>CM029366.1:33538585-33593585 GCA_017165825.1 Hepsetus odoe
TGACGTGCAGGTCTTTGGACGCTGGGATGAAACCTGAGCTCCTGGAGGAAACACACTGGGAGAACATGTCCACTCCACACAGAAAGGACCCAGGAATCAAACCCAGGACCTTCTCACTGTGATGCACCAGCACCACACCCACTGCACAATTCTGCTGTCCTGGAAAAAATGTCACAAAGAAAAAATCTGGTTTCATTTCAGGCCACCATCTGGAGCCCTGACTCTAAAACACCTTCACTGATCCACCCCATGCCTGATTATTGTCAATACAATTGTGGCCATTTTGTTGGTGAAGCAGCAGAAATATCCCTAAACGTGGTGCACCATGTCTTTCAAACGTCCCTAACAAACCTAGTGTTAATTACTGGGATTACATTCCTCTTTTTCCATCGTTAGTGTGGCCTGAAATGTTTTTAAGGAGCTATAATTTTTCGTTTTTCTTGGTTGTGCCACTTAAAAAGGATGAAAGTCAAAGGGAGACAGTGATCATGCAAACATTTCCTGCACAAGTCACCTCTTTGTCTGCCCTTCAAACGAGTGTAAATGGTGCTGGTAATCCGAAACCACTCCAAATCCCTCTCCTCCTGACCGAAGCGTTCCGGCCTCCACCCCTCCGTCCGTCTGCGCTGAAAACGCACATTTTAGCAGTAAATGATGAGGGCTCCCCCCCTCTTCCTTTCTCTGACAGCTTTGATGGCCAATTATATTTAATAAACAGTTATGGTGCAGAAATAAATCAATTTCAGGAGGGCCTAATCCTCGACTCCAACAGACTGTGAAGCCACAAGTTCTGGAGAAACGGTTGAAACGGGCCATAATGGAACACATATGACACGCAGCCAAGGCCTCTGGGAACCTTATATCTACCACTACTTAACTTCAGAAGCTGAAAAAAAAGTCTCCTTGCCTAGAAAAAGTCAATAACTCCTCGCTGTTTATCCCTCCTTGTGACATTTTGCTCTCCGTATATAGAAGAGGGGAAGGAGGTGGTGATGTAGGTCTGTGGTCGATGCTGTAGGTTCCTTCTTATGAGCCCTTCATCTTCTCTCAATCAGCATCCCATGCTGCAGCCGCATGGCTCAAGTCATGTGGTGGCAATAGTTTATAAACTGTTGGGTCAGAGGTTTAACTCCTATCCACTGCCTGGTTTAGCTGGAAAAACCCAAAAGCGGGGCCTGGCACTGGTTCAATGCACATCTGAGCCGCTTTGATGAGTCCCAGTAGCTCAATCCTCTGTATGAAGCCCGGTCTGGAGGATAAAGTCATTGTTGGGGGATTTTTGGGGGTGAGGCTTGCATTAGCTACTAAATTTCCTATCATATGCAGCTGCACCAACTTCATAAAGTAGTCATCTAGAGGAAAAGATCAATTTTACGCAACCCAGTCAATCAGCCAAGACGTGATGGTGTCAGAGCTTCGCCTGACTTGATCTACAAGCGCCAGAAGCTTCTATCCTCCAATCAGCACCATGTTATTATTTGGCAATTCATTTTGTAATTTAGGTAGAAAGTCATCCAGAGTTGATTTGGTGGATGAAATCAGACACCACGGCCATTTTACTTCCTCTCCAAAACCACCAGAGCCTACAAGTGCCTTCTGAGAGTTTGCATTGAAAACAAAAGCAATTTCCAAACATCCTTCAAGCTCAAGCGGCTCTGTAAAGGCCCTTTCTGTGGGAAAGGTGACTCAGAATGTATAAGATGATGTACTTCCTCAAATTACCCAGAGCTCGCACTCTATTAATCAGCCGTAGTCCAGCACAGGCTTGTCCGCAGCGTCCCAGGCCTGACGATTTGCATTTCTGTTTTGTGGCATTAGTTGTGCATCACTAAGCAACAGTGGAAATGTTCAGTTATTGCTGGGACGTGTCCAGGAGGTTAATGAGAAAGGGTTGACCACTGGGACGCGCAGTCTTTCTTCCATGGCTTCATTGCTTTAATGCCAGAGCGGTTTTGAGAACGTAAAAGCAGATTAAAGAAGGGTAAAAAAATACACAACATTGCCAAATTTCGAACGCTAATTGCAGGGCAGCATTTCGTGCAGACGTTTCGCTGTTGAACTACTCCGAGCAGTTGCCGTTTGAGTTATGCTTATTGATTTTCCAGCTTCATGTTCCAAGAAGCAATTGGAAGTATTTTGTTAAGAAGGTTCAAAGACAAGGGCAGCATCCAGATTACAGGACTGCTTGCACGAGCCGAGCCAGAAAGTGTCCAAAAAAAAATGGCAGGTTTTGGTCCAGGTGCTTGGTTAGGCAGATCTCCTAAGAGCACCTCAGAGAACCCATTGATGATGAGAAAGCAGATAAGAATCCTTCAGTTCTCCTGATGTTGGTTAAGCTGAAACGAGAGGAGCTTTAGCACAGCAAGGGTAACATCTGGAGGGTAATGGCGGTCTCTATCAGGTCCAGTTTATCTTGCAGGATATGTTCACTCCCACAGCTGCAGGACTTGGAAAGCTGGGAAACTACACTGTGTGCACCATTATTAGGTAAGGGAGCATCTTGACGATTCATTTTAATCTGGAACAAATCCTGTCAATCAGTCAATCCAAAAAATAAACCCCTGAAACCTGAATATTTTACAGTGGAGAACTTCCATGCATGTGATGGAGCATCGTCCTGCAAAAAAATCAGGGTCTTCTTGAAAGATCAGACTTTTTGCTGTACTGCTTAAAGAAAGTGTTTTTTAAAAACGGGCAGCAGGTTTGGGAGTTGATTTTGAGACTTTCTTCAACCTGAAAATGTCCAACCAGCTCATCTTTAATAACACCAGCCCACACCGGTTCCCACCTCCACCTTACTGGTGTCTGAGTGGAAATGGAGCTCTGAGCCCGTTACTGATCCAGCCACGGGCCCATCCATCTGCTCCATCAAGAGACACTCTCATCTCATCTCCATCTCCATTAAACCTGAAAAATCTGTCTTGAGATAAGTTCTTCATGTCCCAGTCTTAACGTTTCGGCTGATGTGTCTTGTTGAGCGGTGGTGGGGTTTCAGTCTTCCTCACCTTGTCCACATCTCTGACACTGAACACCTTGTTCTTCTGGAAACTCCAGGTAGGTTTAGTTCTGGAACAGCACTGGAGGATCATGGGTTCCTTGTAGCTTCACGTTGGAGTCTTCTCGTCTCTTGCAACCCTGTTGACTGTTTACAACAAACCATTTGATGGTTCTGTGATCACGACCTGATATTTTAGCAATTTCTCGAGTGCTGCATCCCTAATAATCGGCTAATTACTCTGCACACCTTGATAGAGGATGTTGTTCTCCTTAGGCAACACCCCCCTCATTCCACAAATACACATCACCTGATCTGCTTTAATCCAATCAGAATTCAAGTTTATACAGCTTGGAATTTCTGCAGAAAATGATGATGTGCTCAGAATACTCACTTGGATAATAATTGTACAAACAATTGGCGAACAGGTTCAGTTTTCAGAGCTACAGGCTTCGGTCTCATACACATGTAGATCTTTAATGTCGATTTATATGAACATTAATCAATATGCAATATAAAAAGCATCAGTACATGCATCAGTGTATGAGGAACTTCAGAGGAAAAGGAGTAAACATTCAAAAGAAATTTTTTTTTCATTCCCATTATGACATTTTAGATATCAGGTGATATTATTAAATTCAGGGGACGGTACTTTGATCAAACCTAATGGCCTGGGATTCAAACTCATGACCTTCTGATTCTGGAGGACCACCGCTGCCCTTTAAACCATTCCTGCTATCAAATGATTTCCCCATTTAATTATATTGCGTGTTTTATAAAAGCAATAAGGTTTAACTGAAACATTTGGATTCCATATACTGTCCTGACTCTGTTTCACTGAGTTACTGAAGAACCACAGCACTTGAATACACTGCATATCTCTCACTCAGTAGTGTGCCAGCAGTGAGCAAACTGTGAATATTCAGTAGACAGTACCAGCTTCAGCCCGCAGCCAAAGTACACAGCGTAACAGGCTGGAGTTATTATTTCACTGTTGAGCTGGACTAAGCCTCTGCCCCCACGATGTGGCCTCAATCTTACCATTTTACCATGAACTCACCACACCGTGTGATATGTTACACCATATCGGTGCCTCGCACATTGTGACCCAAGTGGCCATAAATCTGCAGTCGGTCTCCTCAAGCATCCAGGCTGGCACTCACCTTCTGGAGTCTTTGTTAAATCATTAAAACGTCTGAAAGCTGTAACTTCAGTAATAAAAAGATGGTGGTAATTACTGCAAGCACTTACAATTACTGAGGACCCACTAATTTAACCCCAAGAGAATAAAGCTGTCTGCTCTGAGACTTTACTGACATGTCTAAGGCTCAGTACTGATTAGGCAGAGTGACTTCTTTACACTCAAGCTCATGTCAGTGCCATGTGTGCTTATTTTGCTGATGTTAGCAGCCATCCTTCAGGTCAGAATTGTTCATTAATTCTATTTTTTGGGGCAGCGGTGGCCTAGTGTTTAAGCACGAGGCCCCAGGATCAGAAGGATTCGAATCCTGGACTAGTAGGATGCCCTGAGGTTTCCTTCATCAAGGTACCGTCCCCAACACTGCACCCCGAGTGCTGGATAAGGCTGCCCCCTGCTGGACGGTGTGAGTGTGTTAAATACAGAAGATGTGTTTGGTTGTGTGTCACTGTGTTTCACAATGACAAATAGTCACTTTCACTTTTAAGACTCAGTTTTATTACAGGCTTAAATCAAGGGATTGTTTCTTTAAAGGGATACTCCAGCGTCCTTCGAAAAAGCAGAGCCTTTAGTCCGTTATTATCAACATATTTGGGATTTTTTATTTTATTTGTAGTTATTGAGTAAATAAAGACAGAAATGTCTAATTTAGTGTCATTTAGAAAAAGATTTGGAAATAACAGGAAATGAAACATCGCTATGGACTGAAAATACACAGAGAGGGTCTTTATTTGAACGTATATTGAACATCATTCTCAAATGTGTAATCATCCCTCATATGATTATCTTATTTCTGAGAGTATTTATCAGATGCTTTACTGGCTTGTGTGATTCTTGATTGGTAGTGTTCCTCTTCCAAGCGAGACAATATTCCACCACAGAAATAGTAGACCCTTAATTGGAAAATAATAATCAAAGGCTATTGGCAGCAACAGCAAAGCCTCAGAGTAGCGACTACACACGACCTTGCCCAAATGTTAGCTTACCAATGTAAATGTGCAGTCCATCAAAACACATCTGGAGGCACTTTGAAAATTTGGGGGTTTGGTGGAGTGTCTTCTGACAGGCGAATCTCCGAGAGAAGCCCATAAATGTGTTTTTGCTCTATTTTGTGGGTCATAAAAGCCAAGCAGCCAAGCAATTAGATGTGCGCTGTATTGCATCCCCCAGACTTTGGGCCTAAACTGTTCCTTTGAAGAAAACCTACCCAGGTATCGCTCTACAGAGGAGAGGAATGAAAGTGAGCAGGACAAAAGACAGAATACATGAGTGTGAACAAAAGGGAGGACAGCGGAGTGGTGAGGATGGAGGGAGTAGAGGAGGTGAAGGTGGAGGAGTTTAAATACTCAGGGTGGACAGTTCGGAGTAACGGCGAGTTTGGAAGAGAGGAGAAGAAGAGAGTGCAGGAAAGTTGGAATGGGTGGAGAAGAGTGACAGGAGTGATCTGTGACAGACGGGGATCAGTAAGAGTGAAAGCAAAGGTTTATGGGATGGTAGTGAGACCAGCTAAGTTATACAGTTCGGAAACGTGTCGCTGAAGTGAAGACAGGAGGCAGAGCTGGAGGTGTCAGAGTTAAAGATGCTGAGATGTTCGTTGGGTGTGAGGAGGATGGACAGGGTTAGAAATGAGTATATTAGAGGGACAGATCAGGTTGGACGTTTTGGAGACAAAGTTAGAGAAGCAAGGTTGCGCTGGTTTGGACGTGTCCAGAGGAGAGACGAGGAATATATTGGAAGGAGGATGTTGGAGATGGAGCTGCCAGGAAAGAGGAGAAGAGGAAGACCAAAGAGGAGGTTTATGGATGTGATGAGAGAGGACATGCAGAGGAAGATGCAGAGGACCAGAAGAGACGGTTGATCCTTTAATCTACTAGTTCTCCCGTCACGAACATCACACTCAATACATGCCTTTTCTCCACCGTCCACGCTCCCTGTCTTCTCTCTTAATCAACGGACACACAGAGGGACGTCTTTTCTGTGTGTTAGTGCCCATGTAGTCTGAGACGGGTCTGGATGATGGGAAGGTGATGGAGGATAAAAATAATGGAGGATTAACTCAGAAGTTCAGACTAAAGTGAGGAGTCGGTTCTGAAAATGGGAGAAGGGACAGGGATTTGGGTTCAAATGAAAGGAAAAGGAAAAAGTCACCTGAAAAATCCCTTTTGATGGGCAGCCCAAGTGTGTTTTGTTTTGAGGGAGAAATCCATGGTGTGAAAGTGACGTTGCATCATATGACTACATTGGCGGAGATCCTAAAAAGGAAAAAAAAAAAGCCTTTAATCTCTTAACTAGTCCTGTTTAATCACTCTCTTCCGCTCCACAGTTTAACATCTGAAGCGCAAGCAATTTGAATCCGCCACAGATGTCATGGTTCGGTTGCCGAGCCATATGGCTGCATGCTTCACGTTTAAAAGAGCATGGAAAAGATTTGCAATAGATTTGTATAAGGAAGGATTAAAGGCTTCCATGCTGTGAAGCTAATAATGTACTGTCACCGTTTCGTGCGATTCAGCTCGTGTGAAGTCCCCACGCCAGTGAAGGAGACATCGGCCATGGGACGCTTAGGCATTGTGGACACGCTGATGTGTCTGTTAGTCACTGGGATGATGCACTGCCCCGAGTCTGTGAGAGACCACATGCTCCGAATGTTTACCCATTTTTTTCTTTGTGCCGTTCCAGCTTCGCTCGCTGAAGGGAATGTGAAATCTTTCACAGTATTACAGACACGGACGACCGTCTGGGCCCAGAGAGCTGAAGCAAAGCCAAAGCGACAGCCTCCGTCTCAAGGGAGGGTGGAGAGTTCAGCCGAACCCACGGGTCAAATCCCTGAAACTGGGTTTGACAGACAGCCGAAAAGCACAAAGGAATTCTCGCCAGTTTGTCCAAATATGTAAGTCTGAAAGCTGTTGCCTGTCAGACCTTTGACCTCTTTCAATTACACTCAGTTCTACACAGGAACACCGTAACAACCACCCCGGGCTTCCTAAAGCGGTTTCAAAGGGTTAAACTTTCACAAACAAGAGCAAAAGTCTAAAGCCGGCCCTCATTTCTTTGTATTTTCTTGAAAATCACCTTGTTGGTGTGCAAATACTTTTTTCTACCCATCAAACTTGTTTTAGTGGCTGCAAAGTGTCTAAAGATAAAGGTTCTAGATTCTAAGTGGTTCAACTCCGTGTTCAGCATCAGCAGTAAACAGCTCTCCTGATCATCTGGAATCATCTGCTCCTGGTTCTTCTCTGCTTCATGTCTTAAGTTAGACGCTTTGTTCTGCTTGAAGGTTCAGACGTAGATCACTGTGTGGATTAACCAACACAGAACTATCAAACTGCTCAGGTACAGAGACTGGACTGAACATGAGAGACAACAACACTGTCCTTCAGGAAGATCTGGAGAACCGTTCCTCAACAAGATGTTAAAATACAAGTCTGGAAGTGAAATATGAGCATTTGCAGCATTTTGCTGATGCTCTTATCCAGAGCGATTTACATTACTTATCTACAGGAACAGTCCTCCCTGGAGCAACTTGGGATTAAGGTTCTTGCTCAGGAACCCAATGATGGTAGTGCTGCGACCTCTTGGTCTTGGTTTGTAGACAAGTATCCTACCACTAGACCACCAGGACCCTCATGAAAAAATGAGATGGTGAAGACTTTAGCACAGTGCTGTATAAATGCTGGGAAGCCATTTTAAGGATAATATCTGAATGTACTTCTGTGATTGGATGGTTTTAATCCCTTGCTCTCAGCTCTTGGCCGTATGCTTTTGTTATGGGTTATGTTATGTTATGGGTTATGTAAATTTCCCAGCATGCTCTGCGAATCTGTCGACCATCCAAAATTTGAGTTTTTCTGCTTTAATAAAGATTGAAGACGTTTCCTGTATGCTGCTCTTCATGACCGAGTCTCAAGCAGTGCTGATGTTCTTGCATCTGTAGAACTAACTCGAAATTATTTGTACTGATTTGTGCAGGACAGCCTGCATTTGGACACGTTTGTCCCTCCTAAGTGTCCAGCAGTTCAGCGTTCATTGTCAGCTGTGACCATCATCAACATTATCACAATGTCTTCACAGTTCTACATCTGGAGCCCCTCAGTTTACAGACCTTTATATCTTCCTGCAAACATCTGAAACTGTATTTTTAAACCTGTATATCTGTAACACTCCTCCATATATCAGATATATATTAAATATATATTAAAATTACAAGCCTTGAGCCACATAAGGGATGGCGTTCTAGTGGTAGGATACTCACCTATGGAGCAAGAGGTCCCAGGTTCGAATCCCACCTCCAGCACTACCACCACTGGGTTCCTGAGCAAGACCCTGAACCCTGAGTGTCTCCAGGGGGGACTGTCCCTGTAACCAGGACATGGAAGTCATGGAATACATGGATAAGAGTGTCTGCTAAATTGTGAAAATGTAAAGACATTCCGTTTCATTCATACATGAACGTGTAGATAAGCTTTGTTTTTCTACCAAGGGTCATGTCTACTGCTGTGGACCGTCACGCTGACTGTATGTGTTGAATCTCCCCGCAGTATAAATCAGCTGTAGTTTGAAATCAGCATCAGAAAGCATGCATGAAACATGAAAACATGGAGTTCTGCTGCCGTGCCGTCGATGAGGATAAAGGCGGGAGCTGAAGTCACTTCTCATCATTTCAGGTCGGCCCAAAGGCCCGAGCATCGGCTTCCGTCTGCAGAGGACACGTCCCTGTGACTAACACATTTAGGCCAAGGACTTGATCCCTGCCGACAGCAGGAAACACTCATTTTCTTCATCCGGAGCTCAGACTGGCAGAGCACAAGCATAAACAATGCTAATATTTCACCCATTAACGTTCACTGAATAAGTCCCTGCTGCAATAAGAATGGGGGCAAATGAAGCACTAGGAGCAGACAGGATCTCCACAAGCAGGAAGATGAGCAAGGGACGATCTCCTCATGCCTCTGGTATGTTGTTTGTTTTTGGACTCGGAGAGAGTCGCTATCTCCCTTCCCATCTGCAGGAACAAAACAGAAGCCTGGCTTTGGCAGAAGCGGAATAACCACTGGTAGGAGATGTCGGGCCAGGTATTTGCCCCGGAGGCGTCTCGCCTCTGCTGCGAGACACCTCTGTCCAATGGTTGGTGATATGTCCCAGAGCTTGCAGTATGTGTCCAAGTGGTCAAGGCCCAGGTTTCAGATCTCAGCAAGACCAGATGTGGGAACAGCCAACTAAGATGGGCTGAAGGACATGCAGTTGTATGCAAACATCAGTTTTTTTGTATTTGGAAATAAGTTGACAGGAAAAAATAAAGATTTTCTCTGCAAATTCTATTTGCACAATTACAATTTACTTACTTTGACATGTTGGTCAGAATGAAAAACATCTAAAGAATTGAAATTATTTTTGTGCAGATCAAACAAATCAGCAGACAAACAGAAAACATGCGTTAAAGTGTTTATTTTCACGTCATCATAAACAGATGGAGTCCCTGTTGCACACTATGTGTCCAAAAGTTTGTAGACACCTACTTCTCCAGTGTTTCTTCTGAAATTGAGGGAACATTGCTGTGAGGGTTTGATTGCAGCATTAGTCAGGTCAGACTGCTGATGCAGGACTAGACACGCGCTGCATCAACAGTACTCCAGGAAGACGGATTGTCCTTGCCATTGTCCATTTGTTATACGTTAAAGAGCAGAAAGGCCCTGTTAATGGATTGATGTCACAAATGCAACACATGAATCTCTGTAGCAACTAAAAACAACACCTTATATGGACGTTCTGGGGAAGGTCAAGGCTTCAGGCAGCACATTGGGGTTTGTCGGTGTTTGGTCCTCGTTCAGGTTCCAATGCACCAAACCTTCTGTACAAAGGAATCCTCACTGCAGCGTTTAATGTGGAACAGTTGTATCAAAGCTGGCTTCACTGAATATAAGGTAATCATATGAAGACCATTAGTAACCAAAATGGTTTCAGTGCAGAATTTAAGGTGGAACATCACTATTAAAGCTGGCCTTACTTGGAATTTAAGATGGAATGTTAGTATTTGAGCCCATTTCACTGCAGTATTAATGACGGAACATCAGTTAAGAGAGGGTTGAGGGAGTTTTATGCTGGGTCTCGTTTACATCCTGCATGTGATGTGTTCACCAAGGCACGGCAGCAACGGCCATGACTTCAGCTCGTAATTTTTGTAATGGGTAATTAGGAGAAGGTTGTTTCCGATTAGCTCCTCATGTTACTCCCACAGACCGCAGTCTTGTTTCCACGTAGATTCGATTATCCCGCAGTGAACTCCTGCCACAGCACCGCAAGCCGAACACGAAACCTTATCACCCCGTGGCTATTCCCAATTTTCCTAGGTTACCGACTCGAGAGTAACGGCTTATTTTCTTTGACATCTTACCCCACCCCGAGGACCAGAGCAGGGCTAACGAAGGTACATTTCGTGCTGTTTACACAAGATTGTTTTCAGTGGAGCTGAAACATCCTCCAGGCTGACGTCCAACTCCAGCCATGTGGAGAACTGGTTCAACTCTTCCTCAACCCCCATGTTCCCCTCACTGCCTGCTCCCAGTCAGATTTAGTGCGGGAGAGGAACGTTCCTGACATTTTCATGTCTAACGAGTGATTCTTTTGATAACAATCTTGCCCTCGTTCCTTCTGTCTTCTGCCGGACGTGTTTCTCTTGAGTTCCTTTGGAAAAAGACACCATAACTTTCTTTTTAAAGGGCCATTCATTTTTACAGGGGTTCTAAATGCAATGGTTATATAAAGAACCAAAGCAACACGAGCAACTTTTTGAGTGGTTCTTTGCTTAATTCAGTCCACAAGGAATGGCAGATGCTTTTACCCAGAGCGACCTACACAAATACTATAGTTTCCATATGAGATGTGACCTTCACGCTAGAAAGAACTAGACCGCCATTAAGTGGTGCAGCTAAAGTTTTGGTTTAAAACTCCACCAGGTTACACAGAAAGGATTTAGGTTGTAAATTGTGTTTGTGTGGTGTTGTAGGAAGACAGTGAGGGTCTCAGCAGTTGTGTTGTGTGTGTTTATTGTGTAGTTAGTGTGTTAGTGTAATTGTGTTGGCTGGTCTAGAAATGGGAGGTCCAGTCTAGATGAGCTTGTTTCTGATGCTGAGAAGTTGAAGGTCCAGTTGACCTGAGTTCGGTTCTGATGTTGAGAAGTAGGAGGTCCATTCAGCCTGAGTTCGTTTCTGATGTTGAGAAGTTGGAGGTCCATTCAGCCTGAGTTCGTTTCTGATGTTGAGAAGTTGGAGGTCCATTCAGCCTGAGTTTGTTTCTGATGTTGAGAAGTAAGAGGTCCATTCAGCCTGAGTTCGGTTCTGATGTTGAGAAGTGGGAGGACCAGTCGGAATGTACTTGGTTCTGATGTTGAGGAGTTGGAGGTCTAGTCTGGATGAATTTGGTTCTGATGCTGAGGAGTGGGATGTCCAGTCAGCCTGGGTTTGGCTCTGATGTGTAGAAGTTGAAGGTCCAGTCAGGCTGATCTTGGTTCTGATGTTGAGAAGTGGCAGGTCCAGTCAGCCTGAGTTCGGTTCTGATGTTGAGAAGTGGGAGGTCCGGTCGGATATAGCTGAGATGTCCCTCAGTGCGAGATTTTTAAAGAGGATGTGACCGGCTTCGGCAGATTTAAAAACCCAAACTGAGACAAGACACTGAGCGGAGCTTCAATTTGGTGAAAGTGCTTTTGGACAGTCCTTCTCCTACAGCTCACTGTCCTCCACCTCAAGGAACAGCTTGTCCTCACCCAGGCTCCACTGCAGCATACCTTCTGTACAAAGGGGTCCTCACTGCCATATTTAAGGTGGAACTGCCATGTTTAAACTGGCTCCTCTGTCACGCTTAAGATGGAACAGTAAAGTTCAAACTGAAATCACTGTTTAATATAAGATGGACCAAAGCAAGCAAAACAGTTTCAGTGCAGAACTTAAGGTGGAACATCGTTATTAAAACTGGCTTTAAGAAATTAAGGTGGAATACTAGTCCACCTTAGTCCACTTTAAGCCGATTTCACTGCAGCGCTGCAGTTTTTAACTCTTTTGCTCCCATTTTCCTAAGGAGAGCAATGGATGGTAGAACCATTTTGGTAAACGAAATGTGTGAGGTACTTTTTTAAAGCTTACAGAACTTCCTCATAGTGTAAATGTTCTTGAAAGGGGTGAAGAGCCTCTATATTAGAAAAAATATATATTCATTTGCAAGCAACTCCTACACCCTCCTTCCATTCGTTCCAGTTTCGACGGGCAACGTGTTCAGAGACCCCCTCGAACTTCAAGGCTACTTACCGATGAACTCAGTGACACGGTTCACAATAAGGCTTCTCAAGTGGTTGGACAAGAATTTGAGTAAACAGGAGGTTGAGATGGTCCCATATGTCTGTGCATCTGTTTCAGAGATTGTGTTGCTCAGTGAGCTTTTCCACCAGCCCTGTCACCAAAACCACAGAACATCTTTTGAAAAAACTTCAACGTCTTCAGTTGCATTCTTCATTAAAGAGTAGAAACGCAAGCTGCCATCAGACTACTGCTTAATTACTAATTGATAAAAAAACAAAAAAACAACAGTTTGTCCTGCATTGCTTCCACTGTTTCATGTACTGGTCAGCTTTTAATGTATTGGTTAATGACATAATTATCATATTGGTTAATGAAGTGCAATTAAACATTTTTAGGTCATGAATGGACTAAAGCATCCAACTGTAGTGAATAGACCCCCGATCTCATTACTTAGCCAATGTTATATTTCATTCTTCTTCTTTTTCTTTCAGCTGCTCCCGTTTAGGAGTCACCACAGAGGATCAACTGTCTCCATTTCTTCCGGTCCTCTGCATCGTCCTACTTCAAACTAATCACCTGCATGTCCTCTCTCACCACGTCCATAAACCTCCTCTTTGGTCTTCCTCTTCTCCTCTTTCCTGGCAGCTCCATCTTCAACATCCTCCTCCTGATATACTCCTCGTCTCTCCTCTGGACACGTCCAAACCAACACAACCTTGCTTCTCTAACTTTGTCTCCAAAATGTGTAACCTGAGCTGTCCCTCTAATATACTCATTTCTAATCCTGTCCATCCTCGTCACAAAAACCCAAGAGCTGTTGATGCATAAACTGATGAATAAGTTCTGTTTCTGATAGAAAGGTGTCCGAACACAATGCAGATGTGTGTGGGGCAGGTCAGAGTGTCCACACTGACCCCTGTTCACCACTGAACGCTCCTACAATGGACATCAGAACTGGACCACGGAGCGATGGGAGAAGGTGGGTTGTTCTAATGGATCCTGTTCTCTCATCCATCATGTCTTTACCTGGAGAAGAGATGGCAATTGGACGCACTGTGGGAAGCAGTGTGATGCTCTGGACAAGGATCTGCTGGGAAATCCTGGGTCCTGCATTGATGTGGACGTTACTTTGACACCTATACGTCACTGCAAACCAAGATCCCCCTTCATGGTAACGGTGTTCCCTAATGACAGTGTCCTCTTCCAGCCAGATTCCCCCTCACACCGCAAACATTATTTAGGAACCGACCAAGGAACAAAGAGTTCAAGATGTTTCTCCAAATCCCAGTCCCATCCAGCATCTGCGGGACAAACTAATCCCATCCATGGACCCTCCTCCCAACTTAAAAGACTTCTGCTGCTGGAACCACAGCTCACTTCAACGAATTTGTGGCGTACATTGATGATTCCCAGCTGATTTTGCAGGACATGTATGACCCACAGTTTTAGATCGGTGGTTTTTCATTTGCATTTGTTCAACAAAACAGGCTTCAAGGGGTTAAACTACTGTAGCTGTTAGCTGTCATTGCTGTCATCACTGCATAGCATGTTATGGACACCCCGGTCCATATCTGTCCACACACAGTGACAGTTCCATCCTTGCTGTCACCATCTTTCAGGTGTCAACAGCAGCTCCTAACTGCCGCCGGGCCTACACTTCCCACATCACCTTTCTCAAGAGAACAGACAGCAGAATCTGAAGAAGATATGGTTTGACCTTGTCACTTTGTGCCCAGAATCAGTTCTGATCTCTTCCATTTGGTGGAAACTTTGATAGTCATCTGTGATTTGCAATTCGAAGCGCCTAACTACCGAGCGTAATATAATTTAAAGTGCATGGATCCCGTGTGTGGGGGCTGTAATGAATCAGTTTCTCCATCTTTCCTCTCTTTCTGTGCCCTGTTTCAACTCGTTCAGGGTGTCCGCCTCGTAAAAGGAGTCATCTGGTTGTAATATTCCTCACTTGTCCTTTGGAAACCTCTATAGCTAATGCATTACACGTTAGCCCACTTGCCAAAACGCTAAGAGCTTAACTCAAGATCCAGTGCAGATCTTGCCGGGGTTCTGGAAAGAACGTGGGTTTGAGGGTCGTCCTGTGCAGTACAGTGCATTGGCAAGTCTATTCGTGCGTCATTAACAACAGTGTCTCAATACATCATGACCACATGCTATGAAGAAGCCCAGACCTTTTCCCATGTTTTTCCTCTCCTGTTCAGCACGCCCGAGCGTCCCATAACCGCTCTTAGATTTGGATCAACACTTACCCTTAAACAAAGCACACGTTTCACATGGAGCCTCCCCCTGCAAACCCAAAAATCTGTTCCTTTTGGAAAATCTGAGCAGCAGCTACTGTGCGTGCAGCCGCGATGTGGGACAGATTGTGCTTTCTGATTCGCCGCAGCCCAGATTAGTCCTCTATCAGCAGATCTCCTCGCTGACTTCTGTCCTACCTGCAATGACCCACTGATGAAAGATGTCATAGAAACCAGATGTCTCACCATAGAAACCAAAAACAAAAAAAAGAGGAACCAGTTACAGTAAACGTTTAATGTCAACAATGAAGTAACTATTTTGCAATTTTGCTTTATATTTCTGGGCCTAGTGGTTACGGCATTGGCCGCATGATTGGAGGATCGGGGGTTCGAACCCCATCCCAATAGGTTGCCCTGAGGTACCCTTGAGCAAGGTGCCGTCCCCGTCACGCTCCTCCCTGCGATGGGCTGGCGACCTGTCCAGGGTGTTTCCCCGTCCTTCGCCCTGTGTGAGCTGGGATGGACTCCAGCACTCCCCCGCGACCCCGCTTGGGACAAGCGGCATAAAATGAATGAATGAATGTCTGGGCAGGTTTCTTGCATTATAAACATACCGTATCAAGAAATAATACAGTGTAAAATGCACATTTTTTAGCATGGAATAAAATTGTTTCTATGTATTACATATATGCATACTGTAACATGAAATAATAATGTGTTAATCCAATGTAATTAACCATTTGCTTGTTGCAGCAGAGTATAATACTTACTGTAGCAAGTGGTAGGTACTGCAGCACCTCTGACAGTTAATATCAGCTGATTTCAGAAGCCAGGTGTTTCACCAAAGGCACGTCTATGAATCAATTTTCCACGTCTTTGCTTCTGTAAATGGCGAAATTCAAGGGAGAGTGATGTTTGTGTCGCACGGGCCTGTGTGCTTGTTTTGTTCACACCATCTGTCATCAGCATCCTCCAGGAGACAAGTGTGGCCTTGCCTCTTCCATCTCCAGGCCCCTCCCCTCCTCACTCCTTCAGCAGAACGAGATCCCGAGGTCGCGGCGAGATCCGTACGGACCTGTTCCGCCCCCATTCCAGAGCAGGACACACCTCTTATGCACTGGCGCTCACACACAGTGTGGGAACTCCCTAGAGCTCAGGATGAAACCCTGAAAAGCCTCTGGAGAAAGTCCAGGCTGATTTGTGGGCGACCATGTGGCCTCAAATGCTGCTTCGGGTAATCGCCTGAAAGGGTGGGGCTTTGAAGGACTTACGGTTTGAGTAATAGTCAATAAAAGACCCCACCTTCAGTGTTGCCTCTTCATTCCTCTCACAGCAGTCACCGTCTCGCGCTGGCAGCCTTACCTTGTCGAGATCCCAAAGGAGCAATTAGTCATCTTCACAAGACGCCACCTCGCCCTCATGCTCTCCACATCTCGTAACTAAAGAAGACTGGTGATGATTACTTCATGGCCAGGTTCCAGATCTCTCCACTGGGCGAGATGCTGGCAATCTGTATCCCTCCAGCGATATCTGTGTCACAATAACTCCCACGATCAAAGCCTTTTGTTTGCACGCCGTTGTCTCGCTTTGGCCCGAGGTCTTTGCAAAAGTAGGTTCCCACTACAGGTTCGTTTGCTCAGAAAAAAACATGCTGCCTTAAGGACTCACGTTTGAGGCACGAATGACGCAAAAAGCAGAAAGAGATGTAAGCATCCGCCTAACTGGATATACAAAAAAGCCCTCGGCTCGTGAATAAACAAAATGATATCATCTGGTTTAGTGCACAAAACATTAACTGCTGCAACCCTGTAACTATTGTCTCAAGTAGGCTGTGCAGGACAGAAAACCACTTGCAATGATTTACGCCAGCTGTTTATTTGCTTACCTTTTCTGTCTCACCACCCACCATGTCTTGTTTGTGAAGGACGCTGTTTTTCAGTCAGGCTCTGCCTTCCTTCACAAGGCCAATAACCTGCTAACGAGTGGCCATAAATCGACCAAAATTGCAGAGGCTTATCTAAGTAGACTGGAGGAGGTGAGTGAGGGGGAGAGCCGGCGTCAGAACGATGGAGAAAGCTGAAGGCCTGCAGGGTTGTGGGCAGGCCAAGGGGCAGGATTATGGCTTATCACTGATGAGATGCTGCCTGTCTCCTGGCTAAGCCTCTAGCGAAGTGCTCTCATTTTTTTTCTGGAGGCTTGTTTAGCACTGGGTACAACCCAGAAGACCTTTGGGATCCACCATAATCGGCAGATCTGTTAAGAGACAGTGAAGGTTATTCATTAGCTTCTGTCAGGGAACGCTCCTCTGACCGGGCGCCTGATTGCCTGGTTGCTTATAACTTGTAAACATGCACTGTTTGAGTAATAACTCCACTTCCGTCTAGTGCAGGGGGTCCAGCTCTGCTCCCTGACGCCTGGTTTCCAACACATTTTTATTGTTCCCCTGCTAGGACACACTTATAAACCTGGCAGTTAACCAGGTGTGTTTGAGCTGGGAAATCACCAAACTGCGTTGTGCTGCCTTGAACCGCTCCTCTGAGTGGTTCTTCTTCCTGTGTTTAAGGAGCTTTTACTTTTCAGTCTCGGTTCTCCTTAGTGGTTCTTCCACATGGGAGAGTCAGTTTCAGTTTCTCAGAAAGTTTCTCTGTTGAGTCTTGGTTCCTCTCAATGGTCCTTATGTGCTTAAGAAGCTTGTTTCTGAGGGTTTTCTGATTGTGTTTGCTATTCTTTATAGGATTTTCTCCTCTTGATGGTTCTTCCTCCCTTTAATGAGCTTCAGCCTTGGTTCCTCTCAATGGTTCATTCTGCGTTTAAGGAGGTTTTTCTTCTGAGTTTTGGTTCCTCTCATTGGCTTCTCCTCAAACTCTTAGGCAGTTTCACCTTTTGAGTCTTGTTTCCTCTCAATAGTTGTTCCTCTGAAGATTTTTTTCCAGCTTTCTTTTTCAGGCTTGGTTCTCGTCAGCAGTTCTTCATCGTGCTCTAAGTGAGCTTCTTTTTTTGCTTCCTCTCAGTGATTCTTCTTCATGCTTTTCAATAGTGCTATGATTAGGCCGTTTGTTCCTCTGGCCGGTTCTTCCTAGTGCTCTTTAGGGAGTTTTTTTATTCGGAGTTATGGTTACTCCATACTACATCTAAGCTACTCCAAAAACTGTCCCATGATCTTCTGGCCATAAAATTGAGCATGGAAGGTGGATGCAACATACAGGCAGGAGCACATCTGGAGGGGGACTGGCAATGACACTACTTATCCAAAACCAGGAGATAAACAAAGATTTGAAAAGATTACCATAGTTTATGCAACTAGATGAAGGGAGGGCCTGTGACACCAGCCCAAAATAAGCAGGCGGAGAGAGGCGTGTTGTTCTTTGGTGGTTAGAAGTGATAGATCACCACTTAGCAGAGTGACAGATTAATTACTCCACTTCCCTACTAATCAAACACTGCAGTTTTCCTCACACTCCATCTCTCCATCCATCCAGAGGAAATGCTTTCCTATATTGTATACAAGTTTCCCAATGTTTAAATATGAAGAAGGATAAAGAAGGCAAAGTTAGAGAAGCAGGCGTGTCCACAAAAACTAAAAATGAGCAGCACTGCGTCTCTGCAGCTAATTTTACTCAGTATTCCTGTTGCATTGATCAGCCTTTCCTGAAGGACAGTGTTGTTGTCTCTCATGTTCAGTCCAGTCTCTGTACCTGAGCAGTTCTCCAGATCTTCCTGAAGGACAGTGTTGTTGTCTCTCATCTATCTATCTATCTATCTATCTATCTATCTATCTATCTATCTATCTGTATGTAGATGTGTAAATATAAGCGTGTAAATATGTGTATATAAGTGTGTGTGTGTGTGTGTGTGTGTGTGTGTGTGTGTTTTCTATGATTTGGTCTTTCTCAATGTGGGATAAATGTGGTGTAACGTGAGAAGACTTCATACAAGTTGTGCGTGACACTAATGCAGTGTCTATGTCGGCTCCACTAAAGTAATGATTGCATTACTTGGAGCTTCTGTCTGGGAAAACTATCAGGTTACAGCGGCGCTCCTGTGCGCCGGCGTCTCTGCCTCTGAACTCTGGCTTTCTTTCCACGCGAGAGGCAGAGGAGCTGTGATGGATTGCGTGTGTGCTTTTTCCTGTTTCCCTCAGAGTCACTGATGAGCTGGGAGTGCTATTATTTAATAGCACACATGTGGATCGATAGCTCAGCATCTCGGAGTCATTTGATTTCCCAGAATGTTGACGAGTGAAGAGGGGAGTGTTTTCCATCTGTTCCCTCTTTCCAGCATGGTGGCTGTTTACCGAGGGCGGTGGAGGGGCCCCGGGACGGGCCGCTGTGGCCCTCGGCTCGGCCCTCCGTCATTTGCAATTCAAATGCTTCTCTGAGTGCGCCGTGTCCTGCAGAGATGGAAAATGCCTGTTAAAAAATCAGAGAAGTTCTCCACCATGCACACACACACACACACACACACACACTAGATATCTGCTTATTGCAGACAGATGTTAATCACCTGGGGCGAGCATCTGTTTAAGAGGACAGAAGTATTACATTAAGTAAAATAATGACTACAGTTGAAATAAACACACATTTCCCAAGTCTGAACTGTTCCCTGTGTTGGTGAATGGAACCGGACGTCTGAATGTCCCTCCTGGACATGAACTGGTGGTGGAGACGCTGCCTGATGTCTGAGACGTTGTTTTGGCTTGGAGAAGAAGAACCCGTTCATGGTGGAGGGACACAGAGAAAGGTGATTTAGTTCAGACGGACTATTTTACCATCATCACCCATCATCTCCCTTAGAGAAAGTCAAGTCACTTCACTGGTGGGTTCAGAAGAGGAAATCAAAAGGTTCTATTTGTGAAGGAGGTGTCTGGTTCCATTCGACACCATTTTAAAGAAATCTGAAACAAACTCATTCTGAATTTTGGAAAATGGGTGTAACTTCCCTTTTAATGCCCTTAAAATCTTAAACTTATTCACAAAAGACAGAAAGTAGAAACAAGAAAAGCTTTGTTGATAAATCAAACCTCCACAGATCTTCACAGACCCCAGATGTTCCTGATTATGTTCAGATCCAAATTTAGCTTGCTTAGTTTAGAACTGGAGTTATGAGGCTTGAACACTAGACGTCAATATTCCCCAAAATATTCCCCGGAACTCCTCTCCACCCACTCAGACCTCATCCAGCATTTTATTAAGGTGGAGCAAACTGGCTGGTGTGGTCTAGAGACATGAGAACCTAATTTTTCCACATACAGTTGAGAAATCAAGGTGTCAATTTTGATGAGAACCTTTCCTTCTTATTTTGCATTACTTATCTTTCCTGAAGCTGCAGGTACCTTCTTAACAACATCATTACAACATCACTAACGCCCACCAGATGCTCAATCCACAGCGGTGGCCTAGTCTTTAGAAACTAGCCCCCACGAAGGGAAGGCTGTGGGTTCAAATCCCAGAACAGTAGGTTCCCCTGAGGTACCCTTCATCAAGGTACCATCCTGATCACTACTCATTGGGTGCTGGATATGTTGCCCCCTGCTGGACGGCGTGTCTGTTACATACAGAGGATGTATCTGGTTGTGGTCGCACTCAGTCACTCGTCATCTCATAACTGGACACCTCCGCCTAGTCAGACATCCCCAAAACCTTAGGTTCACAACCAAGTTCAGCCTAACTAGACCTCCCACTTCTCAAAATCAGATGCTTTCGCTCTGGATCTGGAACATCTGCCAAATATTGTAAATGATAATGTTTAGAACACAGTCAGAGTGACTCTTTAGTTTAGTTTGTATCTGACCATAAGTCCTGCTGTGTTTTGTATGAGGAGGTCAGGAGTAGCAGAGAAGCATGTGAGAGTAGTTCAGAGTTTGTAGGTGGGCAGTGTGACAGCGGTGAGATCTGCAGTAGGAGTGACGGATGCATTTAAGGTAGAGGCTGGGTTACATCAATGATCAGCACTGAGCCCATTCTGGTTTGCAATAGTAATGGACAGGTTGACGGACGAGGTTAGACAGGAGTCTCCGTGGACGATGATGTTTGCTGATGATATTGTGATCTGTAGCGAGAGTAGGGAGCAGCTTGAGGAGAACCTGGAGAGATGGAGATCTGCTCTAGAGAGGAGAGGAATGAAAGTGAGTAGGACAAAGACAGAATCCATGAGTGTGAATGAAAGGGAGGAAAGTGGAGCGGTTGCAGGGAGATAGAAGGTGAAGGTGGAGGAGTTTAAATACTGGGATCAACAGTTCAACAGAGTAACAGCGAGTGTGGAAGAGAGGAGAAGAAGAGAGAGCAGGCAGGTTGGAATGGGTGGCTGGAGTGATTTGTGACAGACAGGGACCAGCTAGAGTAAAAGGGAAGGTTTACAGGACAGTAGTGAGACCAGCTATGTTATATGGATTGGCGACGGTGGCACTGATGAAAAGACAGGAGGCGGAGCTGGAGGTGTCAGAGTTACAGATGCTGAGATGTTCGTTGGGTGTGACGAGGATGGACAGGATTAGAAGTGAGTATATTAGAGGGACAGATCAGCTTAGATGTTTTGGAGACAAAGTTAGAGAAGCAAGGTTGCGTTGGTTTGGACATGTGCAGAGGAGAGACGAGGAATATATCAGGAGGAGGATGTTGAAGATGGAGCTGCCAGGAAAGAGGAGAAGAGGAAGACCAAAGAGGAGGTTTATGGACGTGGTGAGAGAGGACATGCAGGTGGTCGATTTGATGCAGGAAGATGCAGAGGACCTGAAGAAATGGAGACGGTTGATCTGCTGTGGCGAGTCCTGCTCTGTCCTAAATCATTTGTTTAATAAGTACTGTTCCCTCGTGTTCTACTGTACTGTGTAACGTTAGCAGTCACAGACACAGTTTTTTTACTCAGATGTTCTAAAATGTTAATAAACTCTGGTTGAATGTTTGTGAGAATGTAGTTCTCTTCAGTGAATCCAGTTTAATCAATGTTTCTGAATCAACACCTTCTTTGGTCAATCGATGCTTCATGAAGATCAGTCAGGAGCTGCTGATGGAGGAGAACAGTGTACCATATGAAGGCGCATCAAGGAGAACATCTGGAACTAATCCTGATTTTAAAACCAGATCAGGACAGATCAGCTATTTAAAAAATTATTCATATTACTTTGTACTGAATTTCACTTTATTTATACTATTAGGATAAATAAAAAAAAACAAAACAACAACAACAAAAAAACACTGTGGACAAGCTAAACAGTTTACTAAACTAAAAAAAAAACTATTTGCTTTAGTGCCCCAGACTTGACTTGATTAGTCTGGACACCAAGTTTGATGGTAACATTACAAACAGTAACAACTATAGAAACTACTTTTAAAAGACCATTTCTCAGCACTTTATCCTGAATTTCTCTTTATTTTAGGTTAAAAGCTTGAGAATCCACACCGAGATGAGTCAGAACCCTGAAGGCGAATGATCTCCAGAGCCCACGATCTAAATCTGAGCCATGAAGAGCCATAAATACACTAAATCTGGATAAGCACTGACACCTCACCCCCCCAACACACACACACACACGCACACACACACACATACACACGCACACACACACACGCACACACAACCATGGATGTGCAATAATTTTTGCATGTGTCAGTATTCAATGTTCAGCATCCTGCTTTATTAGTAACATCACTGACATCTCAATGTGACGTGTGTGTGTGTGTGTGTGTGTGTGTGTGTGTGTGTGTGTGTGTGTGTGTGTGTTTTGGCTGTGTGAAGATGCAGTAACAATTTCATTATACTGTGTTATAATCACTTTCACTTTCACTCGTCTAAGGCAGCAGTGGCCTAATTAATTGGAAGTCGCGGACCAGGCAGTGGGTTCGATTCCCTCACCAGTAGGTTTCCCCGAGGTACCCTTGAGCAAGGTACGATCCCGTCACCTGCTCGGGCGCTTTCATTCGCTGCCTGCTTTCACGTGTGTGGGTGGCACGCGAGCTGATTTCGTTGTGTCTCACTGTGTGCTGTGCTGCGTTTCACAATGACAGGGGGCAATCACTTTCGCCTCACTTTCCCCTAATGATGTTTGTGTCACATGGTTAACTGTGTTCACTGGTGCCGGATCGATGCGTGGATCCGTGCAGTTGTAACTCATGCCGTGTCCCGCCGGATCAAATTAACTTCCTCTAATTCTGATTTTTTCTTTTCTAAAGTAACAGAGCGTCATTATAAGGTGCAGTAACAACGCTTCGGTCCCCCTCTTAGGAAGTCTCAGGCAATTAGTGTGTTCGGTCAGAAGGGGCTGTCAGAGTCGGTCCTTCCAATACCCGAACTCCCTGCTCCTCCCCCTCACACACACACACACACACACACAGGCGCGCGCTCAGACGCTACCTGAGCCGGTGCGCGCGACTCTCCTCGGGCGGGCGAAGTGGCTGAGGCGCCATGGGCTTCGAGCTGGACCGCTTCCCGGGCGCCGTGGACTCGGACCTGAAGTGCAACCTGTTGCCAAAGGTGCTGGAGGAGCCGCTGACCACGCCGTGCGGCCACGTCTTCTGCGCGGGCTGCGTGCTGCCGTGGGTGGCGCAGCGGAGCAGCTGTCCGGCGCGCTGCGCGCGCGTCTCGGCCGCCGAGCTGCACCGTGCCGCCGCTCAAGAGCCTCGTGCTGAAGCTGGCCACGCGCTGCAGGCACAACGCGCAGCTGCAGCGCCGTCGTGCCCTGCGGCGGCTCGCCGAGCACGCGAACGTGCGACTTCGCGCCGGCGCCGTGCCGCCACCGCGGCTGCGGCCGCGTGCTGAACGCGCGCGACGTGGATGCGCACATGCGCAGGCGTGCGGGCACCGGCCGGCGGGCGCCAGGCCGCAGCGCGGCTGCGGCTGAGTGCTGACACGCAGCGCGAGCGCGCCGGCGCCCACTGCCGTGGGCGCTCCGGGCGCACGGGGCGCGCTGCGGGCCGCGCCGACGGACTCGCCAAGGGCTGAAGAGGCGGGCGCTGCGGGCCGGCAAGCGCGAGAAGGCGCTCGTGGCGCGTCTGGCGGCCGCGCACTGCGGCCTGCGGGTCACCGCGCTGCGCTAGCAGAAGAGGTTCACCGAGTACAGCGCGCGCATCAGTCCCTCAGCCGCTCCTTCGGCGCCTACGGGTAGTGCGACGTCGGTGTTACAGGAACACACATTTCACACGGTGTTACACTTCAAAGACACAACAGGACCTTTAGAGGATCAGAACCTTCACCCTGCGCGTGTAGATGATCACACTGTATCACATTTAGAATAATGACAGCAGCATTACACTTTAAAAGGCAGTTGTAGTTCTGACACTTTTACAGGACTTTAGAAGATCAGGAACACCTTCACGCTCAAACTGTGGACCTGGAGTAGTGCTGGGGGTCAAAGTGGCAGGAAAAGAGAGGTCGCGAGTCTAATCACCTCAGCACTATGCCATTGGGTTCCTGAGCAAAGCCTTGAATTCTAGAAAACGTCTCAGGAGGACCGTCCCTGCTAATCAGGAAATGAAGTCAATAACAAAGTGAGCAAAAAAAAAAATTAAATATCATCTGGCGTATCACATTCTCCATAATATTTTGCACGGCGTTACGCTTCAGATGTTACTTTATTGTCAGTTGTTCACATTTACAGGACTTCTAGAACATCAGGACACTGCGCTAGAACAATAGAGAGCAACAAATGACTAAAACAAAGTAAATAGGATTACAGTGTTTAACTGGGACAGTCTCTGTGTGCAGAACTGAAGCCAGTGTATAATCAGTGTTACCAGGAACACCGCGTTCCTCAAGAGCAGCGGTCGGTTCTGACATAACGCAGAACCTGTTACGAATCGAGAGAACATGTTCTTAAGCAACAATGACTGAGCAAAGGTGCCCGTGAATACGATCACGATGTTACAATAATCTTGCAGACCGTGTTAAACTTCCAGTCGGTCGGTCAGGACTAACGCGGAGAACAACGTGGGCGTGCACAAAAACAACAACAGTCACTAAGGTGGAAAAAACCACTGAAGGAGTCCGTATGAACACATTGTGTCAGTGTTACAATAACATTCCGTACATCGTTCCACTTCAAAGACTGCTTTGTTGTCAGATCTTCCACGTTTACAGACACTTCTAGAGGACTGAAATGTCTTTACTCGGACTTAAAACAAGAAGAATGACCGAGGTAGCAAACAGGACTTCCATATGATCCACAATGTATCAGCGTTCAAGACATTAAGACTGTATTACACTTCAAAGAAGTTGATCGGTTCTAACTGGCTAGGTGTTTGCTGTCAGAATGTAGGCGAGTAAACTTTACAGCTGGTGTTTAAAGTAAATCAGTTGTTTTGTAATAATATTCCACACATTGTTACACTTCAAAGGCTAATTAAAGAAATGCTTTGAAATAATGTTACTCCAGACTGGGAACATTCTTAAAGCCTGTAAGTCCTATTGTAGAAAAAAAAAAAATCATTAGTTGCTTCTGACTGAAGCGGGGCAGGCACAGTGGTAGCGCTGTCACCTCACGGTGAGATGGTCCTGGGTTTTGATCCCCAGGGTGGGACGGTCGATCCTTTCTCTGTGTGTTCCTCCCACCGTCCAAAGACATGAACATCAGGCAGGCGATGGAGATGATAAATGCTCCCCCGATTTGAGTGTGTGTCTGCACTGTGGTGGACCTGGGGACCTGTCAGGGTGTTTCCCTGCGCCCGGTGAGCTGGGATGAGCTCCAACATCCTGGCAGCCCTGAGTAGGACAGCGGCTCAGAAAATGGTGAGGAGTGTATAAAGTGGCTGGCCTTGATTACTGGTCATTCATATCTGTTCTAGCACAGTGCTGAATGACCTCAAGGGTGAAATCATTGAAGTGGACTTTGTGGACGTGAGGCGAGAACAGCCTGACAGCCTTATGGATGGAAGCTGCTACTCTGGTGGAGCAGTGCCCGGAGGTTCCTGGTATCTTCTACCACATTAGCGATGAGGATGGGAGGAGCTACTGGGAGATGTTTAAATGTCAAGAAGAGGAGGAGAGTGAGACACCAATAATGTCTCTGCGTTTGGTCTTAGTGATTAGAAGACACTGAATAGATGTTCTGCAGCTGGATGGAATGCCATCAAGGGGTGTCTCAGCAGGAACACAGGGTGAGGACTGGGGATCTGCTCTTTTTAGCTTCTGTCCCAGCCTAATCCATGTCCAGTCTTTAGATGTTTGGTTGATGGTACAAGGCGTGAGGTCAAGATTTGGGATTGCACAGCTTTAAGGTGAGCGATTGGTTGGATGGTTAGGACTTATCTCCACTTGGCCTGAAGGTTATAGGTTTGAGTCCTCTGGACCAGTATGGAGTTAAACATTTCTTTCTGGTGCTGTGGGGCGTTCGTGATGACAGTAGTCTCTTTCGCTTACCCATGTTGAGATTTTGGCAGAAACTTTTACAGGACCATCTGTGCTGTGACAAAGTTGTGTGAAAGCTTTGGAAGCAATCTCTCATGTGGTTCAGTTTTCCCAAAGGCAGAGTTTCTAGGGAGAAGCTGGGGTGATGTTTAGCTCTCATCCTTGAAGAGAATCTCCAAATTTCTGCCTAATTTAGTGTTTGAGATGTAAACAGTGATCCAGAGTGGGTTTGGTGCTGGTAAATGGAACCAGTCCCCATAAATCGAGACATTTGATTTCCGCTACATGTCTTTTGAGTGTTTATGGATGTTGATGGTAAAACATTCAGCTCTAAATAAGCCCTGCATATTGTGCTTCAATATAAACGCTCTTAGCTTTAGTTCAGAATCTTCTCCAAACCCTGGTAAAACAACGTCTCTGCATCAGGCAGCGTCTTTACCACCAGTTCATGTCTGTGAGGGACATTCAGACGTCTGTTCCCTTCACCAACCTCTGTTTCACAGACCCTCTTTAAGTGGAGTTTGGTACATTAAGAAATTCTGCAGCTCCCACTAAACACCTCCGGGAAGCCTTTTATTTTTAGTGCTCAGTTGCTAAGCCTTTGATTCCAGGTGCACCGGTGTTTTGATCATTTTCTGTGAAAAAGCTGAATTGCCGACACAATGTTGACATTCCTGTGGTCTGATTGGACTCTGCAGACCCCTGGTCCTTTATTTACATGATCTCAGTCTGTGAATAACTTTGAGAGACTAGATGGGCAGAGGATTTTTGGTTGTTGATTCTTTCTCCGCCCCTCTTTCCAGCCTTGGGGTGCATGTCTATCGCTGGATTTAGCCACCTGGCAGCTTCCGGAGGGCAGGGCTGAATGTTTAGTAATCTTTAGCCTGCAGGCCACAAGTTGCTCGGGAGAGAACCCCTCATGTTTCTCTGGGACTCCTGGAGCTCCTGCATTTTAACATCAGATTTAAACTCGTGGAACTGATCTTCACTTGTTTCTTCAAAATTCTGGATGGTTGTTGTGGAATGGGATACACTAACCAATGAAGCTAAACTTCTACAGAATCTCAAAAGAGAGACAAAGTCCGGAGGAGGACACAGTGGACTTGGTGCTGTTGGATATGTCTCTGGGGAGGGAATGAAAGAGTTAAAAGTGGCTGTTTGTCATTGTGAGCACACAGTGAACCCACAACAACATGTTGTATAACTGTCCTCTCTCTGGGTGTGTAGGGTGGTCCTCCCTCTCCCCCTCACTCAGTAGAACTGTCCTCTCTCTCTCTGGGTGTGTAGGGCGGTCCTCCCTCTCCCCCATCACTCAGTAGAACTGTCCTCTCTCTCTCTGGGTGTGTAGGGCGGTCCTCCCTCTCCCCCATCGCTCAGTAGAACTGTCCTCTCTCTCTCTGGGTGTGTAGGGCGGTCCTCCCTCTCCCCCATCGCTCAGTAGAACTGTCCTCTCTCTCTGGTGTGTAGGGTGGTCCTCCCTCTCCCCCATTACTCAGTAGAACTGTCCTCTCTCTCTCTGGGTGTGTAGGGTGGTCCTCCCTCTCCCCCATCACTCAGTAGAACTGTCCTCTCTCTGGGTGTGTGAGTGATCTCCCTCTCCCATCGCTCAGTGAACTGTCCTCTCTCTGGGTGTGTAGAGTGGTCCTCCTCTCCCAGTGCTCAATTAGAACTGTCTCTCTCTCTCTCCTGGGTGTGTAGGGGCAGTCTCCTCTCCCTAGCCAGCTCGATGGGAACTGTCACTCTCTCTCTCTGGGTGTGTGGGGCGGTCCTCCCCTCTCCCCATCGCTCCAGTGAGACTGTCCTCTCTCTGGGTGTGTAGAGGCGGTCCCTCCCCTCCCCCCATCGCTCAGTGAACTGTCCTCTCTGCCGTTGGATGAGGCGGTCCTCCCTCTCCCCCTTCGCTCAGTAGAACTGTCCTCTCTCTCTCTGGGTGTGTAGGGCAGTCCTCCCTCTCCCCCATCGCTCAGTAGAACTGTCCTCTCTCTGGGTGTGTAGGGCGGTCCTCCACCTCTGCATCGCTCAGTAGAACTGTCCTCTCTCTCTGGGTGTGTGGAGCGGGTCCTCCTCTCTTTGTCGCTCCAGTAGAACTGTCCTCTCTCTCTCTGGGTGTGTAGGGCGGTCCTCCCTCTCCCCCATCGCTCAGTAGAACTGTCCTCTCTCTCTCTGGGTGTGTAGGGCGGTCCTCCCTCTCCCCCATCGCTCAGTAGAACATCCTCTCTGGGTGTGCCAGGCGGTCCTCCTCTCCCCCATAAAACAGTCAGAACTGTCTCTCTCTCTCTGGGGTGTGTAGAGGCGGTCCTCCCTCTCCTATCGCTCAATGAAACTGTCCTCTCTCTCTCCCTGGGTGTGTAGAGGCGGTCCTCCCCTCTCCCCCACATCGCTCAAGTAGAGACTGTCCTCTCTCTCTCTGGGTGTGTAGGGCGGTCCTCCCTCTCCCCCATCGCTCAGTATAACTGTCCTCTCTCTCTCTGGGTGTGTAGGGCGGTCCTCCCTCTCCCCCATCGCTCAGTGGGGCTTGCTCCTCTCTCTCTCTGGGTGTGTAGGAAGGTCCTCCCTCTCCCCCGGCCGCTCAGTAGGCTGTCCTCTCTCTCTCTGGGTGTGGTAGGGTGGTCCTCCCCCTCCCCCATCACTCAGTAGAACTGTCCTCTCTCTCTCTGGGTGTGTAGGGTGGTCCTCCCCCTCCCCATCACTCAGTAGAACTGTCCTCTCTCTCTGGGTGTGCAGGCGGTCCTCCCCTCCCCCATCCTCAGTAGGGCATGCTACTCTCCTGGGTGTGTAGGAGGCGGTTCTCCTCTCCCCATCGCTCAGTAGAACTGTCCTCTCTCTCTCTGGGTGTATGGGCGGTCCTCCTCTCCCCACTCGCTCCAGTGGGAGCTGTCCTCTCTCTTTTCCTCTGGGTGTGTAGGGCGGGGTCCTCCCTCCCCAATACGCTCAGTAGAGACTGTCCTCTCTCTCTGGGTGTGTGGGTGGTCCTCCCCTCCCCCATCCTCAGTAGAACTGTCCTCTCTCTCTGGAGTGTGAGGTGGTCTCCCCTCCCCATCCTCCAGTAGAACTGTCCTCTCTCTCTGGGTGTAGGGCAGTCCTCCTCTCCCATCCTCAGTAGAACTGCCTCTCTCTCTTTGGGTGTGTAGGGTGGTCCTCCCTCTCCCCCATCACTCAGTAGAACTGTCCTCTCTCTCTCTGGGTGTGTAGGAGGGTCCTCCCTCTCCCCCATCACTCAGTAGAACTGTCCTCTCTCTCTCTCTGGGTGTGTAGGGTGGTCCTCCCCTCTCCCCCATCCTCCCAGTAGAACTGTCTCTCTCTCTCTGGGTGTGGGGCAGTCCTCCCTCCCATCCTCAGTAGAACTGTCCTCACTCTTTCTTTGGAGTGTGTAGGGTCCTCCCTCTCCCCCATCACTCAGTAGAACTGTCCTCTCTCTCTCTGGGTGTGTAGGGTGGTCCTCCCCCTCCCCCATCACTCAGTAGAACTGTCCTCTCTCTCTCTGGGTGTGTAGGGCAGGTGTGGTTGACTTCTCTTTCTAGGAAGGCAGACGTCCAGGAACGGAGAACCTCAACATCCTCCTCCTTTTGTCCTGTCCTCTGTAACATTGTCAACGGGTGCAGCTGATGGTGGATAACAAACTCTCAGACCATCTTTTCTGCTGAGAGGATGGGAAAGCAGCCCAGAGCGGCGTCTGAGAGGGACGGAGTGCTCTGTGGTTTGTGGAGCTGTTCTCGTGGAGTGCTCCGTCAGATTGCTTACGTGTCAGTGTCCCTGAAGGCCCGTGTGTGGAGAAAGCTGTGCGGTGATAGCAGGCTGTCATCTGTGGGATTGAGTCTGTCCACTTAACAAGGGCTGTTGTCCCAGCTGCTCCGGGCGATGCTGTGACAGCGTCCCTGTTGGGGTGTTCAAGAAGACGGTGCGAGATGATGCTTGTGCCATGGAGTCAGGTGTCCCGGGAAGGCTTTTGCCACATGCCTTTGCTCATGGATTATACTAGTGGGCGGCGTGGGCAAGTGTATAGTGCAGTAAACCTGAAACATCTGAGGTTTCGGGATATTTCACACGGTTTAGTGAGAAATTTGTTGGAAAACAGTGAATTTTTTTAATAATAGTGGCTTATTTTACTACATTGAACATTTGAAGTGCATTAAATACTTTTATTGTGTGAAACAGAACAACAAAGCGGGTCACTTCCATTGTATTTCTAGAAAAGCTCTGGGAAGAGTAATGAATAAACATGGGAAAAATATTCAGAAGTGCTTAAAAGTGCAGTTTTATCCCAAAGATCTTTCATTTCTCACTATGATCCTTTCTCAACCTGCATTCTCAGGAAAAAGAGATACTGGGCGTCTGGGCCGGGGTGCTTAGGGAGTTGCCCTGGATCGGAAGATTGTGTGTTCGATTCCCAGTAGGTTGCCCTGAGGTACCCTTGAGCAAGGTACCGTCCCCACCACTGCTCCCCGGGCGCTTCCGATAGCTGTCCCCTGCTGCACGTGTGTGTGTGGTTGACACAATGACAAGAATAGTCACTTTCACTTTTTACTGTGATGGTACCTGGTACCTCGGGCATCTTTGAGTTGATCGACAACAGTCCACCTTAAATCACAGAATAAAACTCCACCATATGCCACTGCAGGGATAGTTTTTAAGGTGGACTGACTCTGTTCTCCCCAGGCTTTTTATTTTACTGCTCTGCTTTAAAACAGGGTTAAGGGTCTTGCTCAGGGACCCAGTGGTGGTAGTGCTGGAGGTGGGATTCGAACCGGGGACCTCTTGATCCAGAGGTCCGTAGGCAAGTACCACCACTAGACCACTGCCACTTCACTTCCTTAGTTTTTAAGAAACAAAATTGGACCTCAAGGGACGTCTTGTACATCTGAGGACACGTTTACGGACTTGTGGACTTCCCGGACACTTGTCTCCTCGGCATGAAGGTTACAGAACCAGTGCTAGATAATTACGTTGTGTCCTTTCAACAAACTGAAATCTGGTCACATCAGTGAATGGCTCCCTTCTCATTTTAACACCCTCTCGGTTTCCCATGGCATTCTGGGACGTATGTCCCGCCCGGGGGACCTGCATTCCTCCGCGCTGCCCACTCGGGCGGTTGGCACTGTACATACCATCAATATGGGTTTTATATTTAGGTACTGGATCCTATGGCTCACACAGCTGACAGCTGACTCCCAGCAGCCTCATGCTTCTGGACGGGAGGGTTAAGACTCGGCTTTGTCTCCAAGTTCTCCTCATTCCACGTAGAGCGTTTATTAATACACCCCTCCTGTCGGGACAGTCCGGGGTCTTCACCCTTAAAGCTGCCGGACCTTGACGGCTCTTTCACCCGAGACGTTTTAAAGCTTGGTAGGATTTCTCAGTTTGTAAGACGTTTAGCTTCTGTGCATCTTAATGAAAACAGCTTTATTCACCAAACTCCCCATTAAAGGGTCCAGATCACACTGATCACAAAAGCAACACTTTTAGTTTGCTTTAGTTTTTAGATTCAAACTGAATTGTTTGCGATGGGAAGTTCTGTTTGTCTTATGTCTAGTAAGTTCTAGATATTAATTAAAGCCAGGGACATCGTCCGTGTCTCATACTTGCATAAATATATGGAGTAAACTCTAGAAAGCAAGAGAGTAAGTCAGTGGGCAGCAGTGGCCTAGTGGTGAGGGAGTTGCCCTCGCATCGGAAGATTGTGGGTTTGATTCCCCTGAGGTACCCTTGGGCAAGGTACCGTCCCTGTCACTGCTCCCTGGGCACTTTCAATAGCTGCACGGTGTTTGTGTGCATGGGTTAAATGCAGGGGTCCGATTTCGTTGTGGTTCACTGTGTGCTGTGCTGTGACCTCGCCATGACAAGAATAGTCACTTTCACTTTTCACTTCAGTGTATGGGGGCAACAGGGGTAAAAACTCAAAACCCAAGTCTTAAAAAGAGTGTTCTAGAATTTATAACTGGATGTGGAGGATAAATTACTCAGAGTGGGGATTTATTGGGTCTTTAAGGTTCACTTTCCTGCAGAAACGTTTGGTTTTACAGTAAAATTTACGCTTAATTATTATTATTACTGTCGGGCAGTTCTGTTATCTTGCTTGAATTTTACCCCACAGTGCTTTAGAGTTTCTACCTCACATTGATCCAGTTTTAGCTTCTCAGTGCAGTTCAGTTGTTTTTAAAATCACCCTCGTGATGCTCAGAACAATTCGAGAATAATTGATCACCAGGGCTGTCGTTTTTATTATGTTCTACATTATTTTCACACTGGATGATTTTAAGATCGATTTCGAATAATGCAGAGAGGGCAGTTTGTCATTTTGTATGTAGTGCTCAAGAAAACCGATTTTTGGAAAAACACGAAGGACAGGAGTTGCGTTTTAATTGCAGGTAAAAAGATGCAATTAGATTTTGTCCCAAGTCCCCAAACCTCCTGGAATATGAGGGACCTGGTGTCACTCATTTGTTTAGATTTGAATATTCGTTCACCGATTTGCATTTGTCAGCGTGCTTTCATAGCAAAAAATGTCACGATCCATTTTACTGCTTAATTTATTTTCCTGAAATGAATTTTCTAAGCTGTTCGACGTACTGTGCCTTTAAGACTCGTTCCGATCGGTCTGTTTTGTGCAACGAGAAAAGCTGAAACTCTCCTTATAACTTCAGCAGGAATGGGTGGGGCCGAATTGCTGTAGGCTGAATGGGTGGGGATATGTAAATGAGTTGTGTGGGAAGTTCAAAAGGTTTGCATGGATCTGAACGTATCTGATGTTAAAAAGCTACATTATGGTTTCTTTAAAATGCCACGGAGATAAAAATCCACTTCCTCACTTTGTGTCTCTTTGTTTCTCCTCAGGGTGCTGAGAACAAGAGCATCACCGTTATGCTCCACAGGGAGTCTGGATCTTTGGGCTTTAATATCGTTGGGGGAAGACCATGTACGGTAAGTTTGTCTCCACGGGATCTTAGGAATGTCACACATGATTAAGTGAAAGTGAAAGTGACTGTCATCGCAAACATGCTGCAAACAGTGCAAACACATCCTCTGTATTTAACACACACACACACCATCCAGCAGAGGGTAGCCATATGCGGCACCTGGGGAGCAGTGTTGGGGACGGTACCTTGATCAAGGGGTTCCTTAGGCCAACCTACTGGTCCAGGATTTGAACGCAGAACCCTATGCATCTGAGGGACTAGTCCCTCAAAACTAGGACACCCCATATTCCTCGATTAGGACTGACTATGATAATGAGACGTTTCCTGACGCTACAAGCACCAAGTTAAACTCCGATTAGAAAATCAGTCCTAATCAATAACCGACGAGTAGCGTACCGACAGCGCGTCCAGACTTTGAACAGCATTTTTAGAGCTGACTGGGAGGGGCAGACTGGAAATAGCCACGCTTTCCACAACTGGGCCACTCTCCACCGTTATTGTGGTCATTTTTGATGTGGTAGTCATGGCAACCATATCAACCAGAACGAACTCCTTTAGGAGTCTGGGCTCACTTGTTGCCGTGGTGATTTGGACGCTGCAGTAAGGGCTGCCGTTCTGCTGATACACGAAACATTTATAAAAAGTGCAAAAATAATTGGGACTGAATTGACCTGCATTAGAATAAATAACTTATATTTACTTTAAATTAATGTTTACCTCTTTGAGCTTAAAACCTTTGCTCAGGACTGTACCCTGTTCACCTACAGATGTTTTTACCGTCTTCTTTGCTCGTTACTATTTCAACCTCAGTGTAATCACTCGTCCCTCGTCTGGACTGGAAATATATTTGAAGTGAAAGTGACTGTTTGGGACGTTGTGAAAACACCACAGCGCTCAGTGCTGAAATACATCCTCTGTATGTAACCCACACGCACTCCGTGCAGCAGTGATCGGACATATCCAGCACCCGGGGAGCAGTAATGGGGACGGTACCTTGGTTAAGGGAACCTCCATGCAACCTACAGGCCTGGGAATTGACCCCCGACCTTCTGATCACGTGGTCTAATCCGTAAACACTAGACCACCGCTTGCGTGAGGTTGCTATAGTGTCTGCTTTTGAAGCCAAAACACGTTGTTCCAAAGCCCAGCCAGCTAGGAGGAGTTTCCTCAAGTAAACAAGTGTTCTTGCTTTTGTTGTTGTTGTTGTTGTTGTTGAGAAGAAAAGCTGGTGAGAGGAAGTAGGCCTTGCAGTAATTAGCTGCAGCGTTCACAGCTTGACTTCCTGCGGTTTCTCAAGTATTCCATTAAAAATTACCGCGTGGTATCACAGGACTCGGCGTGCGGCGCGGTACCGGTTTGATGTGGTCGGACGTCATGTTTTCAGACCCCCACCCCGAGCTCACGCTATCGGGCTGGCCGCCGAACAGCAAGCCTTTATCCTTCCCGCCCAAATTACCTCTGCCTTCCTCGGCGCCTCTGAGGATCCAGGCCCGGGGAGTCTTTCAAGAGGCCGACCGTCTTGGCGAAGCTGCTCTGCGAAGAACAACACTGAGCACTTTGTTTTGTGCACCTGCAACCACTTGCGTGTCATTTTCGGGGGTGTGGATCCAGCAGAGCGGCTGCCTTAACTAGAGTGCCTCGCCTCCTGCTTTGATATGTATCTGTGCTGCTCTACGGGCTCCGTCGTGTCATGTGGGTTGTAGCTGTCGATGATGAAAGAGCAGAAAGAAGACTGAGAGGGCCTGGTTCGAGTTCAGCTCAGCCCTGTAATGTGTTCATCTGCTCTTCTCCTTTAATAACGTCTCGGTGGGATGTTGGAGGCTCTGGTATGTGAGGAACATGTGAGAAATGGTTATTACTTGCCAAAAAAAACTCACCTAGAGAAGTTTCTCAGAAAAAGAAAGATAAGGAAATCAAAGCTAAGATTAATTATTTAATTGAATAGTTTTTTACCTTGAACCGAGGGTTTTGGTGCTTATTTTAAGCTTGTTTTGTTTAAAAATCTTAATTGGTCCATTTTGAAAAGGCAGACTCTTGAATAGGAGCATCAATCGGGCCTTTCGGTTCCTCTGATTAAACAAATCAATAACCACCAGGGATGGAAGATGATATCAGGACAGTATTGGTGAATATTTATTGAAAAATCGATCAGTACTGGACAGATGTTCGGATGTGAGCGATATTTATCCCAGTGTTTATTGGATTTGTTGTAAAGTGGCTGTACAGAATGTTCAGATATCTAGATCTTCTTCTCCTCCTTCTTTCGGCTGCTCCTGTTTAGGGGTCGCCACCGCAACCGTCTCCATTTCTTCCTGTCCTCTGCATCTTCCTCGTTCCAACCGACCGCCTGCATGTCCTCTCTCACCACGTCCATAAACCTCCTCTTTGGTGCTTTAATAGCTTTTAAAATGCTTGTTTCATTAACTACACACTTTAATCCAGAGTTGATGTTACACATCTAAACCAGCATCATGAAACCTGTAGCTGCATTTCTGAAGCAGAACCTTGAATTGAATTCCTTGTAATGAAGTAAATGACTCTCAGTTGCCTTGTAGATCATTTTGTAAAAGAATTTATCAACTTTTTCAACAAAACCTGAGGCGGCTGAAGGATCTCGCTGCTTAGCTTTAGATGGAACACTGTCCTTCAGGAAGATCTGGAGAACTGCTCAGGTACAGAGACTGGACTGAACATGAGAGACAACAACACTGTCCTTCAGGAAGATCTGGAGAACTGCTCAGGTACAGAGACTGGACTGAAAGTGAGAGACAACAACACTGTCCTTCAGGAAGATCTGGAGAACTGCTCAGGTACAGAGGCTGTCCTGAAATTGAGAGACAAAATCACTGTCCTTCAGAAAGTTCTGGACATCTACACATCTAAACCAGCATCATGAAACCTGTAGCTGCGTTTCTGAAGCAGAACCTTGTATCGAACTCATAATGAAGTAAATGAGCTGACTCTCAGTTGCCTTGTAGATCATTTTGTAAATGAATTGATCAACTTTTTCAACAAAACCTGAGGCGGCTGAAGGATCTCGCTGCTTAGCTTTAGACAGAAGCGGCTCAAATAAACAAACATTACTCACTGCTGGCCTCTGAAGGTGCGATAGTGTCATCGTAGTGTCATCGTTTTCATTAGACTTCTAGTGGCTTCCTAAATTTGGTTGTCTACAGGCCTGTCTTTATTTTTTTAAACCTCTAGAGATGATCAAATTGCTTTTGCTTCAGTTTGACAGAAGATAATGCACCCACTTTCCAGACTCTGCTTCTATTTGTATGAATTCACCTCAATTTGGCCTCCAGACACTCTATTTTCTAGCTTTTGAAAACTTCATTTGCCCAAAGTGTCCATTTTTCAGGTATTTTAAAGAGAAGGAGCGTTTCTTTCTGGCTTCATGAAGGAGAACAGGCTCAAAAGGCTGGTCAGCGCTGGTCTAGTGTTCAGGGACGAGGCCCCAGGATCAGAAGGTCATGAGTTCGAATCCCTGACCAGTAGGCCGCCCTGAGGTGCCCTTGAGTAAGGTACCATCCCCATCACTGCTCCTGGTGTGTGTGTTTGTGGGTAAAATGCAGAGGTTGAAATTCGTTGCGTCTCACTGTGCACTGTGTTTCACAATGACCAGTATAGTCTCTTTCACTTTCACTTTTAAAAGGGTGGTGACAGGCTGTTTGTCTTCCAGGATAATGACACCGGGACCTCTAATGAAGGCATCTTTGTATCAAAGATTGTGGAGAACGGGCCGGCGGACAAGGAAGGGGGTCTTCAGATTCACGACAGGATAATAGAGGTGGGTGTGGCGGTGATTTTTTCGGTCTCGCCGACCAGAAATGGACAAAGAGTGAAAATAAAGTTGATGAAGTATTAGTCCTGGGCGAACCACTTACATCAATAACAGGAGGGAAGCAGTTTCACAGTAGAGACCTCCCAGCTCCCAGAGATGACGGCCAGTGATTTGTTCAATGCATAAATGAAGCTTGGACATGCCCGGTCTCCCCACCAGAACTGCCTCGGATCGCGGCGTGTAGACATCGTTTACTGACTCGTTTATCAATCCGTCCTGGTGGGCAGAGCTCAGGGGGTCTCTCTTACATCGGAACAAAATCTAGTCTGTTTGAAAAGGCCAAGAGTGTCTGGAGGTCCCGTTTTATGGTGTACAGAGAGTCAAGTCTGCAAAAAATGCTTTTATATTGGTGTCAAACCTTAGAGTGCAACAATGGATGCATTGAATCGGTGTAATAAATGTGTTATTCCACGCCGTGCGCCGGTGGCCCGCAGGTCTGTCATTGTTTAGCCAAGTTAATGTAAATATTTTTACTGCATGCAGTCGCGGCAAAGTCCCAGAGAAACTCTTTTTAGGCTTTTTTTATTACTTGGTAGGGAAACGCTTGCCTTTTGTGATGTACGATGGTCCCAAACATGTAAGAGCGGTAAGAACTCCGATGAGAAGGTTCACAGGACAAGCTGTTGGTTCATATCTGCTGTACGTTCTCGTGATCCAGCCTAAGCCATTAAATGCAACAGCAATCCAGTCTGGAGAACGATAACCTACCAGGAGTGAGGTTGAACCACAGTAATGTGCTTAAAGTCTTGAGCTTCTCATTTCTTCGTCTTTTGCTGCCCTAGATTCAGACCTTCTCGTGGTTTTAATGTGGCGTTGAACGGTTCTCCAGGCTACCTGAAGGGCAGATTTTATTAGATGTTTAGAACGGCTCTTGGGACACTAACTCTTATTAAGAGCAGGATCTTTAAGAATACGATACTAAAAGCTTACGTTTTTAAGCTTACAGACATAAATGGAAGTTTTATTTTTTCTAATCTTCTAATTTTAGACCTTTTGATGTCACTTTTTCCTTTTGGATTATCCGGCGATCCGAGGAGGACGGGCTCTCCTACTAAATCTTTGTTCCTCCTGAGGTTCTTGCTCCAGTTTTAGGATGGATGGATTATTTGGATTATGCTGATCGGTGACCATCGACGAAGTCGTGTGTGTCCCTAGTGGCTGATCTGTGACAGACAGGCACCAGCAAGAGTGAAAGGGAAGGTTTGCAAGATGGTAGTGAATCCAGCTATGCTATACGGGTTAGAGACGGTGCAAAAAGACAGGCGTTGGAGCTGGAGGTGTCAGAGTTAAAGATGATGAGATTTGCGTCCGGATGGACAGGGTTAAGAGGGACAGCTCAGGTTGGAAAGTCAGACAAAGTGAGAGAAGTGAGACTGCGTTGCTTTGCACGTGTCCAGAGGAGAGACGAGGAGTATATCAGGAGGAGGGTGTTGTGGGTGGAGCTGCCAGGAAAGAGGAGAAGAGGAAGACCAATGTGGTGAGAGAGGAAATGCAGGTGGTCAGTTTGAAGGAGGAAGATGCAGGAGACAGGAAGAAATGGAAATGGATGATAATGGAGGTTAGTTCAGATGTTTCAGCAGCGGTGGCGGCCCTGGCGCGTCTCTCATTTCAGTAAAACTGCTAATCCGACTGGTTTCGGCCTGTTTACAGACCTCAGACGATTAAAATATTATTTGATCAAAATGTGAAGAAGCCTGCAGGTCAGTCAAACTTCTAATGGTTGGACTGGAATCGACCCTTCGGCGTTGAGCACGGCTTCATCACTCGCAGCCCTTTCAGCTCAAACAGCAGTGAAACTACAGGCAACCAATCGGATCATTTCATAAAACTGATTCATTTTATCGTGACGAGCAGCATTTTTCATTGACGCCATCTTTACTGACAGAAACGGAACACTTCATGTTTGGTTACAAAGGGAGCATAAGTGGTTCTGTTTCTTTGTGTTTTTTTTTTTACCTCCAGTACCAGATCAGAACAAATAAAATGTAAATATTCATTTGAAAGTTTACAATTGTTGATTAATAAGTGAAAGTGAAAACCCTTGTCATTGTGAAACGCAGCACAGCGAAATTAAACCTCTGCGTTTCACCCACACACAAACGTGCAGCAGGGGGTAGCTATTGACAGTGCCTGGGAAGCAGTGACGGGGACGGTACCTTGCCCTCAGGGCAACCTACCGGTGAGGGAATCGTACCCACAATCTTCCAAACCAGGGCATCTCCCCAACCACTAGGCCACCGCTGCTCTAGACCTCTGCATTTAACCCATGAAAGCTATGAAAGCACCCAGGGAGCAGTGACGGGGACGGTACCTTGCTCAAGGGTACCTCCGAGCAACCTACTGGTGAGGTCTGAACCCACAATCTTCCGATCCTGTGGCCGACTCCCTAACCACTAGGCCACCGCTGCCCCACAATAGTATAATAGTTTGATTTTCTCCGATACTGGGACGTCCCGGAGCACAAATTGGGTTAAAATTGTGCGAATGGCTTCTTCTTTACAGACACATCTTGGCTGCATCGCCTTCAACCACCGATGCGTTTGACTCCGGGTCAGAACACGCATGTCCTGATGAAGCGCAGACTTTGTGCACATGTTGTTGACAGCAGCAGTGCTGTGAAAGTGGCTTCGTGAACATAAGCAGATCAGGAGAATTGTCGTCCCTGCATCATCTCCCAAACTGCACGCTGCCTCTCGTCCGAGGCCTAATGAAACCCAGCTGCCGGCCGAAAAAGCAAAACACGAAACAACAAAAGCCTTCATGACGGACATCTTTTAGTGAGAAATTCAGGAGTATCTGCGGACTCGAATCCCGCGGTGGCCGATCAAACACAAAAAAAAAGGTCACATGCGTCCACGGGACAGCGTCCACAAAGGTGGAGGCGATTAAATGGCAGATGTCCCTGCGCAGCTCGGCGAGGCTGACTCCAGTGAGTCAGCGGATGAATAGCTCCTTGTTTGGTTCAGACGTTTTCTCGTAAAAAAAGAAAAAGCCTCTGCTGCTGCGTTTGCTTTCCACGAGCTGAAAATCCTCACGCTTCCCCAGGAGCCGTGTTTACTCGCAGAGCTCTGATAAAAACGCTTATTGGATTAAATCCAAGAGTTTGCGCATCCTCTGCTTTAAAAAGGGCGTCTTCAGATATTTTGACGTAAACAGTTTTGTGCCCCCGAGAACAACACTTCTGTTTTGTTTATTTTTTTTCAATAACAACAATATTGGTTATTCTGGTAATTTGAATAATCATGAACAGCACAAGTGAAACACATCCTCTGTATTTAACCCACAAACAGACAGATATCGAGAGCCGTGGAGCAGTGTTGGGGACAGTACCATGCTCGGGGATGGTAACTTGCTCAGGGAGCATCTTACTGGTCCGGGATTCGAACCCACAACCTTCCGATCACGGGGTCAAGCCTGGCCACTGCCCCCCATTTAAGACCGGTTCTAACTCTGAAAGTGAAGCGGTGAAGTTCATGTGGATTATTTTCAGTAGATTGTTTTTATTGGAGTTGAAGTTCGAGGCTTTAATAGTCTTTAATTCTATTAATATGGAGTGAGATTCAGTTCACTTTCAGCACAGACAGACACTCCAGACGTCCTTCAGAGGAGACACGTCTCACTCTACACTCTCAGTACACTCCTGTACTTTTACTTTACGCTCTCAGTACACTCCTGTACTTTTACTTTACACTCTCAGTACATTCCTGTACTTTTACTTTACACTCTCAGTACATTCCTGTACTTTTTACTTTACACTCTCAGTACATTCCTGTACTTTTTACTTTACACTCTCAGTACATTCCTGTACTTTTTACTTTACGCTCAGGAAATTCCTGTACTTTTTACTTTATACTCTCAGTACGTTCCTGTAGTTGAATCAGTACTTCTACTGTTGTGGTTCTTTTTTTAATCAGGTTTAATCATCTGCGTTGTGTTTCTGTGTGAATTTCCGACATTAACGAAAGTTGTGGAGCGGCGCTGGAGATTCGGGGGGGGGGTCGTAAATGTCACCTTGTTAAAGGCTGGAAACACCCGCAGGTCAGAGGTCGAACAACAACAGCTTTTAACAGCAGCCGGCCGTTTCCAGTGGGAATCTTGGGAAGGGGTCACGGACACCAGGGAGAAATTCGTGCTGGACCTGCTTGCGTCGCTTCATAAACACAACCTGTGAGGTTTATCTTGGGATGTACTCTGCCCTCAGGAGCACCGGCTCCTCCGGATCTCTCCGAATAACCCACAGAGTAGCACTAAACAGCACACACCTCCTCCTTCCACGGCGCCGGAGCGGACGCTGCTGAATAGCCGGTGTGAAAGAATGGGCCGGGAGTGGAGAGGGGCCCATTGGCAGCATGTAGATGAGACTTCAGCCTCTTTTGAAGTGAGGGGTGTCCGCATTCCTCTCCGCTCTCGGTGAAATGGGAGCCGGACATTTAGACAGTTATAATGAAAGAGCAAAGTGGTTATTTATGGTTTAGGAGATGGGAAGCTTTTGAGTTGAGCTGGTCTTTCGAGTACATTAGCGTGAGGCGACTGCGCGTCTCTCGTTTCAGTAAAACGGCAAATCCGACGGGTTTCGGCCTGTTTACAGACCTCAGACGGTTTGCTAATTATTTGATCAAAATGTGAAGAACCCTGCAGGTCATCGTTGCAGTCGAGCTTCTAATGGTTGGACTGGAATCGACCCTGCACGGCTTCATCACTCGCAGCCCTTTCAGCTCCAACAGCAGTGAAACTACAGCCGATCGGATCATTTCATAAAACTGTGATTCGTTTCACCGTGACGAGCAGCATTTTTCACTGACGCCATCTTTACTGACAGAAACGGAACACTTTCATGTTTCCCTGAACCAGAATCGAGCAATTAGTACTGAAATATTCATTTGAACGTTTGCAGTTATCAGTTATTTGCAATGTTGAAATTAAAATGATTTATATTTTAAAGTGAAAGTGACTATTCTTGTCATTGTGAGGTCACAGCACAGCACACAGTGAACCACAACGAAATTGGACCTCTGCAATTAACCCCTGCAAACACCGTGCAGCAGTGGGCAGCTATTGAAAGCGCCCAGGGAGCAGTGACGGGGACGGTACCTTGCTCAAGGATACCTCAGGGCAACCTACTGGTGAGGGAATCGATCCCACAATCTTCCAATCCAGGGCAACTCCCTCACCACTAGACCACCGCTGCCAGTTATCCAGTTATGAGGCTTTTATAGTTTTTTAAGTAATCAAATCTAATAATGCAGAAGTGTGAAATGTCAATCTGGTGCATTGCATTAAGAAATGTAAAAGAGAGGGAAAAAAACAACAAAAAACTAATAATAAGGGGAAAAAACACTGGAAAATAATCACATTTGAACTGGATTTTGAGTGAATAGTTTGTTATTCGATATTTTCGATATTTGCACACTAGCAAGTCAAGTCGGTCATAATCTTGTGGTGTACATCATGTATTATAAAACGCTCAGGAAGAATCAAAATGAAACTTTATTTAGACTGTCCTGTCACCTCTTCTCATCCTCGTTGGAAGCTGATTAGTTCACCTGCAGTTTCTTTATTGCCTTTCGAATGAAAATCAGAGTCACAAGTGTTCATTTATCTGCATTGCAGGTCTTTATCGGAGCCCACAGCAAAAATCAATCAGCAAAAAAAATGTTTTTCCGGCGTTAATTGTAGTAAAGGCCGTTTCTTTTCAGCGCCTTTATAAAGTCTGCAGAAATTTCCCATTTTAAATTCACTAATTTAGGACATCGCAGTAAAATCAAATGCGTTTTGATACAGCAGTTTGGCCGCTTCAGAGAAAACCTCGGCGCTCTGATAACTGAACTGTGAGGAGTACGTTCATAACTCCACTGGGGTCAAACCAGCATGAGGTTGGAACCCCTCGCCCCTCTTGTCCTGTTCGCAGTGCTGCTAATAAGTTGTCAGATGGCATCTTTAGCCTGGCATGTGTCACAAGGTCCCGCGGTTTATTTCTGACCAGAGACGACGGCTATTTCACGGAGGGAGGGATCACATGTTGTTTGGTATCTGATGGCAAGAAGCAGCCCTTTGTGAAGGACTTTATTGGATTTGGGCTCCTGCACTGTGTGTGTGTGTGTGTGTGTGTGTGTGTGTGTAGAGCTAGCATGTCTGTGAGAGTGCTTTATAGGGGTCTGTCAGTCCCAGCTGAGAGGGCCACTCCAGCCCTGCCTGGCTCAGCAAACTAAAGACATTAAATCCAATGGAGGTCTGAAAGGAGCCATAATCAGCTTCCACCGCTGGCTGCTGCGCGCCTGGACAGCTTTACGTTTACAGAAGTAGCTGTGGCTGGAAAAAGAAGAACTTTGTTTTATTATCCATCAGAAATACATATAAAAGAGCCTGATGCGTGATCTAGACTCTCGATTACTCAGGGTTCTTTAGTAAAGACAGGGTGATAAAACTCCCTCCATTGTTCCTCCGGTTGCAGTAAAAGTAATGATTCAATTACTTTATTTAAGTAAAAAAAAGGTTCTGAAATTCACTCCGAGTTTAAAAGTCAAAACTGTTTTTGCAGCTACATTTTCATAAAAACATCAAATAGATTTCATTGGATCCAGTCAAAGCACAGATACTGAAAAAGATGCACAGATTCAACTACTTTACTCAGTAAAAAAGTACAGGAGTGTACTGAGAGTGTAAAGTAAAAGTACAGGAATATACTGAGAGTGTAAAGTAAAAGTACAGGAATGTACTGAGAGTATAAAGTAAAAAGTACAGGAATGTACTGAGAGTGTAAAGTAAAAGTACAGGAATGTACTGAGAGTGTAAAGTAAAAGTACAGGAATGTACTGAGAGTGTAAAGTAAAAGTACAGGAGTGTACTGAGAGTGTAGAGTGAGACGTGTCTCCTCTGAAGGACGTCTGGAGTGTCTGTCTGTGCTGAAAGTGAACTGAATCTCACTCCATATTAATAGAATTAAAGACTATTAAAGCCTCGAACTTCAACTCCAATAAAAACCTTTCAGCCCAGACTGCTTTTAGAACAATGATATTCTCAAGGCAGGCAGCCAATCAGAGCAGAGCTGACCAGCCTTAAAGGCACAGTAACCTGTTTATTTCTGAGGGAGGTTGTTTCTTCAGCTGCACAAGACGCCGAAAACATGGGCCTTTTTTTGAGAACTTGGAGGAAAACTGTTTTAATCTTTTAAAATGAATAAACGAAACACCGTCTTCCCAGAATGCTTTTATCAAGCGATCTGCACTGTTTAAAAAAAAAAACACACCTTTCCACATTTATCTGCATCTCAGGACTAATTTATGGCCTCCAGGAGGTCGGAGACCTAAATTTGGCGGTGTAATTAAAACTAATTGCCTCGTCAATCAATCAAGTGGGCTTGAGTAAACAGAACAGCAACAATAGTGTCAGGTTGCCTGAGCAGCTGCTCTCTCAGTCAGGCGCTCTGAACCCTCAGCCCTCGGTGCTGGACGCCCATCCCACCCTCTCCCCAATTAACCCCCTAATTAAATACTAATAGGCTGATTAACAGGCCTCCAGCTCTGTCCAATCAGACCTCCGGCCCTGTCCAATCAGACCCCCGGCCCTGTCCAGTCAGACCCCCAGCTCTGTCCAATCAGACCCCTGGCCCTGTCCAGTCAGACCCTAGGCTCTGTCCAATCAGACCCCTGGCCCTGTCCAGTCAGACCCCAGGCTCTGTCCAATCAGACCCCCGGCCCTGTCCAGTCAGACCCCAGGCTCTGTCCAATCAGACCCCAGGCTCTGTCCAATCAGACCCCAGGCTCTGTCCAGTCAGACCCCAGGCTCTGTCCAATCAGACCCCCGGCCCTGTCCAGTCAGACCCCCGGCCCTGTCCAGTCAGACCCCCGGCTCTGTCCAGTCAGACCCCCGGCTCTGTCCAGTCAGACCCCCGGCCCTGTCCAGTCAGACCCCCGGCCCTGTCCAGTCAGACCCCCGGCTCTGTCCAGTCAGACCGCCTGCTTTGAGGGTTGGCTGGAGGTGCTCAGGCTCTTCCAGTCCAGCAGTGCAGGCGTGATGGATGTTCAGGAGCAGGTACGGTGATCATTACATTCATATGGAAATAAAATCAGGCAGGAGGTTCTCTCCAGCTGCTGGACGGGGACCAAAGCTCTTTGTCAGGATATCTGCCATCATTTACATTTTCCATCATTCACTGAGATTTTACATTTTCTCTCTACAGTGACGGTTCATGCTCCGTGTAGATTTTTATTTGCATATTTTTTTCCAAGTCTGTGCTCAACAGGAACATGTGCTGCATCACACTCCTCATATTGACCCTTACGGTTTCTTTTTTTTTTTTTTGCGATTCGTTTTCGTATGCTTTTAAATTCGGTTAGTTTTCTATATCTCACCTGAATTTTACCCTGCAGTGTTTTTATCTAGATTTATTTGTATTTCAATTCAATTCTCTTCTTTTATTATTTGTTAATCCTTAAAAAAGAATCTAGGATTAGCGTCTAATCGTCTAGAGCAGAAAATCCACTTTTCCAAGAAATAAAAAAGAGAATTTTTTAAATGAATTGAATAAAATATTAAACCATCATTCCGTATCAACCATCAACCATTATTAACGGGGCAGCGGTGGCCTAGTGTTTAGGGAGTCGGACACAGGATTGGAAGATCGTGGATTCAAACCCCTCACCAGTAGGTTGCCCCGAGGTACCCTTGAGCAAGGTACCGTCCCCATCACTGCTCCCTGGGCGCATGGGTTAAATGCAGAAGTCCAATATGGCGGTGGTTCACTGTGCTGTGTGTTCTCACAATGACAAGAATGGTCACTTTCTTTAATGCTAATGATTTTAAACTTTTTGAAGCATTAAAATCAAGCGGGGTTTAAACTTGTTTATATGATTTTAAAAATCTGAAATCACTTTCAGGACAGTTTTCAGAAAGTAAAGCGCTCAGTAACTGCAGCCCTGAGACTGACCTATTATTAGTTCAGGTTTATTACTTTGTGTTTTATTTTTGCCGAACTCTCCGACTGTTTGGGTTTTTGGTGATTCCTCCTCTCTGCTGAGCAGTAGCGCGATTGTCAGCGATTTTCTCCAAATATGGCATAAAGAGAGTCGACTCGTTTACGATCCCGTCCGCTTTACGGTGATTCATGGGGACAATCTTCCTGTTTCGACTTGGACTCTGGTTTTATTTTTTTTCCCTCCCCGACGTGGAGCCAGAGTTACTGCAGCTCTTGTAAATGTGCTTATTGAAGCGGCGGCGCTGTGATTGAAGAAAAGTTTGCGCTGTATTTCAACAGCGCCCTCACGATCCAGCATTAAGGTCCGCTCTGCGAGCGAGGGGCGGCCCTGCCGTCACACTTCCTCTCATAAATCACAGAACGACAGCTCGGAGCCTTTTCACTTTCTTTGACACACACGTTCTCAGTGTTCAGTCCTTGGACTTGCGCTTCTTGCTGCTTCAGACAGTGTTCGTGATGAGACTGTGAAACACTGATCTGGAATCAGATGAATGTTCTCTGTGAATCATTTTCTGCACTGTATGCTGTTCTGTCTGCAGTTGTTTAGTCCTGGTCTCGGGCCTGTCCTATATCATGTCCTATGTTGCCTCATGCGCAGCGCCAGGGTCCTGGAGGAACGTTGTTTCACTGTGTATGTGGATGAAATGACGAAGCCGACTTGATTTTAGCTCCACGGCTGGAAAGCCTGGGCTTCGCTCGAAAGAGACGGAAACACCGGAGCGTCGTTTGGAATGAAATCGATGATACGGGCAGTAAAACCCTTATTTTCTTGCAACAGGCATGAAATGACGAGGTGTCTGTTAGCGGCAAATGGACAGCTTTACAGCACGTGACGCTTGTTGGAATAATCCTTTAGAAATGCTCAGAAGGTCAGAAGGATCAGAAGGTTGTGGGTTCGAATCCCAGACCATTAGGTTGCCCTGAGGAAGGTACCGTCCCTATCACTGCACTTTCAATAGCTGCCCCCTGCTGCACGGTGTGTGTGTGGGTGTAATTTCGTTGCCTCTCACCGTGTGCTGTGTTTCATCATGACGACAGTAGTCACTTTCACTTTCCTTTCAGGCTACTCCCGTTTAAGCGGCGCCACAGCAGATCATCCATTTCCATTTCTTCCGGTCATCTGCATCTTCCTCTTTCAACCGACCACCTGCATGTCGACACTCATAAACCTCCTGTTTGGTCTTCATCTCCTCTTTATAAAGGGTTGTAACAGTGACGTCTGCTGGAAGAAGTGTATTTAGTAACACTGTATTAGACTGAATCTACACAGACCCTCCAGGACATTCGGCTTAAAGGCCTTTATTACGGCTTATCCCAACCTGGGACACTTTCTGGACTATGGCCTTTATAAGGAGGGTCTTCTGCTGTAGCTTTTATTAAAGATAATGTAGCTTTATGTAGCTGTTGGACGTGTATTAAAGATTCTTTCAGTTGGTGGATCAGTTCTGATGAGGTCTGTGTGTTTTTCTCCACCTCCTTCACTCTAGATTGGGTTTGGCTGGTGTTTCTTTCCCTGAAAATGCCCTTGGAAGAGTCACAAAGGACACACGGTCAGAGTTTGATGATTTCGGCGGTAGGCCTCAATAGTCGAGCTCCCTCTCTATAGGCCTGACGCCTCCTAATCCCGGCATCATGGGCCGCTTTAGGAATTCCTCCCCGCCCGTCCCCGCCGGCTTTTCCTCCGAGGGTTGTTGAATAAGAGCTCTTTCACGGCCCGAACAGAGTGGAACCGGGACTGCTGCGCCCACTTCTCATGCAAATGTGTGCAAATAGAGAACATTGTTCCTGAGCCGGCGCTTTGTTTGCCGCCGACCCTTCCTCGCCCTGCCTCTGACCCCCTGAGAGAGATGTAGTCCCTTTTAGGTCCGTCTTCTCCTTTTGATTCGAGACTTCCTACTCCTCTCAAGCCAGAGACAGGGACGTTTGCCAGTTGCAGCGATTAAAAGGCATGTCTGAAGTGGGCCAAGACAAGTGTCCTCCTGGAGTTTGGAGTGAGGAACGATGCAGTTTTCCGAACCCTGGAGGGTAAAAACTCATAGGACGGCACCAGGGGCACATACATTTTCTCCTCTGTTCCAAACAAACTGATGATTCGGACAATGATCGACAGAAAAACTATTTCAGAACAAAGTTTTGGGCTCTCTCCATCCATGTCCAGGGCCTGTCTCAGTATTTCAGTCCTAAAAAGTTGTGACCTTCCTGCCAGAGCTTTATTTACACACTCTTAATTTACACATTTTACACTGAACTAAACCTTTACACTAAACTTTTTTATTTACATTATGAAATCTCATCATTTAATGTGATCTGTGACTGTGGTGCACTCTGGATGTTCAGACCAGATCAAAAATTGATCCATAAACAGGGACTCCAGTCATCACAGCACTGAAGGTCAAGCTGAAGCTTCGTGAAGAAGAGTGCTAATATCCGTAAAGAAGAGTGCTAATATCCATAAAAAAGAGTGCTAATACCCATAAAAGAATGCAAATACCCATAAAGAAGAGTGCTAATGCTTATAAAGAAGAGTCCTAATGTTCATAAAGAGTGCTAATGCTCATAAAGAAAGTGAAAGTGACAACCCTTGTCATTGCGAGGTCAAAGCACAGCAGACAGTGAACCACAACGAAATTGGACCTCTGCATTTAACCCATGCACACTCAAACACCGTGCAGCAGTGGGCAGCTATTGAAAGCGCCTGGGAAGCAGTGATGGGGACAGTACCTTGCTCAAGGGTACCTCAGGGCAACCTATTGGGAAGGGGTTCGAACCCCCGATCCTCCGTTCATGTGGCCAACTCCCCTAACCACTAGGACACCGCTTCCCCGAAGAGTGCTAATACTTGCAAAGAAGAGTGCTGATACTTATAAAGAAGAGTGCTAATGCTCGTAAAGAAGAGTGCTAATGCTCGTAAAGAAGAGTGCACTTATGCCGGGCCTGTTCTGGATTATTAAAGTCACTTCTGAGCGTGTGAGGATGTTTGGTCGTGGAGAGCAGTGACTGACTGCAGGTTTCACTATAAAGAGCAGGGTTTCCAGATTTACTGCCATTTCTCTTGCTTTTAACCTCAGAAAACGAAAATTAGTGAAACATATGGTGCGTTCTGGTGACGTCTTGTGTGTTCCACTGTGTAATTGGATGATTTAAGTAACTGTTATACATAATAATATAATTACAGTGTGAGAGGATAATGGTTCATGTCATATTTTATAGACTCTTGGCTCAGAAATAAACTGGGCTCTTTATTTGGGACTTCTAGTCTCTGCCACTGAAAATATAGAATCAGGGACCCCCCCACCCTGTGGACCTGTCCAAGCCAACTGTCCACTTTGAGCGTCCCAGTGTAAAGGCAGGAGTTTAGAATGTATTTTAAATGGACCGCAGCATATTAAAGCTAAACAGTTTACCACTTTCATATTCAAATTACAATTTGAAAACAGACCATTTTCACAGTAAGAATATTTCTACAACATTGAAGCAGTCTGGCACATTGCATTGGTGCTCAAGCATCAGATGAAAAATGGACATTTTGACAAAAATGCTTCATGAAAGAATAAAAAACAGATCAAAGCAAATGGCACTGAAATTGTTGAAGATGCTGGAGTGCTGGTAGGTTTAGCTGTAGAACCTCTTCCACTGTAGACAGTGTGAGTTCTACAGTTGTTTGGACGAGAATCTGCTTGTTTTCTTCTCTCAGAGATGGCAGCGATGTCCTGGGCTCCTTCCAAATCGTTTGGTTTATTAAGGAAAAGAGTGGCCGATGAGAAATTTCAGGATCGGCCCGGAGATGAAAGAGTGGCGTAACCCAAGAACGCTCGTCCGAGGTCTGTTTGGGACAATATGTCATTGTGGATGGATGGTAAGGCTGAAGCTCTGTGGGCCCTTTTTTCCAAATGAAAGATCCTTTCACTTTTATTCACTCGCTTTCATTCGTCGTCGGGTTAATTCATTACCGCCGAATACATTTTGTGGTGTAAAAACAGCCGTGTTTGACTTGGCACGGATTGTGAGGGACTACGGGCCCGAGGAGAACGCTGAATAGCTCCGGCCAAACAGCCGAGCCGCAGGAGAGAGAGAGGACGAGAGAGAGAGACAGAGATTGGTCAAAGTGTTCACTCTTTGAGGGCATACCTGTCTGGCTTCACACTGGGGCAGTAGACAGGCACCCGTTGTGGAGCTCGGCTTCACCCGAAGGCGGAGCCGTGGGTCAACTTAAACCACGGAAACGAAAGGTCGGAGATTAAACAGGTCGGGGCAGAAGTGGGTATTTATCCTGGTGGGGTGCAAGTGGGGGGGGCAAGGGATGGGGTACATCAGGGGCAGGTTTTTGTCGGACAAGGTGGGTGATGTTAAATAAACCACACCACATCTGCAGCCAGGCATCAGGTTTCTGTCTGCGTTGGCGGCCTGACAAGCGCTCCTTTGTGGACCAGAGCTCCTCTCTGTGAACATCCCTCTCTCTCTCTCTCTCTCTCTCTCTCTCTCTCTCTCTCTCTCTCTCTCTCTCGTGCTCCTTCGTTCCCTCTTTGATTTGCAAGGGGCAGCTTTCAGCATCGATGCGTCATGTAGATCTATCCCAGAGATCTTTTCGTGTTTGTTTTTCTCCGATATGCCATCATCCAGCCTCATTCTGTCTGGGCAAGTCGTTATCTTGGACACGGTTATAAAAGAAGGAAGGAGTGAAAGCAAATTCAGCTGTGAAAGAATTTCACCCCCCACCCCCCACCTGATGTTTAGGCTGAGGGAAAGTGGGCCTGAGCTGCGAGGAGAGCACATGTCGTCAGCTTGAATGGCAGCAAAATCCCTTTTTTATGAAATGGAGAGAGAACTTTCTTGGGTCCTGTCCAGGGAAGTCGCAAAATAGGCTCCGTTTGTTGCCCCGGTAGCGAGACGTTCATTATTCACCGGGTGATTCGGTGTCCACAAGCAAGTCGAGTTTCATTTTTTTTCAAAGATTTTGACACTTAACAGATGGGGTTTAATTGACTCCTCCATATGGACCTGCAAGGCTGCGTCCAAAAAAAAATAAAAATCTTATAAATCCACCTCCGTGTTCTCAGAATCGACTGCTGAGTTCCATTCTAGAGGACATAACTGAATCTGTCCCTGTAATTAGGACATGGAAGTCGCTCTGGATAAGAGCGTCTGCTAAATGCCGTAAAGGTAAATGTTGTTGTCTCTCATTTTCAGTCCAGTCTCTGTACCTGAGCAGTTCTCCAGATCTTCCTGAAGGACAGTGTTGTTGTCTCTCATGTTCAGTCCAGTCTCTGTACCTGAGCAGTTTGATAGTTCTGTGTTGGTTAATCCACACAGTGATCTACGTCTGAACCTTCAAGCAGAACAAAGTGTCTAACTTAAGACATGAAGCAGTGAAGAAACAGGTGCAGATGATTCCAGATGATCAGGTGATTCGTTTACTGCTGATGCTGAGTGGTTAGAACCCCTTTATCTAGAACCTTGTCTCTTTAGACACTTTTCAGCCTGTAGCACTGAAACGTTTGATTCAGCCTCTTTCATTTAATCCTCAGTCTGATGAAGATCAGACCGTCTGACGGACAGGAAATTGTATTTTTGCACCAAGAAGGTGATTCACTACAAAATTTACAGAAAAGACTTTTGCACAGTTCAGCATTTAGAACGTCTATTTAGCTTCAGATGAAGAAGTTGGGTGAAGGTTTTATGGAAGCTTGTTTCCAACCAGCTAACATGATAAACTGCCGAATTCCTTGAACTGGAGGCCAAAGACATGTAAAGGTTGCATCCAGCTGTGGGACACTGTGAGACAGTACAGTACAAGCAGGATTACACAGTGGTTCTCTTCTGGATCTTCTCCATCCAGGACCACTTGATAGAGTCCAGCAGCTTTCCACAAGAAAGTGATATCTGTAAGGCAGTAACATGAGAGTGAGACCACAACAGCGCCAGTTCAGACCATTCACTCAGAAATGAAGGTACAAGGTTTGTGAAGGTACAAGCAGTGCAAATGTTCCCTCAAAGGTCCAACAGGGTCCTTTAGGTCCAGCTTTGTACCTTCAATAAGATTTGTACCTTTCCAGTCCCTAATGTTTTAAAGGAGAGCCGTTAAGATGAAAGCCTGGGGTGAACAGAGTCGGTCCACCTTAAAGTATCCCTGTAGTGTATAGAATAACGGTGAACCACTCCCGTTATGGAAGAGGACCAGCCCAGTGTCCATGGCTCCTGCTCTTACTGGAAAAACATGGATCTTGTTCCAGGCCTGTTATTGAGCAGCACAAGGCACAAATTTCAGGAGAAACTTCCCAAATCTGGTTTAACAGGGTCCGAGTGAATAAAGCTTAAAGTGGTGCTTAAAGAGGTTCTGTCGGAGCGCCATTATCAGGAGATGTTTTCATAGAACGTCTCTCAGCCACTCACACAGATTTTGTTGTCATGCTGTCCCGATTAACGAACATGTAATCGTTTTTAAATCCAAATCACAGTCGGATTTTCTTATTGCAAGGACTCCAGTTTTTTTTTGTCCACGTTTGACGGGTTAAAATTGGGGAAGTTCAATAAAAAATGAATAATATCATAAATAATAATGTGTTCTGGTAATTGATAGTCCTGAAACGTCAAGTCAGAACAATGGAAGAGAAAAAAGATGAATTTGCATCAGGAGGGACCCAGATGGACAGCATTAGAAAAGAGAATATTTGAGGGACAGCTCAGGTTGGACGGTATGGAGACAAAGTGAGGTGTGGACGTGTCCAGAGGAGAGACCAGGGGTATATCAGGAGAATGATGTTGAGGATAGAGCTGCCAGACAGGAGGAGAAGAGGAAGGACAAAGAGGAGGTTTATGGACGTGGTGAGAGAGGACATGCAGGGGGACGGTGTGAAAGATCATCTGAGCATCAGCAGCTAGAAGGAGAACAAATTTGAAATAAAATATCAGTTAAAAGAATCACAATTAGGTGTTTCTCCAAAATCGTTCCGTCCTACTGGAGGTAAAGCTGTAGCGGGACGTTACTGATGCTCCTGTCAAAGCACTGACGCCACATCTCTGGACAGTCACATGAACGAAAGCGTCCCATCTGATTTCACTTCCATTTCCTGTTTGATCTTTAAAGCAGACCCACGTTTGCAATAATATTTTTGAACGTTATCAGCGGCGCTAAGCTCTGAGAATGAGAACCACATGCTGAACCGAAAGGTACGTGTGTGGAAGGAGAAACGAAGGAGGGAGGAAAGAGTTTCTGTTGCCTTCGCCTCCCGCCAGCAGATGTGTCCACGTTGCTCTCAGAAGACGCTGGGGTGGCTTTAGAGGACATTCAAAGGGAAGATGTCCATGTCTGTGCTTCTTTGATTCTCTCAGAAGTCTGCACATTCTCGCACGAGACAAAACGCAGATTGTTTTGGTGCGAAGCTCCAAATAAACCCGACTCGGGTCGCGACCTCGCTGATCAAAGCCAAATGTGTGGCCGTGTTGAAGATACGGAGAACTGAACGACCCTGTTCTTCAATTTAGATCATATTCACCATGTAGGTTCTTGTTCTGGGCAAAGTCAGATATGCTGGCTGATACACAGAAGGTGTGTGTGTGTGTGTGTGTGTGTGTGTGTGTGTGTGTTTGTGTGTTGAACATGCTGAAATGCAATGGAAGCCCATAACTGTGGTCTACAGATGGTAAAAATATGGCGACAGACTTCTGTGACGTGAGTTTTGTGCAGAAAGTCGAGGTGTTTGTCCACGTCGGGCCTTTTCTAAAATTCGAGTTCGTGACGGTCCTTCAGTCTCTTACTGTAAACGTGTTCAGAGCGCGTGAAGAGCAGAGTGACACGCCGTCGCCCTTCTTTTCTCTTTGGGAAACGCGAGCGAGGCCCGCGGAAAGTCAGTCAATATTTATGTAAGAGCGTGCGGGGGGGCGGGCCGGGTCGCTGATCAAACGGCTCTTTCATGTGTGACCTTGTGACGACTCGGCCCTTCAGAAGACCCCGACACCACTGAGGGTAATCAAGATAGCGAGGAGGGCGTCTGGCCTCCGGTCCGTCACGTGACGGCTGCTGGAGTCGAGTCAGTCCGTCCGCAGAGCCTGGAGCGTCCTGTGTAGCGAACCGGCCCGAGAGTCCTGAGGTTAATCTGCGTGGACGTGCTTGTGCAGTCAGTTTAACGGCTGCTGTCCTGCACGTTCGAATGGGTTTATGTTTTATAAACATTTAATGTTTGTTTTCTATCCTATTTATGGCTTTTGGATACATTCGCTTCTATATTTATATTTATTTATTGGTGCAATGTTGCACAGTAAGTTATTTGGACGCAAATTACACACAATACACGACACATTATTTGTAGAACTCAAAAAGTATCTATTTTCTGAGCTGCTTGTCCTGATTAGAGTCGCTGGAGTCTATCCCAGCTCTCACAGGGAGACAGGCGGGGACACACCCTGGACAGATCACCAGTCCATTAGGACACACTCACACCTAGAGGACAATTTAGCGTCTCCAGTCCTGCTGACGGGGGGAGGTTCCTGGAAGAAACGCACAGACGCGTGGAGAAATAACTCCACACAGAAAGGTCCTACACCGGGACCGTCCCGCCTGGGAATCAAACACAGGACCTTCTCGCTTTGAGGCGACAGCGCTACTCACTGGACCACCGTGCCGCCCCAGGACCAACCTACACATACGTCCCCCCAATATTGTCTCCTGGGACGTTTGTTTGCTTCTGACTGAAATCATATGCACTTCAAAAGGTCCAACTTTAGGATAGCTTTGGTGAAGACGACTTTAAAAGTTTCTGATTTTAACAGAAACGATCCGTCTCTCTGCCCCGTATCTCTAGTGAAAAAATCTTAGTCTCCCGGCCTGAGTACAGAAAGCACTCATGTCCACACGGAGCGTGAAACTGGATATTTTCATCACCATTTCTCCAAAACCCTAACTCGTAGAGCCCGAGTCTTGTGGCTCTGCGGCTGCCTCCTCTTCTTCCATTTGCTGCGGAACGTATAATCCACACGGCCGTATATTTTCACAGACGAGCACTGAAGCCCCCAGAAATAACCAAAAAATGAGACCACGCCGTGTGCCTGCAATTACTGGAAAGCCATGTTTTTTTGTGTGTGTGGTCGGGCCTGCTCGTTTGTCACGGAGCAAAGCCGATAGAACGCTGCAGACCGGCCTGCTAAGTGGCTGGGGTCTCGCCTGTTTTTGTTGGGGAGGACAGCGCAGGCGAGGTGGCTCTT
>CM029366.1:33603585-33633585 GCA_017165825.1 Hepsetus odoe
TCTCTCTCCACCCCCGAATCAACTCCAGCTCTTCAGGAAGGTGGACCAGACGTGTGGGTGTGGTTTAGGACACGGTAGGACTTACTGTCTCCACAGACGTCAGCTAAACTCCAGACATTTTAAACAGGGTCTAGAAGGGGCGGCGGTGGTCTAGTGGTTAGGGAGTTGGCCCCAGATCGGAAGATTTGCTCAAGGTACCGTCCCCATCACTGCTCCCCGGGTGCTTTCAATAGCTGCCCCCTGCTGCACGTGTGTATGGGTGAAACACAGAGGTTGTGCTGTGCCATGTTTCACAATGACAAGAATAGTCTCTTTCACTTAGAATCAGTCATAAATACAGAGGAATCTGATCCCAGATCAGCCTGAACAGCAGTTCTGGGGTTTAGATCATGTTTCTTGATGACAGTAAGGAAAGTAACGCCGAATGGTGAGAAATTTCAGGAAAGTATTGTCGAAGAAGTGTGTAAAACTTCAACCTTGCATTATCACCTGTGGGGAACTAATAACACACGCTACAAAATAAGAGTCCCACCATCCCCCTGCTGGAATGTCAGCCAGAACGCAAGAGCAGGGGATATTTGAGTCAGAATGTGGGCCTACGCCCAAGGCCAGACGTATCACTCTCAGGCCAGATGTCCTCATATATAGTGCGCATTGTGTTGTAGTCTGCCACGTGCTTTATCTTATTTAGACTTCTACACTTTCCCCAAGTGGATCCGGGTACCGCTCTTGCGGCCGGCCTCCTTGTCCTGTGCTTATCTAAGCATATCGGGTTCTGTTCTGAATCGCCGCCTGCTTGAAGCCAAGCTCGGCCCCATTCAGCAGGTTGTGTGGTCCGGTGTTACCTCACTGACAGGCACTAGTCAGCAGCACAATGGACCACCAACAGCAAGGAGGGATGTCTGCTCGCTGCCAGGAAGCTCCAGCCAACCCACTGTGTGGTTGAGCTTTGAAACAGCCTGGTTTATCTAGTCTGGTCGTGGGATTGAAAGGTTTAATCCATCCTTGCATGATAGATTGTAGACCATTAAAGTGTCGTCTTGAAAGGAGCTGTGAAGAAGACTCCCTGCTGACAGCGCTAAAGGATCAGCAGAGCTTGAACACATCAGCATGAAAGTGCCGTTCTAGGAAACGTCTTGGTCTAGACTGCTAAGATTGAGGTCTTGAGGTGCTGAGATCTGCACTCCGAGTGATGAAGATGGACAGGACTAGAAATGATTATATTAGAGGGACAGTTCAGGTTGGACGTTTTGGAGACAAAGTGAGAGAAGTGAGACTGTGTTGGTGTGGACATGGCCAGAGGAGAGACGAGGAGTAGATCAGGAGAAGGATGTAGAGGATGGAGCTGCCAGGAAAGAGGAGAAGAGGAAGGACAAAGAGGAGGTTTATGGATGTGGTGAGAGAGGACATGCAGGGGGACGGTGTGAACGAAGATGCAGAGGACAGGAAGACATGTACATGTATGGCATTTAGCAGACGCTCTCATCCAGAGCGACTTACAGTTCCTAACTACAACATCCCGAAAACCATCCCGACCCAAAATTAATTTATCCACCTAAACACTTCCACCGGTTGGGCTCAGTCAGGACCTCCATCTGCCATGTGAAGAAACAGCAGACAGTCCAGAGAGTCTCAGTAATGGTACCGTCTTACCTGAATCATAGTTCAAATGTTCCACATATGAATAAGGCACCAATTTTGAATTTGTTTTTACTTCTTTACTGTTTAATTTGGCAGCACTGGTTCTGTTTTGTCCATCAACCTCAGCACCTCAGACGTAACGTGTTCACCAAACAGACCGTCCCTGCCGTCTTTAGCGTGACGTATGGACTAAGTGATCAACCTTTTCTCATTCGTCCGTGTGCCGTGTATGTATTGGCACTCGGAACAGCTGGATCCATACCTACCGCGCTGCCCACAGCTGTGCTTCTCATTTGACACGTGGTGTTCGCTGCAGAAGTGTTTTTGCAAGGTGCTGCCAGTGGAAATCTCTGGAAGGGCCATATCTGAACACTGGCTTTGATGTCTTTGGCACCGAAACGTGAGAGACTGAGCGGTGAAGTGACCGTCCCTTCCAACGAAGAAGACATTCTATTAGGAAACAGCCAACGTCTGAATCTCAGGATTTCGGTGTGGACTCGCGAACCCCTTCCTGGTGTTCAGCGCACTTTCTCCAGGCATCGTTATTCTGTTTTGCCTGAACGTGCCTTGGGTTTGCTCGCCGTTGCCTTTGTTGGATTAAAATTGGTGCCTGTTTGTTTTCCCGGAGTAGAAATTGACGAAATTCTGCTTACATAAACGGCAGAGGCAAGCCACAAAACAGAGACACACATTCCCAGACAAACCGACCCACTGAGCGGACAGAAATCAAGCCCCGTTGGAAACGCTCTGTGGAGTGACGGAGCAGAGTCGGCTCTGAAGTTTGCCCAGAGCTGAAGGGCCCCTTCTCACCACATCAGCTGTCTGCAGTGACAGGTCGGACACATAGGGCCTTATGTCTGACGTGCCTCAATTCACAGATAGCCTCTTTGTCTAGAGTCTTGGTAAGGGTCATTCTTCACATTCTTCCTTGGAGCCTCCGTTCTTTGAGGATGACCTTCATGCAATCTGTCTACCGGGGGAGCTCTGAGAGCCAGGGAAGGAGTGGGGGCTGACTGAAGGCAAGGGGCTTCACTCTTGTCTGATGACAGCATGAAGAGTCACAAGCTAAGATCACTTTGGCGTCTAAAGGATTCCGGTCTGTAGATGTTCAGCACTGTGCCAAAGTTTTAGGCAGGTGTGAAAAAACGCTGTAAACAGAACGCTTTCAGAAATGGAAGTGTTGATCATTTATCTTCATCAATCAACAAAATGCAGTGAATGAACAAAAGAGAATCTACACCAGATCAATATCTGGTGTGACCACCCTTTGCCTTCAAAACAGCATCAGTTCTTCTAGGTACACTCGCACACGGTTTCTGAAGGAACTCGGATGGTCGGTCGTTCCAAACATGACTGTGTTTCTCCTCCGTGTGACGTTGATGATCACCAGTACCTGTTTGGTAAAACTGGTTGATCAGACACCGACTATAATCCTACAGAATCCCTGACTGTGTGCGAGTGTTCCTAGAAGAACTGATGCTGCTCTGAAGGTAAAAGGTAGAAACACCAAATGTTGATCTGATTTAGATTTTTCTTTTGTTCCTCACTATTTTGTAAATTGATCAAAATGAACAATCATTATTGATATTTCTGAAAGCACACCTGCCTACAACTTTGCACAGTGCTGTATCTTGCGTGGAAAAGGCCAACTTGGATGTAATGCTGTATTCTGGACATTTATAACTAGTTTTAAAGAGATGTTAATATTGTATTATATATATGCTCCGGGAAGTTTGTTGACATTCTGTAATTTTGTAAATCACGTGCTCGTTAGAGTTTCCTGAGCAGTTGTCTGGACAATGTCGGAAAATCAGGTCCAGATTGGTCATTCACAGATGTTGCACAGCTGGAGATTTTCCGTCTGACGTGAGGTACCGGACATGGTTTAGGTGAGGGGTGGTGCCGGGGTAAAATGGGCAAACGGCAGATCTCTGTATCTCTCTTTGTGTAAACAACCTTCTTCTTGACCCTCGGATCCACTCTGAAATGGTTCTGTTCACACACGGGCCCACACTGATATGGGCCTTGTATTGGAGAACGCTGCCTCAGGACAGAAATATCCTTGGCCGATGATAAAGTGCATTCTGACTCATTCTGCTGCTGGATTATTTATATAGTGAGCAGAAGACCTTTGCCTGGATGAGGGCATCACGCTTCATCAAAACAGTCCTTGTGCAAGTCTCCTAATTCTGCATTCAGCTTCATCTGCAACATGTTCACTTGCACGTTACTCTGGGTAACAGCGTCAGCCAGATATAAATGGGTGGACATACAGTTACCGACCGGATCGGCCGAACGACAACAAAAAAACAACAAACCTTCATTGGTGCTGTAGAGTTACTACCACTGGTGGCTGCACAAAACTGATGGTTCATTAATTCCTTTGGGCCCTGGAGCTTTTCTTCTTCTAGAGCTTTTCTTCTTTTCTGTTGTGTTACACTCCTTATTTACACACTTTACACTAAACTAAACCTTTACGCTCTTTATTTACACACTTTACACTACTTATTTACACACTTTACATGAAACGAAACCTTTACGCTCTTTGTTAACACTCTTTGCACTAAACTAAACCTTTGCACTCTTTATTTACACTAAACTAAACCTTTGCACTCTTTATTTACACACTTTATACTCTTTATTTACACACTTTACACTAAACTAGTGTAAGGCAGCAGTGGCCTAGTGTTTAGGGAGTCGGCTCGAGGATCGCCAGGTCGTGGGTTCATATCCCAGACCAGTAGGTTGCCCTGAGGTTCCCTTGAGCAAGGTGCTGTCCCCATCACTGCTCCCTGTGTGCTTTCAATAGCTGCCCCCTGCTGCACGCCGTGTGTGGGTGAATGCGGAGGTGTAATTTCGTCGTGTCTCACTGTGTGCTGTGTTTCACAATGACAAAATAAGTAGTCGTTTTCAAATTTGGGAGATGTGCTTTCACTGTTTCTGGAGATACCCAGCAGTGAGCTGGCAAAAAGGTGTTCTCACTAATTGGTCACATCTTGAACAATGCATCTTTGGCAGTGTGCTAAGGGCAGTTGGTACGCTAATTAATTTGCAAAAACGAGGCACTTTAACAAGGCATTGTAGACTGGTTAGGTTCTCCAGTTTATTTCTGAAGAAACTGCTAAAAACCTGCATGAGATCTCGGTGATACTGCCAGTTTGACCGAGCTTTAAACCGCCTGTTGCTCTGAGAAGCAGACTAGGGTACCACGGTGCCCTTTTTGAGAAATTTCACGCCATTGAGCTTCGCTCCCCATGGACTGGGCAGGAGTTCTCCAAGCACAGCCAAAGAGGAAGTGGTTTAGGGGAAAGAAGAGGCCAACTGGGACCAGGTCCACTTCAGAGGCAAAGCAGAGCTCCTTTGGGAGACAGCGGAGCCGTTTGATGTTCTGCTGTTGAGGCAGGTTCCCAAGGTCCACAATGCAACGGCCGAATGGAAACCAGAGCGTATGATGATGCTTTTCATCCTTCAAGAGTCCGACATCAGCATAAATGTCATATTCAGTGTCATAAATCATCATAAACCTTGAATTGTCCAAATAAAGCAGTGAAGCAAGGACCGTTCATCCAGCAGTGCACTCAAAGCCAGAGGGAGCCGAGCTCCTCCGAGTTGCAGACGACTTAATGTGACGTTATCGCATCTAAGCGACGGGAGGGGGTCGGCGCTTTCATGTGAATTCTCCATTGCGGATAAGACCTCATCCATTTTCAGGGGGCATAATGACCGCGATTGGAGAACAGGGCGGGAATGGGTCCTCTCAGCTTGGCTGTGATGTTTACTGATAAAGAAAATGGCTGTAACTTTACAGATCTGCGTTGGCTTCCACATGCGTTTTATAGGATCGTCACATCACGTAATCTAATCTTGCCCTATCGCTTAATAAACGTCAAGATGTTCCATGATTAGGGCACAGGGCTAGTATTGTTCAGTCCCTGGGTGTTGCCACATGAACTGCCCTAATCCCTTTTCAAATGCTGGGATGTATTTTAGCAGATTCATTGTACATTTCTGCACCTACATTTCTGAAGGTCTTGTAAATCCTGATCTGCTGACATGCCACAGCTAATTGAGGGGGTGCGTCCCCTCGTAGAAAGAGATGTCACGCCAACGCTAATCAGCATCAACTGCCTGCAAATTGCCAACACATGCTGCCCCGTTAACGCAAGAGGTGAGACTCTGAGACCTGGCTGTAAGATGTGGGGTTTTGCAGGGATTGACTCGCCTCTCCAGCGCCCTGGAAAAGTCCCGGTTCAGGGTGGGACGGCACGCTTGGTGGTGTTTTATTCCCGAGTGCTTCTTTTCTAAGTTATGACACTTTCAAATATGGGACGGGAGTTTCCTTCGTGAGACGCACGCCTGCCGAACCTAGTCGGACCAAATCCCAGATACGATTTTCTTCAAGTGTGACCTGGTGCTGAGGACTCCCCCGGAGATCGTATTGTTCAAAGAATGAGAAAATTAGCGCTAGATAAGATCATGAGTGCAAACTTCATGTCTTTGTTGAAGAAGCTCAGAATAGCTGTTTGTCGAAGGATATTACTGTACCTCCATTTAGTCTGAGTGCGAGCAGCTAAGCAGCACCATTACTGCCTGTGATCTCGCCGTTCCTTCTGATAGCCACCAGAGATAAGACACTACAGTCGTTCTCTTGTGTGCCGTAGGCTGCAGCCTGAAGGCTCGTGACTGGACAGTGTTTCTTCAGCAGGCCTCTGTTCTCCCAATTAGTGTCTTGCACTTCCAGTTATGATTTAGATTCTCACAAAAAAGAAACCCCTTGCCCCCCAAAGGACCTCATAAATCTAATCTGCCCTGCTCCGTTGAGGTGTCTTAACATTCAGCAGAAGCTCGTTCACATGCGCTTTTCTAATTTCATTAGCAGACAAGCCCCCTTCCTTCTGTCGCCAGGTTCCTGGGCACAAGATGGAACATGCAAATGCAACGCTCGCTGCTTTTTTCCTGATTTACGTCCACTTCTGCTGCCGGTCTGGGTGGAAGGCTGACTAACAGCTCGTTTGGAGTCCAGCTGGAGTCCGGCTCATCTTGGTGCAGGACTCAGTCACCCCTAATAGGAGAAACAGATGATCTTATTTTTGGCCACAGCGATGGTACATCAACATCATTCATTTTAGATCGGGTTGACCTCATTCTAGCGCAAGGAGCATGTTCTGCAGAGTTCTCATGTGGGTGTAAACCAATAACTCATGTAGGTAACGTATTAAAGTGGTCTGGCTGGATGAAGCGAGCTGGGGTCAAAGGGTGCAGCAGTTCAACGAAGGCTGACCCAGGTTCATGAACATTTACAGCGAAGGTTAAATCACAACCAGCGTTGAAGCTCAGCTGGACGGAGTTCCGACAAACGTCCCAGTTTGTGAATCCATCCGGCTTTTCTTCCTTTCTTGACCTTGTAGGCGTCGCAAACATGAACCTTCTGCTTCACACTAAAGTCAACCTTTGTAGAAAGTAGGAACTTTGGTGAAAACTTTACTAGAGGCTTCAGAAATGTTCACCGTTCTCATGTTCCTGAGATGTTTAAACAATCCAATCAGAGGTCACTGCTCATATTCAGTGCCTTCCTTCTTCTTCTTCTCTGTCTTGTTCATTTTCTTCCTCCTGCTTTCCCTTTTTTAGCCTCATCTTCTTCTTCATAATCCTACTTTTTCATTCTTTTACTTCTTTTTGTATTATTTTGTGTTCCTTCTGCTTCTTCATATTCTCATTTTTGTCTTTTTCATATTCCTCTTCTTCATTTTTCTTCTTGATAAAACATCTATTTCTTGTCCAGTTCCTCCTCTACACGCTTCATCGTTTCGCATTCTCTTTCCTGCCTTCTTTTTTCTGTTTTTTTTCTTCTTTTCTCTTGCTCTTCCTGCCACTCCTGCATTGCTTCTCATCATCTTCCTCCATCTTCTTTCTTTACTTTTGTTCATTGTCTATCCTTTTCTTCCCCTCTACCTCTCATCCACCTCTTCCTCCTACTTCTTTTGCAGTTTTTTTTTCTCCTCCGTTCTTTTCTTCCCAGCTGCTATGAAGCTCTCAGCAAGCCCACCCCGGTGATGTCCACTGTTATTAAGGTTGAAGGGTGACTCGCCTGTTGTTTGTCTGCACATGTATAGACGAACCTCTCCGTCTGCCTTTCTCAGAAACAGACTTCGCCACATCTTTCATAACAGTCCACTTCTCAGGTTCTTCAGCTGTCGTCGTCTCGACCAATTAAATAAACTCTTCTAAATGCGGATGCCAATTCCTTCTAATTCTTGAACAGACTTCAATATCCTGCTCTTAAGTGGCCGAGATTTGTTCTGATTGACGTCAACTCGCCTCCCGTGGATTTTTCTTTCTCCCACCTGTAATCTTCTGGTCTGACCTTTAGAACCTTCTTTCCTTGCAATCTTTGCTGTGGTTTTGTTGTTTGGCTCTTTAGTCCTCATCAACTTTTGGAGATACGTAACCTATCTAGATGTGATTTGGCTTTGGAAATGAGCCGCCAGCTTGGGATCGAGGCCAATCGGCAACAGGGAAAGAAGTCGCTCTGCAGAGGGCATGCTGGCAGGCCATGTAATTCTATCCTTGGGACATGTCCCCCAGCAGATTTATGCTGATAAACGCCAGCAGCGCAGTCGTGTGACACTCGTGAACATACGAGAAGCTTGCTGACTGCTCATTAACAAATTTTATTATTAGTCATCCTCCGTTATGTGAACGCCATCTGCATTCCTGGAGCAAGAAAACAAGCCTGGTGAGACCCAGCTTCATGCGCAAGGCCTCTTCCTGTCCTAAATCCGCTAATACTGTACCAGAACGCGAGCCTGCACAGCTGCAGCTGTTTTCTGCGAGTTAAGAAACGTGGAAGGAAGGAGCTCGGCGAGGTCTAATGGGAAGAGCAGAAGAGAGGGAGAGAGAGGGAGAGAGAGAGTGTGTTTGCGAGCTTTCATTATATGTGATTAACATACCCTGAGCTTGGCGCGATATTTTCTTTTACTTGAGGTCCCGTGTTTGTTTACAGCATGCGATCCTCACCAGTGGCATGCCGCTGCAACCCCCCGGCCCGCCGCTGGGAACATGGGGTTTTAATTAAGGTCTGCTCCATGCACAGGCCTTTTTAAATGCCCACATTCATGCTAGCCTGGAGCCTAGCGAAGCCTAGCTCCTCTCAGGGAGCCTGAACAGAGACGCTCTTGTACGCCGCTGGTGTAACTGCGTCAGCTCTCACGGGAAAAAAATGCGAGAAATGCCTCACACGACCTGCTAAGCACGTTTTAGGCTTTAAACCGGCAGCAGAGACTCTCAGGCTCTTGTGTTGCAAAGGTGAACGGGAAGTGATCTCCAGCCGAGAGCTTGGTCGCGCCTCTGCGTCGCGCAGGAACCCAGTGTGACGGTTCAGAGCTCCAGGATTTCGGTTTACAGCGTTAATTAGACTGCTTAACAGGTTCTGCCTTGAGCTACTGGAGGAGCTCAAAATAACCTCGTCAGTTTGACCATATTTATGGTGTTCATGATGAATCCCGTCACGATATCATCAGTGACTGATGAACACCCGCCGGCTGTGTGCTCCTTAATAAATATAACGACATATTCTGTATCATGAATCATTTTAAGCATCAGTATATTACTGTTTTTATTCTGCTCAAATGGTGCTGGAGATTTGAGGATCAAGAGGCTTGAACCCACAACTTCTCTGCAAATCAATAAAGCAAAAGTGACTATTTTGTGATTAACACACCACAGCACAAGTGTTTAAATGAATCCACCGTACTTAACCCACAGCACAGTGCAGCAGGGGCACTGTTTATAAGGGTTGGTACCTTGCTCAAGGAAACCTCAGGGTAGCCTACTAGTTTGAGACTCAAACCCACAACCTTCCATAACCACCAGCCCACCGCTGCAAATATCTGCACAGGGTTCTGCAATCCTTTGATTCGGCACAGTCATCCTCAGGCTGGATGGCCTTTTCACATCATCACTGTCACCCAGTAAGTGTAAGTTCAGATCATGGCGTCACTGAAAGATCTACCATATCTTGGTTTCCTGAAGCTATTTCCGTGGGTTCTGCAAATGCGATCTGCAACTTCCCACCAAATCCACAAATTCGGCACATTCATAAGTCACTCTAATGGCTGCATTTTACTCAAATCCACTGTCAGAACGTGATATCCTGCTAACAGAGTGTTTCAGCAGACCTGAAATGTCCAAGCGCAAGAGGAGAGCTTGAAGGAACCTGGGAGGGGCAGGAGGAGGGATTCAGCAGCTGTATTTGCAGCTGCATGTTTGGCCCACAGCACATCAGGTTCTTTTTTGCCCTGATTGGTCACATCTGGCATCATTACTCCCATATTTAGGCCACAAAATGTAGGGGCAGGCCCTCTGTTACTGGGACCGGCCAGGATAGAAGCTTTAACGTGCGAGAATCTACCTCTGGTGGAGAAGATATCCATCAGTGGACCTTGATAAGCCTCAACCTTTTGGCTCCTATCCAGCCACGATGGTTATCCGATCCAGATGGAGATAGTGACCCTTCTTTGTGCCGTTAGCATGACCTTCTGATGACACAAAGGTCCCTGGCTCTGATTGGTCTGAGCTCACTGGCAGGGCGACACAAGCCCATGTGTGAAAGGCGATACCTTCCGCACAAAGCCCTTGGCCAGAGTCCCCGGTCCCTCAGAGGAGCGAGGCACGTCTGAGAATGGACAGAGCCATGCTAGTGGACCGTGGTGCTGACCCAGGCCTGGTAACCGAGAAGGGGAGAGGGAGGAAGAAAGAGGAGCTTTGAATCGGTATGAGAGAGGGAAAGAAAGAGAGGTTTTGCAGAAAGAAGGTCTGAGCCAACTCCATGGCCGTTCATCCCCCGCCCCTCCCCTCCCCCAGAGGAACACTGTTTCCTGACTTGATTCTCTGCTGAAATCAGATTCCAGACCCTTTCGCCTGGCCCTTGTTTTCCTTGGCAAGAGCCGAGCACAGACATTCGCAGAGAACCTCGAGAGCTCCCACGGGCTTCTTCCCCTTTCTCGTTTCGCTTCCATCTTTTTTCAGTCTGCTTTTGTCAATTTATCATCCACTTAAGACAAAAAAAGGATCTTTTTTTTGCCTCTTGAGCATCGACGATTTCCAAACGGCAAGTCAGGGACGGATAAAGATGTGTGTTGAGGTGAAGACTGCTCAGTTAATCTGGATTTACAAGCATTTTTGCTTCTAACGTGGACGTTGTTTAGGATGATAAAGGAAAGCAAAAGGGGAATGACTCCATTTTGGGGAAACTTACTGATTTCACCTTAGAAAGTATTCTAAGCAACACTTAGGCTCAAATCATTCCTTTTGGGATCCTTACTCCCATAAATTAAGAAAAAAATATCTATTAAAATGATTTAATAAATGAACATTTAAGGTCTTTAGGCCTAAAAATGGGCAGTTTAGTCCGTTCTACACCCTTGTTTTTAAAGAGGGTCTTTAATAAAACCACTGGTTTAGTCTAGAACTATGACTTTAGATGTTTAATGGATTGATGCAGAAGCTATATGGGTTTTTAAAGGACATTTTAAAAGGGGTTCCAGCCTATTTCTGTATAATGTCCAGGTTGCGGGACATGAATTAAACACGGACTAAACTGCAACACTAATGTTTTCTCGCCGTCCTCTTTAGCCGGCCCTCGGGCTTTATCTGGGGTCGGGAAAGTGCACAAGGAGAGGTGATTGCCGTCCTGACAGAGCTGCATATGTTCTTCTCAGTCTGTTTGTAGCCCCTGTTGACATACCAGCAGACTGTCCCCCGCTGGAGCAGCAAAATGGACATCTTTGTGTTTGGAAGGCCATAAATAGGAGCTCTGTTTGACTGGCCAGCCAGTGACTCGGACACTGAGGGCGTCTTATTTACACTCACTGAAACCGTGCTGTGTGTGGGTTTCTTGGGGTGAAGGGTTTGTCACGGGGCACAGTGCTGTGCAAAAGTCTTGAACCCCTCATTTCTGTCTGTTCTGTATGAAAGTGAGACAGTAGGTTCAGTGATTTGTGTATAAACACATGTAACTCCAGTCTAAACACACAGAGTTTCATTCTAACCAGCATTAAAGTCAGTATTCACCACCACCACCATCAGCACAGCCTCAACTCTCTTAGACCAGTTCCTTTCTTTAAGTCAGGAACACTTCTCCAGGCTTCTTGAAGGACATCCCAAAGCTCTTCTTTGGACGTCAGCTCTGCTCTCTGTGGAGATGATCCCTCACTGCTTCTGAAACTGCTCAGGTACAGAGACTGGACTGAAAATGAGAGACAACAACGCTGTCCTTCAGGAAGATCTGGAGAACTGCTCAGGTACAGAGACTGGACTGAACATGAGAGACAACAACACTGTCCTTCAGGAAGATCTGGAGAACTGTCCCTCTACACATTAAAAATCGAAGGAAGTCTGGATCTCTGGAAGGAAAATATGAAGAAATGAGGGGTTAAGACTTGAGCGCAGTGCTGTGTTAGGTTTGCGAGGAGAATCACTGAGCTGCTGGTTTGCATTAACTTATTAATCCTGTATGTGTCGAACACACTCCCCGAGCTCTCTGAAGAACCTGCCTTTTCCCTTCACCACAGGCTCATTACATCCAGCTCTGGTCTTCTATTCGGGGGGTTTGGTTATCTACGGCTCTTTGGACGATTCTCTGGACTCCCCCGCCCTTTACCTACAGCAGTGCTTAAATGAGCTCCATATGACAGAGCTGCACATTAGCCAATCGAAAAATGACCCGGCCGTTCTGTACGCCTCATGCAATGTTTTCCATTGTGTTTCGGGCCTCGGTTTAGTCTAAGAGGAAGGAGCGCGGGGGTTGGTCGCGTCGCGTTGCCTGCTCAGCCTGCTGGTTGAGTTATCACACAATCACAGCTGTTTATAAATAGACAGGGCTCGTAAAAAGGGCTCCTCCACAGGACCGGCACTTTCCAGAATTCAGAGACGGGACGGCCTGTCGAGAGAGTGAGTTTCAGACGAGAGGAGAAATGATTCGTCGCATGATTTTCCACCCCGAAGGCCGAGGTGCAGTCTTTAGTGTTTTGTCTTTTTCCGGGGGGTTGAGGTGGGACAGGATGAGCACATACACGGAGGGAGAGGAGTGCGTGTCTCCACAGCGCTGACCAAATTGAAAGCCTCTGTCCTTACATTCACTACCAATTAAAAGCTCCCCTTTGTGGCCGTGCAGAAACAGCTGCATTGACTCCACAGAGTCTAAGGGCAGACTCGAGCCAGAGCCTCCCTTTACGCTCCAAAACACACACACACTCTCTCTCTCTCTCTCTCTCTCTCTCTCTCTCTCTCTCTCTCTCTCTCTCTCTAGAAGCAGCGAAAGTTAGATAAGAGCCTGAAATCACGTCCAAATGTGTGCGTAAAGCGGCCCTGCTGCATCGGCCAAGCTTATCCTTATCCCGTGTAATGAGGGACCATTATAGACGTGATACCAGCACACTGACAGCAGACCAGCGCTCCAGGAAATGGCCAGTAGTTAGGGAGCCCACTCTTTGTTCTGTGATGGGAAAAGCAAATCCGAGTGATGATCTGCAGAGCAGAGCGATGGATTATCGGTTATTTTCAACTTGCTGTGTACTTGCTCACTCGGGCTGCTTTGGAGGACGGGCGGGGAGTCTCGGGATCCTTTCTTGCTACTTTTGGCCCGGTACCGGCTCTTGCGGCGGAAGGGGTGAGGAATGATAATGCCCCTCTTGATGGTTGGGCGCAGCGCACGTCCCGAGATAGCGCCAATCAGGGCTAAATTTAAACCTGTGGACAGACGTGGCGCGCCACAGCAGGACAGGCTGACAGGAGACGCCTGGACATCCTTAATGTATACTGTCCTCAAATGTCTGTCCGGAAAAATGAAGGCGATCCAGTGCTGTATGTACAGTCGTATTCAGTTCGGTAAAGAAGACCTCTTTATTCAGACACCAGAGACACGTTTACACCTTCAGCTGAAAACAGCCAAACCTTGAGGAATGTGAAGGAAATAAAGAAATACTTCAGTCACTTTGAGGATTTTCTTCCATTTTCAGAACAGACTCCTACTTTATTCTGAGTTAATCCTCCATTATTTTTACTCTCCATCATATCTGAAAGTGAAGTTAATGTCCATTATTTTCAGTAGATTTATTTTTATTGTCATCTTGCAGAATATGGAGCGCTTTTCATGTATTGTTAGTAAGGTAAGTCTTTTTTGTCAGGGAGAGAAAGAAAGAGAGAGAGAGAGAGAGGGAAAGAGAGAGAGAGAGAGACAGACAGAGAGAGAGGGGGAAAGACAGAGAGAGAGAGAGAGACAGAGAGAGAGAGAGAGACAGACAGAGAGACAGACAGAGAGAGAGACAGATAGAGGGAGAGGGAGAGAGAGAGAGAGAGAGAGAGAGCGCGAGAGAGGGAGACAGAGAGAGAGAGCGCGAGAGAGGGAGACAGAGAGAGAGAGCGCGAAGAGAGAGAGAGAAAGACAGAGAGAGAGAGAGACAGAAAAAGACAGAGAGAGAGAGACAGAAAAAGAGACAGAAAGAGAGAGACAGAAAGAGAGGGTGACAGACCTTGAGAGGCTGAGGGCAAAGAGAGAGAGAGACAGACAAGACAGAAAGAGAGAGAGCGAGAGGGAGCAGATGAAGGCGCGACAGAAGAAGGAGACAGAGAGAGGGGGCAGAGAGAGAGAGACACACAGAGAGAGAAAGACAAGAGAGAGAGAACGAAAAAGACAGAGAGAGAGACAGAAAAAGAGACAGAAAGAGAGAGACAGAAAGAGAGGGTGACAGACAGGGAGAGCGAGAGACAGAGAGGAGACAGACAGACAGAAAGAGAGAGAGAGAGAGAGAGACAGACAGAAAAGAGACAGACAGGGAGAGCGAGCGAGAGAGAGAGAGAGACAGATAGAGAGTGCGACAGAGAGCGAGAGCGAGAGAGAGTGACAGAGGAAGAGAGAGAGAGAGACAGAGAGAGAGAAAGAGGTAGGGGTGGCAGAGACAGGGAGGCGAGAGGTGGTGTGGGAACAGGGAGAGAGAGAGAGAGAGAGAGAGTGTGAGAGAGAGAGACAGAGACAGAGAGAGAGAGAGAGAGAGAGAGAGAGTGTGTGTGAGAGAGAGAGAGAGACACAGAGAGAGAGAGAGAGAGAGAGAACAGAGACAGAGACAGAGAGAGAGAGAGAGAGAGAGAGAGAGTGTGTGAGAGAGAGAGAGAGAGAGAGAGAGAGAGAGACACAGAGAGAGACAGAGACAGAGAGAGAGAGTGAGAGAGAGAGTGTGCAGATGGAGAGGTTAGATAACTACTCCGTGAGTCTGAACAGTCTCCTCTGCCCTGTGGGCTCGAAGAGACGCTGATTATCTTGTCTCGTCAGACACTCGCCTCTCTCTGCAGAATCCTGCCAGCCGTCCTGGGAGATCTTTATATTGTGGGTTTACAGGAGTGGAGACTCATCGTCTACAGCATCTCTCCGTCGGGGTGAACAGGGAGTGAAAGCGGAGGCATAGAAAGAGTCCTGCATCACTCTTGGGGAAGAAGAGAAAGGTGCTGGCGTGTTTAGTTGGGGAGAATAAGGGCACGGAGAACATTTCGCCAGAATCGCTCATTTTCTCCGACACTTTCTCCGACACAGGCTGGAGCCTGTCCCGGCTCTCCCAGGGTGAAAGGTGGGGACAACCTGGACAGGTCACATGTAACAGGACAGACCTACAGACACACCCACTTTCACCTGGGGGGCAATTTAGCATCTCCAGTCGACCTGCTGTGCAGGATTTTGGACAGTTAAAGTACTGAACTCCTGGAGGAAACACACAGACACGAGGGGGACACGTCCACTCCACACAGAAAGGACCCGGACCGTCCCGCCTGGGAATCCAGCCCAAGTACTATAGTGAGGGGCCGCTCAGAATCCGAAAAACTTTATTGATCTCGAGGGAAACTGACAGATCCAGCAGTAAATACAAATAATATTCTAAAACAATATAGAATTCAAATTCTAGAATTCAAATAAAGCACGGTGCTGACTCTGAAGTAACTCAATTATAAAACCCCTTTAAAGATTCTGTTATACGATCACTAGAACATCGTTCTTTACTTGCTGAATTTAACATTTGGGGGGAAACTGAAGTATAAAATGTTCAAAAGTGGGCAAACAAAATCATATTTTAAGTTTATTTTCTGTTCAAAGTGCATAAAGTACATAATACTCACTTGTAACCTGTGTGTGCGTGTGTGTGTGTGTGTGTGTGTGTGTGTGCGTGTGTGTGTTGAACAGTGCAGCCGGCTTTCTAAAGGCCTCTTTCATTGAATACAGTCAGGTCACACCAAATAAAGGCAGCCCTGCACCCTTGCAGTTCCAGTACCGGTGCATCAGCCCAGACACCCCGAGAAAACTGAGCCCACAAACATTAAAAACCCATAAATGTCCAATTCTGGACGCTTTTCACCGACAAAATAAACAGAAAAAGTAACGAGATCACAGTTCTGACATCACCGCGATGGGTTTGCAGTCGCTCTGCTTGTTCTGCACTTTATCGGCCACTTTTGGTCTTTATCAGCTCAAATCGACTTCTTGGAACCTTCTAAGTATATATTTCCTCCCATTTTCCAAAATTGCTCCATAATTCGGTGCATATAGAGTCGTCCAGAGTGGGATGGAAATGGTTCAGACTCAGGTTTCTCTGCACTGGTGGTGAAAGGAACCAGATGTCATTTTTATTCCCACCAGTGAACCTTCTGAGTGGTTTTTGTCGATGATGATAAAGTAGTGAATCATCTTTGGGGGACTATTTTGCTCCACAACATCCTGCACGTCTCCCTCCACCAGGAACGGTTCAGTTTTAGTCCAGAATCTTCTCCAAACTGAAACAACGTCTCAGACATCAGGCAGCATCTCCACCACCAGCTCATGGGATCAAATCACACGAAACCAGCACTGAATGACCTTCTTAACAACTAAACCATGTGATTAAATCATCTAATTAATATTGATTAATTAGCAGCAACAACAAGAATAGTAATGATAATGAGTTAATATTTGTATTTGATTTGCAGCATATATTGCATCTTTGAATCTTAATAATATCAGATAATTATATTTTAGGGCCAATTTCCTACAATTTTCCCAATAAAGTTTCAAAAAGTTTCATTCACTCCTCAGCCCTTACGGTCCATGTCATCAAACTAAGCTGCAGAAACGGCTTGTTTGATACACCAGTCTTTTTACACGCCCACTTTTTTTCAGTCTTCAATAGTTTCACCCCCGTCACCCACTCACACTGAGGTGTTTTACTTTAAAACAGGCGCCGAGGCGGCCAATCAGAGCCGAGCTCATTAAAGGCTCATTAACAAAAGCAGCGGTTGAAGGGAGAACAAGAAGTTTAGGTCATTTTAAAAGGGGATTTTTTATATTTTGCTACGTGCAATAAGCACACGACATATATTGCATGCATTATAACTTCATCGCTTATGTGCTGAATTGAACAGTCTGGGGAAAAATGAAGCTTAACATGTTTGCAAGTGTGCCAACAAGACAATATTTTAGTTTATTCTCACCAGAATGTGCATAAATGGTGTGTGAACAGTATAAGTAGACCTTAATGGGAAATAAGAGACCAAAAAAATGTGTGTCAATATGTCGACAATACTCGAGCAGCTTTAGCACGTGTATCGGGACTTGACAGCTTTGCAGGAATCTTCTGATAAATGAGTGTCCTGCTTTGAGTAAACAGCAAAAGGATTGCTGTGTTGTTGAATGTCATTAATGTAATCTCTCTCTCTCTCTCTCTCTCTCTCTCTCGCTCTCTGCAGGTAAGATCTGGATCTCCTCATCCATGCTGTGTATGATCCTCTGTGTAAGTAGCTGTGAGAATAGTGTTGACTGCACCTCATCCACGCTGAATGCCTCTAATATCCTCGGGATGAGTTTGTTGTGACAAAGCCGTGAGCAAACTGCCGGCGGGTGTGTGTTCAGGTGGAGCTGCCGCTCCCTCCCCACCTGACAGTAATCCTGCAGTCCGTCAGACAAAGCTCTTGATTGCAGACGTGAGTCGATTTTTATCTCCTCTCACTCGATGCCTGAACGGTGGTTCGTCCCTCCGGGGCCGCGACCGCAACAGTTAACCTTTTATCGACGGTGTCGTTTGCATAATCCTCCAACTAAAGAGCAACTTCCCAAGAGCGGCCGGAGAGAAGCACTTTGGGAAGGCCGCTCAAGGCCGGGCTCAGGGGCTGGAGGACAAAAGGAGCGAAACTGCAAAAGAGCGAGGTTCTTTCCCGAAGCAGAGAGAAGGGGAACGAGTGAAAGGGGGAGCCATGTGGGGTCCGGCGGGTCACGAGGGCTTTTGTGGAAAGCACTTAACCTGAGCAAGCACTTAACACGCTGTCGGGTTTACGTAATCTCCCCCAGACGGTACCTGTGAGGATGTGCTTGGCTGGGAGTGAAAGACGGAGGTGAGAGGCCTGCTGGAGGGAGGGAGGGAGGGAGGAACGGAGGGAGAGCACACCTGCACAAGGAGGAGATCATTTAAACAGAAACAACGGTGTTTACAATAATTGAGGTCTGGTGAAGTGAAAGTGACTAATTGTGATCATGGACACAGTGGACCTCCACCAGACGCATCCTCTGTATTTTACACACACACCGTCCAGCATATCCAGCATCCTGGGAACAGTGATGGGGATGGTACCTTGATCAGGGGATCCTCCCTAACCACAAGGCCACATGGTAGCAGTGGTTACAGAGTTGCCCCGGATCGAAAGATTTTGGGTTCAATTCCCTCACAAGTACGCTTCAGCAAGGTACTGTTTCTGTCACTGCTCCCCAGGCGCTTTCAGTAGCTGCCCCCCGCTGCACGTATGTGTGTGGGTGAAACGCAGAGGTTGAATTTCGTTGCGTTGTGCTGTGCTGCGTTTCACAATGACAAGGGTAGTCCCTTTCACTTTCACTTAGGGCAACCTACTGGTCCTGGGACCTAGTCCTTAAACATTGGAACACCGCTGCCCCATATTATAAAGATATATAATGCCTCCATATGTTTGCCTATAATTTAATATTTATTTTGAGGAACCTTTGAAAGGAGGTTTGGTGGTGGAGATCTACACGTTATGATCTCCTGCCCTGTTCGGCAGTATTTCTTTCACTACGAGCAGATTCGCATCGTTCTCCAAGCAGAAAGCCAGACCTCCTTATTTTCAGCCTCTGGATTTAGAAAGTGCCGTCGGTGTGTTTATTGGAGCCGTGACGTCGCAGCCTATGAGTCCAGCCACACTGCGTAAAGCCTCACAATCCGCTTTGTTTCACATCCAAACCTCCGATCACCTCGTCCAGAGCCAGGCGTCCTCCTCCCAGCTCATCTAGCAGGACACTTCTTAAATCAGCGGAGGTTATTAGTGCACTCGGCCTGTTTTGGCACTGAACTTGCCCTCTCGCCATTTAGGAACCTTGTTTGTTTGACTAAACGATACGAGATTAGTCCGCCGCTATCCAGGGTAGGCATAAACGTCCTCGGCATTTACGAGGATTTTGCTCAACCCGGCTTGTGGTGGAGGGAAACAAGATGGGATGGCTGACGCAAGAAAACAAATACCAGCGAAACGAAAGTCACTGGATGCAGTTTCTGTCTGGGCGTAGCATCTCAAAGTGCAGGAGAAGACCTTCTGGGCCGCATTTTGGAGGAGAACGGGAACAGAGCCTCCACAGATGTCGGAAATGGGACAGCAGGAGTTGGACCGAGATTTCAGACATGACGGCTGAGAGGCATAGCCAGGGAAAGATGGTGTGTGGTGTGTCAGCAGTGAGGAAGAAGCGAAGAACATGCCAAGCCGTGCAGATAGTGGATAATTAAGTCCCTCCAGCCAAAGCCATCTGCCGTCCTGATGGGCCGCAGTTAACCAGAACCTTTCCCCTCCCATGCTCTCTTGCGTTCTTTCTCTCCATTTTTATTTCTTTTTTTGATGAGCAAGACCAGCACGGTCCAAGGGTCATGTCAGCCCAACCTGTATATCTCTCAGAACGGCAATATTTTTACCCTTTTGCATGTAACCGGCCTTCGCTGTGCTCACAGTCGGTTTCCTCTCTGATTGACAGTGTACTTACGTTCGCTGGTTTGCTGGTCATGTTTTTCCACCGGCTCCCTGCTCAGACTAGCACTTTTGATTTCCATGAACTGGGCTCCCAAACCTCCATGCAGCTCTATTTCGGGTACAAAGGCGGTAATTTACCGCGCTATATGAACTAGAGGCCGACACAGACCGAGGGGAAGAAGGGTAACCCCAAAAAAGCGGCGGTGGAACAAGCGGTCATGTTTCTGGGTTGTAACAAACTCTATCTTGGTCTCTCTGTGTCTAAATCCACTTTCACAAATGAGCTAGTCTAGAGCTGCCTAGATGTTAGATCCGGTGTCGAACAGAGGAGGATGGGTTCCCCTTCTGAGTCTTGGTTCCTCCCAAGGTTCCTTGCTTCAGTTTTTGGAAGTTTTCTACACAAATCACCTCGCCTTTCAGATTGAAGTAAAAACACCATCCACCCTCCAGATGTTCCAAATAGCATGTCTTTTCATTTCATATTTTGATGCTACCCAAGCCTAGTGATTTGGCCTTTTCCTGGATTGAAGAAAGAGCACTCAGAGACTGTTGTGATTGGCAGAGAGGCGTGTCGGCACTAATCTAGCAAAACTGAAACTCTGGTGTTAATTGCTTCTGAAGCTTTCTCACTTTGGACAGCTTTTAGGGTCCCAAACTAGTGTTAACGCCAGTTCTGATGATGCCTGTCAGCCATGGTCTTCTGTTTTCAATAACATTCTTCGCTCAAAAACAACACATTTTATTCCATTTGCCAGAGATGGACATCTGCTGCAGGCATGATTACAGAAGCTGGAGAAATGTCAAAACATCCTACTCAAACTGAACTGGTTTTGGAGATTGCCCAGACCCAGTTTGTGCTTTGCTGGGAGCGTGCTTGTTAGTTGGATGTTGGACGTATCTGTCAGAGGGTCTTCTCACCGAGACTGACAGCAAAGAGCTGACAAATCATTTGGCATGGTCTTCTTCTTTCAGCTGCTCCCGTTTAGGAGTCGTCACAGCGAATCAATCATCTCCATTTCTTCCTGTCCTCTTTATCTTCCTCCTTCAAACCAACTGTCTAATTCCACCTCTACTTTAAGCATCTTTCTATCTCTCACTCCTATTGCAGACCTCACCATTGTCACACTGCCATCATACATATCTTGTACACATTCTTCTCTGTAACACCTGACTTTCTCATACAAAACCACAACTCTAGGCACCCTGTCATATGCTTTCTCCAAGTCCTTTTTTGTATTTTTAATGTGAGGAACAGTTCTCCAGATCTTCCTGAAGGACAGTGTTGTTGTCTCTCATGTTCAGTCCAGTCTCTGTACCTGAGCAGTTCTCCAGATCTTCCTGAAGGACAGTGTTGTCTCTCATGTTCAGTCCAGTCTCTGTACCTGAGCAGTTTGATAGCTTTGTGTTGGTTAATCCACACAGTGATCTACGTCTGAACCTTCAGCCAGAACAAAGCGCCTGACTTTAGACATGAAGCAGCAAAGAACCAGGTGCAGATGATTCCAGATGATCAGGTGATTAGTTTACTGTTGATGCTGAACACTAATTAGGTGAAACCTAGAACCTTTATTTTTGGATACTTTGCAGCCTAGAGAACAAACATTTGTTCCTCTTTCTTTCATTTAATCCTTAATCTGTTCAGACAGTAAAAGTTCAAAAGTTCAAAAGTCCTCAAAAGTTCATGCAGTATATAACTAAATGATGGATGTCTAAAGACATATGCATAATATTGTAGCGTGCATAAACTGTTATTAACAGAACCTTTATTCTTCTCCTTACCGATCTTCTGAGTTTGCAGGGGTGAGCGTGGCCATGTTCAGTCTAGCATTACCTCAGAGGGATGCCTGAGGACTTTTGCACAGGACTGTGTGTTTGCAGATTCACTTAGCCATTCGCTGGGAGGGCGGTTGTTAGTCTGATGTTGGACATGCCTGTCAGAGTGTCTCCTCGTCCAGACAGACAGCAAAGAGCTGACAAATCTGCTGAGTGCGCCATGTCTGTTCCTCTCAGGAGCTTTGTCCGGGAGTGTTTTGGGTCATTAAGCCTAGCGGGGTGTTGTTGAATCTACATTGCTAATGGAGTGACTCTCGTTATGGGGCGTCGTTGAAGGGGCCTCAGTCAGATCCTGTGTCTTCGCCTCTTCTTTGAAGCTCTGACCTTCAGCTTGAGACGAAGGGGAGCCTCTCCCCTCTCTGGGCAGCCTGTGGCGATGTAGCTATGCTGTGTTTGTCTTTTTTTACATTTTTTTACCTGCACTCTTCTCTCCATGACCTTATAAAATGAGCTGGATGGCCTCCAAGAAAGAGTTCCCCAGACCCATGGATCCCAGGTTGCTGTAACCGTGCCAGGATTCAGATTTGCCTTTCTATTCAATTACAACGGAGGGAGAGCCGAGGGGGCCACCAGGACTCACTAATCCCAGCCTCACCCTATCAGCCTCAGGGTTGAGACTGTGACTCCTGCCCCCAGGGAGGGGGGAATGCCTTTTATTTCCTCCCTGCTGAGCTGCCTTCAAAGGTGGCACAGGCCCCAGTGCACACCCCTGCTTTCATTAGCCAGGAGATTAGTGCTAATCTTTGCTGGTGCACCTGACATTCACTCTCCCACCCCAACCTAGCCTTCCCCTCCACGCTCCTGGTTTGGTAATCTGGGTTTAAATGGAGGATTAATGCATCTGCAAGAGGGTTGCACCACGGACTTGATCTGGGTGAAGGGGCGAGTCAATTTGTTAATTAGCAGAGAGACAACAGGGGACGTAGTGAGTGTTCCTGAACTCGGGGGTGTCCTGTCTGTTCCCCTTTTCCTTAAATCTTCATCAAAGTGTTTAATGGATCTGTGAACATACTTCAACCCCTGTTTAAGGAAGGGCTCACAAAAATTTCACGAATGAATTAAAAGGCAGACCGTCTGGCATCATGCCACACAGCGCTTTTAATCCTTTGAACCTCCAAAGAATTCTGGGACACTTTTGTGGAATCATGGCCACATTTAAAGGCTTTTATTTGACTTTACACAAAGCAACAATGAGGGTAAAATGGCCAATACAAGTTTAAAAGCTCAAGTTAACTAGAATATTAAAGATCTGTATGAATGTGGACCCAACTGACTACATTCACGTCATTTAGCCGAAGCTCTTATGGAGAAGGACTTCTCTTTCATGGTTACAGGGACAGTATCCCTGGAGACACTTTGGGATTCAGGATTTTGCTCAGGCACCTAATGGTGGAGGTGGGATTGAAACCTCTGGGATTTGAAGTGACCCTGTCTTTAGTCCAATCATAGCCGCTAATAATGAGGCATCTGTTAGCGTTTCTTTAATGAGCTCACGCTAACCACCATCTTCCACATTAGCACTTCTGGGTGAAGCATTCCTTTTACGCTGTGACAGGTTGAGCCCAGTCCTCATCCCTGCTCATCAGAGTCCTGCGCTTTCACGTTTAACGAGCCCCGTCGACCCCCGAGCAGCAGCGACAAGCCCACATACGCCTTCGGCTGCAGGGAGTCAGTGGCCTTTTAAATTCGCTCGGCTATCTCTCAACGAGCTGAGCATGCAGTGAGAAGCACATATTTGCTTTGGAAGCCGGGCAAGTTTGCCCCTCGCTCTGAAGTGCTTACTTCGAGCTTTTCGGGCCCGTGTTTACCAAAGTAAATGTTTGCTCAAAGCACAGTAGTGAAGACGTTGATCGGCGATTATTTATACATTACCTCTTTCTCTGGAGCGTGTATTTTCTTACAGTAAATTACTGTCAATTATGGTGGCCTTTCGTTCCGTGCGGTTTGTTTTCGTGGATGTGACGGTGAAAGCTAAGTGAGACGCATGCCGTCTCAACCTGCGGGTCGTTTTTTTTGAGTGTCGTGTATCATTAACCGCCATCGCCAGGCGAAATGCTTAACATCAGAGGCGTCGCTGTTGGAGAAGCTGTTATTTCCAGTTAAAGTGTAACCTCAAGTCCAAAGCCAAGCCAACCGGTAGACTGCGCCGGATATGGCATCGCAAACGGCACTGATTTTGGAAGCGCGTGGCCTGGAAGTATCCTGGGAAGCTGGTCTCCTGGAACTTCAGGCCACATTAAAACTGGCCCAGGCTGCGGTGCGAGGTCACTGTATCAGAACTCAAACACAACGGGCTAATCAAAGCAAACGACAGCTCTCTCCAACACTGCCGTCATGCTGCTGGGCTCATCTCCAAACACGCAGCGTCTGAGGGCAATTTTCAGCTGAGTTTGCAGTCTGGGACACTTGTACTAGAAACAGGGCTTTAAGAAAGGCCAGCGAATCCCACTGTGGAGGAATTACACACACACACGTACAGAGCCTGCAAACAACTGAGCTTTTCAAGATGCAGGCGATGGTGAGGAACGTTTGTTTATTTGATGTTTAGTCCTTTAGAGGGCGACGGTGAGGGATGTTTGTTTATTTGATGTTTAGACCTTTAGAGGGCGACGGTGAGGGACGTTTGTTTATTTGATGTTTAGACCTTTAGAGGGCGACGGTGAGTAACGTTTGTTTCTTTGATGTTTAGACCTTTAGAGGGCGACGGTGAGGAGCGTTTGTTTATTTGATGTTTAGACCTTTAGAGGGCGACGGTGAGGGACGTTTGTTTATTTGATGTTTAGTCCTTTAGAGGGCGACGGTGAGGAGCGTTTGTTTATTTGATGTTTAGACCTTTAGAGGGCGACGGTGAGGAACGTTTGTTTATTTGATGTTTAGTCCTTTAGAGGGAGACGGTGAGGAACGTTTGTTTATTTGATGTTTAGACCTTTAGAGGGCGACGGTGAGGAACGTTTGTTTATTTGATGTTTAGTCCTTTAGAGGGCGACGGTGAGGAACGTTTGTTTATTTGATGTTTAGACCTTTAGAGGACGATGGTGAGTAACGTTTGTTTATTTGATGTTTAGACCTTTAGAGGGTCTAATGTTTTAATTTGTTGCGAGCCAACAAAGAAAACATGCTCATTTACTAAAATATTTGAAAAGAATACAAAAAAAAACAAAACAAAAACTAATTCTTTCTGGGAGTCTAATCATAAAAAATCCTTTTTTCAAAACTTGTGAAAAAAAAAGAAAAAATTGGATGTAAATTGCAATTAAATTGCTACTTAAAAACATCCCAGTTAAAAATATTCCCAAATCATTCAGCCCTGCTGCTGCAGGATGGTTTTCTTTGTAAGGCTTTTGTGTACACACACACACACACACACACACACACACACACACACACACACACACACACACACATGTTTATTTGATGTTAGTCCTTTAGAGGCGGCGGTGAGAGCGTTTATTTGATGTTTAGTCCGTTAGAGAGGCGGCGGTGAGAGCGTTTATTTGATGTTTAGTCCGTTAGAGGCGTATTGAGAGCGTTGTTTATTTGATGTTTTAGACCTTTAGAGGCGGCGGTGAGGAACGTTTGTTTATTTGATGTTTAGTCCTTTAGAGGCGTGGTGAGGGCGTTTGTTTATTTGATGTTTAGACCTTTAGAGGGGCGGCGGTGAGAGCGTTTGTTTATTTGATGTTTAGTCCTTTAGAAGACGACGGTGAGGAACGCTTGCTTTTTTGATGTTTAGACCTTTAGAGAGCGACGGTGAGAAACGTTTGTTTGTTTGATGTTTAGTCGCTAGAGGCGGCGGTGAGAACGTTTGTTTATTTGATGTTTAGTCCTTTGAAGCGGTGAGAGCGTTTGTTTTATTTGATGTTTAGACCTTTAGAGGCGACGGTGAGGAAACGTTTGTTTTTATTTGATGTTTAGTCCTTTAGAGAAGCGGTGAACGTTTGTTTATTTGATGTTTAGTCCTTTAGAAGCGGCGGTGAGAGCGTTTGTTTATTTGATGTTTAGTCCTTTAGAGGCGGCGGTGAAACGTTTGTTTATTTGATGTTTAGTCCTTTAGAGCGGCGGTGAGAAACGTTTATTTGATGTTTAGTCCGTTAGAGGCGGCGGTGAGGAAACGTTTGTTTATTTGATGTTTAGACGCTTTAGAGAGCGGCGGTGAGAACGTTTGTTTATTTGATGTTTAGTCCTTTACAGAGGTAGCGGTGAGAGCGTTTGTTTATTTGATGTTTAGTCCTTTAGAGCGACGGTGAGAGCGTTTGTTTATTTGATGTTTAGTCCTTTAGAGGCGTGGTGAGAGCGTTTGTTTATTTGATGTTTGGATCCTTTAGAGGCGGTGAAAACGTTGTTTTATTTGATGTTGTAGTCCTTTAGAGAGCGTAGGTGAAGAGAGAACGTTTGTTTATTTGATGTTTATTAGTCCTTTAGAGGCGACGGTGAGAGCGTTTGTTTTCTTTGATGTTTAGCCTTGGGCCTTTAGAGGCGACGGTAGAAACGTTTGTTTATTTGATGTTTAGTCCTTTAGAGAAGCGACGGTGAAGCGTTGTTGTGATGTTGATCCTTTGAGAAATGACGGTGAGGAAACGTTTGTTTCTTTGATGTTTAATGGCATGAGTCGCTAGAAATGACGGTGAAAGAAACGTTTGTTTATTTGATGTTTAGACCTTTAGAAACGGTGAGAGCGTTTGTTTATTTGATATTTTAGTCCTTTAGAGCGACGGTGAGGGCGTTGTTTATTTGATGTTTAGTCCTTTAGAGAGGAAACGGTGAGAACGTTTGTTTATTTGATGTTTAGACCTTTAGAGGCGACGGTGAGGAAACGTTTGTTTATTTGATGTTTAGTCCTTTAGAGGCGTGTTGAGAGCGTTTGTTTATTGATGTTTAGACCTTTAGAGGGCGATGGTGAGTAATGTTTGTTTATTTGATGTTTAGACCTTTAGAGGGTCTAATGTTTTAATTTGTTGCGAGCCAACAAAGAAAACATGCTCATTTACTAAAATATTTGAAAAGAATACAAAAAAAAACAAAACAAAAACTAATTCTTTCTGGAGTCTAATCATAAAAATCCTTTTTCTGAAACTTGTGAAAAAAAAAGAAAAAAATTGGATGTAAATTGCAATTAAATTACTGTAAAACATCCCAGTTAAAAATATTCCCAAATCATTCAGCCCTGCTGCTGCAGGATGGTTTTCTTTGAGCTTTGTGTACACACACACACACACACACACACACACACACACACACACACACACACACACACTTTAGAGCCTGAACAAAAGTACAGACTAAATGGTCTCCTAACTGTTCTTTAGTCCAGAAGATTTTGCTCTGCAGATTGTATGGAGGCATGTAACACCACACACACACACACACACACACACACACACACACACACACACACACACACACACACACACACACATCCTTGCCTCATATTTCTGGAATTCAGGGCTTGAGACACAGCCACATCTGTGCTGTAGTCAGGCAGGGGAGAGTGTTTATGTAAACTGGGCTGGCTGGGTGTTGGGCAACCGACTCACACTCACTCTCACACTTACACACACTCACTCACTCTCACACTCACACACACACACACTCAGCATTAATTCCATTTGGATTGCTGTTGGTATGCCGTGTCTGGGCCCAGGTGCTTCCGCTCGGTGGTGAAAGTCTTTCAGTCTTTCAAACTCAACAGTGGAGTCAAAACCCTGTAACTCCCTCTCCTCTGTCAGCCCCCATCCCTCTTGCTTCATTTCTGCAGAGTGGAGAAGTGTCTCAGGCAGGGCCTGTAGGTGCTGTGTATCATGTTCTGGTGTTGGTTTGTCTTGTTTACTCGGGTTACAGCTGATTGTGGTTTGAGGAGGGACTTGTACGTTTTCTGTCCTGTGTGAACGTTTCAGCCCGAACGAGCAAAAAGAAACGAAATGAACTTTATCTTCATCCATGCTTTTCTCCCATGTTCTTCCAGGTCTTTATATCCTCCTACCTGCATTCGAATGAAACAGAACAGAACTGGGGCAACAATAGACCAGTGTTTAGGGACAAGACCACAAAATCAGAAGGTTGTGGGTTGGAATCCCAGATCAGTAGGTTGCCCTGAGATTCCATTGGTCAGTGTACTGTCCCAGCACTGCTCCCTGGGTGCTGGGTATGTCTGCCCCCTGCTGACGGTGTGTGTGTGTGTGTGTGTGTGTGTGTGTGTGTGTTTTACACACACACACACACATAGGATGTTTGGTTGTTTTTCACTATGTTCACACTGACTAATAGTCACTTTTATGGATTATAATATGAAGTGAAATCGAGAGAATATGTAGAAATTGTGTGCTAAATGTGCATTAAACACACACACACACACACACACACACACACACACACACACACACACACACACACTATTACACACGGTAATAAGTACTGTGAAACCAGACCACTTTTCCAGTAAGAGTTTGGGTTAAAAAAATCCTCTGAACCTGCTCAGGTACAGAGACTGGACTGAACATGAGAGACAACAACACTGTCCTTCAGGAAGATCTGGAGAACTGCTCAGGTACAGAGACTGGACTGAACATGAGAGACAAAAACTCTGTCCTTCAGGAAGATCTGGAGAACTGTTCCTCAACATTGCAAATACAAATTCTGGCTTTGTGGAGGCAAAATATTTTTTTAGTGAAAGTTTTCTTACATCAGTCAGGAATGGCAGGAGCTTAATTCCCAAATAAATACAAAGTATTTTTACAATTATAGAAAAACGATTAGTGAAAATATTGATTTTATGGAACTTCATGGAAGACAAAGAGAGATTTTATATCTTCCCATATTTCAGTGTGAACTTCTCTCAGCTTTATTCAGTGTTTAAAAAACCTGCAGAATAATTTGTCTGTGTGTGTGTGTGTGTGTGTGTGTGTGTGTGTGTGTGTGTGTGTGTGTGTGTGTGTGTGTGTGTGTGTGTGTGTGTTCACTGAAAGTACATACAACAAAAGCAGATTTCAAAACGTATTCTTTACTCTTTCTTTGGCTCCATCGCGTCTCTATCACGCAGGGGGAACTCGGCTGCCCTGATTGGCTGACTTTGTTTATGTTTTCCCGTCTCTGACCTGTATAATCTGTTCAGCTCTCATGAACCCCGGCTGGCTGTCACCTGACCCCGAGCTCCACCTCAGGGTGCGTTCACTTTTTCCCAGATGCCAGGCTATATATAGCTGAGCACTATATATGGAGATAAAGCCCTGACGGGGCACCTTTGTTTATTTTTTACAGGCAGATGTTTTTCAGGTGCCCCGCCGTCTGTTCCGCCGCCACCGTTAAACTTTTACACTGTCGTTGAAAAGCGTTTCTTCGTCACGCCGTCGAGGAGCGTTTATGAAGCCCTCGTTGACCTGGAGGCCAGAGTTTGGAGTTTGAGCTGAAGAGAGCGGCTGGATTCAGTCGGCGGGGGTTCAAAAAGAGAAAAGCAGAGGAGAAGAGTGCCTCTTAGTGGCCGTGAGTCTTTCATCAGGCCACTGAGGGACCCTGACCTGGTTCTTCTCCTCTGTGCTGATCAGAAAGACTCTTTTCTCAGAGGACATTTTGGAAGTGCAGTCTGTCCTCAGCGAGTCGGGACACGCTGGCGAAAGCAGGGATCGAGAGGAAACAGATCATGCTGTGCTTCGTTTGGTTTCTTTGGTTGAATGAACTCATGAAAAATTAAGCTTGGGTTAAAAATCCTCTGAAACTGCTCAGGTACAGAGACTGGACTGAACATGAGAGACAACAACACTGTCCTTCAGGAAGATCTGGAGAACTGTTCCTCAACAGGATATTAAAATACAGTCTGGCTCTTTGGAGGCAAAATATTCCTTAAAAATATGCCCTCGAGACTTTACACGGATTAATTAACAGGAGCTTAAAAAATATTGTTTTTCCTAAATTATAGAAAATTGATTAACAGTAATGTTACTTGTTTATACATGAGACAGATGAACAAAGTGATTTAAGAGATTGTTACACTCCTTCGTTTTCTCTCTTAGATCTGTCCTCCAGTTTTTGTACAAATTGTGAAGTTACACAAACACACACACACACACACACACACACACACACACCCTTCCGTCAGTGTGTGTTTTGTGTCTGTTAGAGATTAAATCCTCTCACTTCTCTGCAGCTCCATGTTCTGCCTGCAGGGGGCGATCAAACCTCAGAGATGGAGTGTAACCTTCACCAGCAGCTCCTCCAGCCCTCAAACCCATTTCAGTAAAATCCTTTTCATTATTGTCCTTCTTCAATAATGACCATTTTATTAACAGTGGAATATTTAACCCAATGGGAACATAAAGCTAAATAATGGTTTTATTTTTGTTTAAAAAGAAATGGGCACTTAAATACTTTCAATATTTGAGATAATTGTTTTCTTTCATTTTGTATTTGCATTGATATGATTCATCACATCCCACAATGTCCCTCAATCTGTTTTTCTGTCCATAATGTGTCCTCTTTAGTGAAGTTTTATATGTTCAT
>CM029366.1:33638585-33726085 GCA_017165825.1 Hepsetus odoe
CAGGTGTGTGTGGAGAAAGAAAAGACCATCTGCGAAGTGTTAATCGGGGTCTTTTAAAAGAAAAAAGACGTGTCCTGCTGTGAGGAGGCCGCGGTTACAGAACCTTTCACCTCCACTCTTCTCTGCTGCACACACACTCGCGCTAACACACACACGCGAGGTCCTGGTGTCAGCGTTTGAGTGACGGGTACAAAGTAAGCGTTCGCCGCTCGGGGGTCCAGCAGAGAAGAGCTGAACAGCCGCCGTCAGTCACCCGTCGCCACGACAACGGGAGGGCTCGCCCCTCCCCTGGTCCTTTTTGTGGCTTTTATTGAATTAGCACACAGGTTGCTTTTTGTTTTCCTCACAAATAGTCATTGAAAATATATCAAGAGCAGAGAGCAAGAAAAAGAAAGGATGTGCTTCAGTGAGTGTGACTCCATTAGAGGAGGTGAAGTGGAGGAGAAAGGGAACCATTAAAACATCAGAACAGCTAGATTTGCACGTCCGACTTGAGTCTAGTTGTCTTTTTTTCTAAAGCACATTAAAAAAAAAAAAAAAACACACACCAGGTACCAACCAACCAACCAAAGAGCTGCACGAAAAAATTTAACCAAATAATAAAATGCTCCTAGCTATTGGGGCAGCGGTGGCCCAGTGGTGAGGGAGTTGCCCCCCCGCATCGGGAGATTGTTTGATTCCCTCGCCAGTAGGTTGCCCTGAGGTACCCTTGAGCAAGGTACTGTCCCCGTCACTGCTCCCCAGGCGCTTTCAATAGCTGCCCACTGCTGCACGGTGTTTGTGTGCATGGGTTAAATGCAGAGGTCCAATTTCGTTGTGGTTCACTGTGTGCTGTGCTGCGACCTCGCAACGACAAGGGTTGTCACTTTCACTTTCACTTAAGCACCATCATACAGGCTTATACTCCACCATCCCTTCAAACAAGGCAACCTCTGTCCAGAACCTCAGTTTTGGTTCCCCGATGGTGGAACGAGCTCCCAAACACAGAACAGGGGCGTCCATCTCGACCTTCATCTCTTCTGAGGTCCTCCTCCCAACACCTCGAACGACACGCCAAACTCACACCATTCACTATTTCCACAACTTATCTTCCTCAGCTTATGTACACACACACACACACACCCACACACACACATAAACAAACGTATTGGAAGAGCAAGGCCAGTTCAGCAAGGACACACCTGTGCAAATAATAAACATCTTTCGTCGTGTTCTAATACTTTTGCTCACTTGAACAACTGGGTGGTCAGATACAGAAGGTGCTGTGTTGTAGGTACTTAAACAGATCTGGAAGTAAATAAAAGCTGAAAATCATCTCAATTTTCCTCTTTTTAATTCAAGTGAAAGTGAACGTGATTATTCTTGTCATTGCGAGGTCACAGCACAGCAGACAGTGAACCACAACGAAACTGGACCTCTGCATTTAACCCATGCACACTCAAACACCGTGCAGCAGGGGGCAGTTATGAAAGTGCCCAGGGAGCAGTGACGGGGACGGTACCTTGCTTAAGCGTACCTCAGGGCATTCTACTGGTGAGGGGTTTGAACCCACAATCTTCCGATTCTGTGGCCAAACTCCCTAAACACTAGACCGCCGCTGCCCCAAATCAAATTAGCTGTGCTGTCCCAATACTTTTGGCAAATGGGCTGTAGAGGTTTGTACCCACCAGAGGTGCTCCCTGGCCTTGTTAACAGTCATATCTAGCACCGGGGAGCAGTGATGGGGACGGCAACTTGACAAAGAGTACCATTAGGGCAACCTACTGGTCTGGGGTTCGAACCCACAACCTTCAGATCCTGGGACCGAATCAATAAACACTAGACCCACACTGAAAGTGAAAGTGACTATTCTTGTCATCGTGAAACGCAGCACAGCACACAGTGAACCGCAACGGGATCACACCTCTGCGTTTCACCCACACACACCGTGCAGCAGGGGGCAGCTATTGAAAACGCCTGTGGAGCAATGAGGGGAACGGTACCATGCTCAAGGGTACCTCGGGGCAACCTACTGGTAAAGGATTAGAACATATGACCTTCTCTACTCCCCACCACTGCGAGGGGCGCTCCAAAATAATCTGATGTATGAAGGAGAGGGCCTGCAGGAAAAGTGTTGGAACCCCTGGAACGAATATGGCAAGCCAGTGGAGACACTGTGACTCTCTGGACAATGATCTGCTGGGAAACCTTGTGGACGTTCCTCTGACACCCAAACGTCTGTTTTTGGTCTGAAGGCTTCCTTGTATTGGAGGCTGATCCAGCAATTCATATCTGTGTTTGCTAAACACAGCCTGCCCCCCCCCCCTTCCTTCTCTCGTCCAGCCAGAAAAGGGACGATGAAGGTCCTCCTCTCCGAGCTTAATGGACTTGTGATGTGCGTCCTAACCGAGCCGAGCCATTGTGCTCCGTAATGGCAGCAGGACTGTTTCAGTGCAAATGAAGTTTGAATTGGATGAAAATTATAGGGCCCAGGGTCTTCAAAAAAAAAAAAAGGAAGGAAGAAAGAAAAGCCCCATGGTCCATTTCCTCCCCCCTTCTCCATCTGGTAAGAGGGGCTATGGCACAGAGAAGAGTGTGAAATTATCTTCAAACAAACAGAAGGCTTTCTATAGCTGTGTTGGGGGAAAACAGCGCCGGCGCTAATAACGCAGGGCACGAGGGAACGCGCGCCATTGGTTAATTGCAAAACCTGCACTTTGCGCCTGTTTTCTTTTTCCAAAAAAGCCTCCAAATGATGCCGTGTTGACAAACGTTTTGAGAGGCGATTTAAAATGGCCCTCAAAGGAAATTTGCACCCTCTTACGGTGGATTTCACCGCGTGTGCTGATGGTTTTCATCCATGGTTGTAGGTTTTCCGGCGTGTAATGAAGGCCGTTTAATTGAAAGGTGCTGGTTCTGTTTTACGCGCCGATACTGGTGTCTAATTGTTCCTTCGTCTTTCCTTATCTTGAAGAATGTCTGTCCTATTTGGTGCTACGTGATCAGCGTGATTCATTAGTGCATTGACTAAGTGCGGCGTGAGTGTGAAATTGAAGCGCCAGCTGTTACAAATGTATTTTTAATAAATGCTAAAAGGATTAGAGTGCGACGCTGAAAAGGCGAGGCTTCAGTGTATCGACAGGCGAGATGACGGCAGGGCTTTGGAGATGTGATAAATCTAACTTTGCTGTGCTCGTTGGCCAGATTATAGAATTGATTTGACGCGCTAACGAGATTTGTATTGTCTTGCAGAGCCTACGTGTGTCTCAGACGGGAGGGACACGAGGGGAGGGGACAGTTCAGAGTGATTTGTTAAACCCGCTGAGACTCTAATAAGACATTTGGGGTGGAACGGAGTCCAAATGTGTCAAAGCTGCAGTTTTCAGCGTGGACTACAGTGGAGCAGGCCGATATATCGTCTGTCAATCATCATCACGATATCGATATTTCACAAGGCTGCAGAATGCAAATGAGCCTCTAAACGATCATCTGGTGACCAATCACAGCTCACAGGTGCTGGCAGTTTTGATGAATCCAGGTGTTCCAGGTGTTTGTGTAATTCCCCAAAAGTCCAATTATTTGAGCCAGTTTTTAACCTGAAGGCTCTGATTGGCCAGTGCTGTTTCTGTTTAGTCTTGTTTGTTTGTGTCTTCTGGACCCATATCAGTCTGTCTGTCTGTCTATCTGTCTGTCTATCTATCTATCTTAGTTCATTCTTTCTGTCTGCCTGTCTATCTCTCTAACTATAAGTTCATTCTATCAGTTTGTCTATCTGTCTATCTATCTATCTATCTATCTATCTATCTACCTATCTATTAGTTCATTCTATCTGTCCGTCTGTCTGTCTGTCTGTCTATTTTTCTCTCTATCTATTAGTTCATTCTATCAATCTGTATGTCATCTGTCTATCTCTCTATCTCTCTATCTACCTATCTATTAGTTCATTCTATCTGTCTGTCTGTATATCTGTCTATCTATCTATCTATCTATTTATCTATCTATCAATCTGTCTGTCTATCTCTCTATCTCTCTATCTACCTATCTATTAGTTCATTCTATCTGTCTGTCTGTATATCTGTCTATCTATCTGTCTATTTATCTATCTATCTATTAGTTCATTCTATCAATCTGTCTGTCTATCTATCTCTCTATCTATCTACCTATCTATTTGTTCATTCTGTCTGGCTGTCCATCTGTCTGTCTGTCTGTCTATCTATCTCTATCTATCTATCTATCTATTAGTTAATTCTATCTATCTGTCTATCTATCTATCTATCTATCTATCTATCTACCTATCTATTAGTTCATTCTATCTGTCTGTCTGTCTCCATCTGTCTCTCTATATATCTATCTATCTATCTATCTATCTATTAGTTCATTCTATCAATCTGTCTATCTATCTATCTCTATCTTTCTGTCTATCTACCTATCTATTAGTTCCATCAGTCTGTCTGTCTGTCTATCTATCTATCTTTCTATCTATCTGTCTGTCTGTTAGTTCATTCTATCTGTCTGTCTATCTATCTATCTATCTATTAGTTCATTCTATCTGTCTGTCTGGCTGTCCATCTGTTTATCTCTGTCTGTCTGTGTGTCTATCTGTCTATTAGTTCTGTCTGTCCCTTTATCTATATATACATTCACTGACTGTGTGACGCATGTGGTGCTGCTCTTTACTGTATACGATCTGTGTTACACACTCAGATCTTCGTGAACACACTGTGGACAGAATGAGCTGCAGATGTTCTGTCCTGAGCTCGGTGGTGAAGATGGGAGACCCTCTGAAAAATCACGTGATTAGTCGAGAATTGCTTGAAAATCCTTTTCACCAAAAAATAACCAGCTGCAGACCCACTAATCCAACACGGTGGACATGAAGCCCAGCGATGGTCGTATTTCCTTTAATCCAATACACAGATAATCACAGCCGCAATCTGAGAGCCAGCCGAGGGCGATCTGAAGAACCTGCAGCGAGGTGTGTTCCTGTTTCATCCCGTCGGGCTCTAGATAGAAACGCTGGAGGATTTGAGACCTAAACGGCTTAATTTTTTTATCGAGGTTGTCCTTGTTCAGATGATAAGGGATGGCTTAACCTCTCTGGCTCCGACCGCCTCCGTGATAAAAACAGAAGCTGTGTTTTGAGGAAATTACATGCATCGGACTGGATTGTCGGAGCACTCAGAGCTGCAATCCAGATATATTAAAATGTCCATTTGCTCCAGTTTCTATAATAAAGAGCTGGAGCAACACAGGAGGCTCCACATAAAACCAGCCGCTGTGGCTGGAAACGCTGCACTCCAGCCTTCTCTTCCCTTCGCTAGAACCCGTCTCCATCTTCTGAAGGCCAGCAGATGAAATATGAGCATTTAATACTCAGCCTAATAGCAGCGTTGACAAGCAGCAGGAGTTAGCAGGCTGGATGACCTGCGTGGCATTTGGATAATGAACTGTAAATAGTGTTTTATGAGCCTTCGTCGAGTCCGGGAGCTCGAGGGTTTATAGTGGCAGAGGCTCGACTCCGATTTTAACGCTGTTATTATAGACGCTCATGCGGCTTTGACGAGGGCGGCCGAGTGTTTGCTGGAATCCAGCCACACAAATACATCAGCCTCGGCTCAGGCCCCACCTCTCTCATCACCTCAGCCAATTTATTTATGTTTCAATGCAGTTCATCCTCTCTGCCGAGGACCCTCGCTCTCCCGACAGCTTCTCATTTGCAGGTTTTCATTTCCTGGGACGTTCTGAACCTTTCTGGGTGTCCTTCAGACTAAAGACTAAACAGCTCCGGTTTCTGAGCATCAGGGATGATGAGGGTGTGGTAAACATCAGCGAAGCTTAGACTGATGATGGTCCAGGAAGTGTGTCCAGACACAGTGGGGTGTTTCTGCAAACCACGTCATTGAAGTTCTAGCCTTGGAAGCCACAATCTCCGAACACCTTCATGCGTTTGTTAGTGCGCCCATTCTGCTCCATCTGGACCATCTAGACCATCTCCCACTACTGTACCTTCAAAGCCGATTTCCCTCGTTTGTATTTTTGTGCGATTACGAACACCCTGTGTAGGGCTGAACGCGACTCCATTCACAGGAACAGTTCCGATCGACGCTTTTCCACTCGATGTAATTGGTATAAATGTTTAGCTCACTGTTTACACCTCCTCAGGTCATGTGACTGACACCTGGATCGTATTCTGATCAGATCTGAGTCACGTATGTTTACACTCTGAGCTCTCGGCGCGTTCAAACTGAGATCCGATCACAGTTTGGTGAATTTGCTCGTCAACCAATCATCTGCTCCTCATTTGTTCTGTAAAAGAAAAGACCCGTTTGCATGAAAACATTCTGTGTTTAAAGGAGAGACTGTCCTCCTCTCTCTCCTCGAGGAGACGAGGTGAAGTTTAAGAACTTGATCAAACAAGAAAATGATCGAAGCATCGTCCAGAGGCTGGTCTCTTCCAGAAGCATGACAGCAGGGGGCACGGTATCAGCACTGGGGGGCTTTTTTAGTGGGCGATGACGGGTGTGGTTACGCTGCTATAACGTGGCCGAATGTGTTCGGGATCTCCTGAACTGGATCAGATTTGAATCTGGATTAAAGTGGTGTGTTCACACCTGCGTGTTTGATGTGGATCAAACCAATCCAGATGTAACCCAAGATCTGTTGAGGAAATAATGGGAGGAATTTTGCCCCCTCTGTTAATCATCTTCCTGAATTCACTCTTGGGGACTAAATTCTGGTCCTTTCGAGTTTAGTGGTCACATTAATGCATAAACACATCTCACTCTGGCCGCGATTCCTCTTCAGCAAGGCCTCGACCAGCCTCGGGGTTAATGATCGGGTCTCTCTCGCTCTCTCTTTCACGCTCTGTTGTCCTGATAGAGAGATGGAGAGCTTGGCATTTCCTGCAGCGCATGACTGAGAACGTAGAGGTCGCGGCTCTATTAACTGCTGAACTCTGATCTTCTTTACGTCGTGTGGTAAAAAGAGAACCATCAATTCCTCCCCACAGGTTATGAAGCACTTTGGCCCTCACAGTTTATAGTGCCGGCTGAGGGCACGGAGATAAAGGCGAGGAACTTCCCACCTTTTATAAATCCTGCTGTTCCAACGGGATATAAATCCTCCTACAGGCTCCAGGATTAAAGGAGGAGGACCTCATGAGTGATCAGCCAGAACATATTTCAAAATATAGTTCCTTTAGTTTTGGACCAGAACTATGAGGCTGATGAAAGCACTCAACCCTGCTCCAGATCTTCATTAAGGTAGATCAGATCTTCATGAAAGACTTGTGGGTGTGGTTTAGGACACAGTAGGACTTACAGTCAGAAACAAACACTAACTAAACCCCAGGGCTGCTGTTCAGACTGATCTGGGACCAGATTGCTCCATATTTTGGACTGATTCTAGATCAGCTCCTGAAGACACACCCTGTTGGTTCAGTTGATGTTTGTATCTGACAGTAAGTCCTATTGTGTCCTAAACCACACCCACCAGTCTGATCCACCTTCATGAAGAGCTGGAGGAGGGTTGAGTGGGTGGAGAGAAGTTTGGAGAGGAATAGATTTGGGCGATTGACTTCTAGTGTTCTAGTTTTAATCTAATCTGTTATATTTGGATTAAAATCATGTCTCGACTGTCTCGAACATCCAGAAGTGGAGCACTTTTCCAAACTGTTCCTTTATTTATATTTCTTAGATTTTGGGTGACTAGCTTCATATCTCCAGTTGATCTTCTTGCTGATTTCTTCATAACTCCAAAATTTGGACACAGAGCAAGATCACATTTTGCTTTGGTGGAACGGCATCAAGGACGTGTTTTATTGAACAGTTCCTTTAGCTAGAACTGAGTGAAAGTGTTAATATTTGCAGGTCTGCAGAAATCTACTCTGTTTTCTGGAGCGAGCGTGTCCCAGGACCTGGTCTCTCTGTAGTGGAGGTTAAAATAACAGCAGAGCCGAGTGTTAAGTCCGCTGGGGCGACAGCATGGATTAAGGAGGACCAGGTCATGAATATGAATGGTGGCTCAAAGCACGTGTTCGGGGCGGGGGGGCACTGCTGGTGCACTTAATTAAAGTAGGGATAAAGCAGCCACTGTCCTTCCACCCCTCTCTAGGGGTCTCTAAACCCCCCTGCTAGGATGCCGTCCCATCCTTACCTTTGACGGGGGCTTGGTCTGTGTTATTTGGTCTTCTGGGAGATGTTCCTCCTCTAATTAACCATTTCTACCATTGCCATTATTCGGGGGTGCAGCGTGCAGAGCTCATGCTGCTGTTTGACTCGGGACCCCGAGGGAGGACTGGTTGCGTGTCACTGCTGTCATATTAAGAAGCAATTTTTTAACACCGATTGAAAATGACGGCTGACCTTTACGTCTTTTCGTGATGAACTGAATAGCAAAGATGCTCCAAAACGACTTAAAATGTCATTAAATGAACATTTATTTGTGCTTTTGTACGTTTATTTCTTTATAGGTCTCCAAATGACCGACTCCAAACACTGAACGTGAGTGGAACGAAGCCACTGGGCTGAAAAATAAACACTCATGTATGGGAAGAATATAAACACGCATGCAAGCAGAAGAGAAACAATGAGCTTTTCCTCTTTTTCGTGCTGCGCTGTCCTGTTTATGGGTCGAGACGCTTTCTGACTAATAAGCTAATAAAATGTGAGGCAGTGAGTGGGGCAGGAGCCCGGTGTTTAAGGATGAGGTCCCAGGATTGGAAGGTTGTGGGTTCGAATCAGTAGGTTACCTTGAGTTTTCCTTGAGCAAAGTACTGTCCCCTTCACTGCTCCCTGGGCGCTGGATATGGTGCGTGTTGAATATAGAGGATGCATCTTACAAATAGTCACTTTCACTTCACTTTTTCTTATACACACTGAGTAAGACCAGGACCAGTTGGACTAAATTAGTCCATCAGTGTCCTTTGTGGGAGGACAGTTGTCCTGCTGTGGGATCACCGTTTTGTGTCATCTGCAAAGCTCACCAGTCGTCAGGCGTCTCCGGTTCATGTGTGTCTCGCTCGTCCATGTGTCTTTGTTTTACGTCTGCCTTGCGCTTTTGTTGCTGTCAATGCCCCGCCCTAGTCCTGCCCCTGCACACCTTGCCGCAGGTGTTCTGTGATTAGTCTGGAGTTTTATACCCCTGAGTTTGTCCCGGTAGTTGCTGGGTCTTTGTCTTGGCCTTGACTCTAGTCCTGCCTTGTAGCTCGTCGAGTCAGTTTTAGTTCAATAGCGCGTTTTACGGTCTTTGTGATCGTCACGGACCTGGACCTGGACAAACTCCCTAAACCTGGAGGAACCTTGGGAGGAACCGATGCTCTGAAGGAGAACTCGTCCTCTTCTGGCCCACACCAGATAATCAAGAAGAAATAGAAGTGATATTTTTATAAGTTCAAAAGTTTTTTTTTCCTGTCTTTATATTCTTTATTTCTTTGTTACTTGCCATGTAAATATGTATATATAGCTCATGTATAGCTCTTGTATATGGATGTCCTCGTTCTTTATATTTTTTTCTTTTTTATATATTTTTTTATATTCTTTCTTGTTAAAGAGCCCTGTAACACCCGAATTTCTCATTCGTGGGATAATAAAAGATTATTCTGTTCTATTAAGAACCGATTTCCAGAACAGTCTGGGTTTGTAGAAAAGATGTCCATCAGAGTCTGGAGTTCAGTAAATGGGTTGGAGCTCAGTCTTGTCTCTGCTTTGCTTTGTCAGTCTCATGGTCTTTGTTTAGCCTTGTCTGCCTTTGTCTTGTCTCGTTTTGTTTAGTTTAGTGGTTTCTTTTGTTTCTCTTTCTGTTTTATGTCATTTTGTTTTACGTTGTGTGTGGCGGTGGTGGCTACTTACCTACAGACCTCTGGATCAAGAGGTCCCAGGTTGGAATTCCACCTCCAGCACTTCCACCACTGGGTCCCTGAGCAAGACCCTGAACCCTGAGTGTCTCCAGGGGGACTGTCCCTGTACTCAGGACGTGGAAGTCGCTCTGGACTTCTGCTAAATGATGTAAATGTAAATGTTTTTTTTCAAACAAGAAACTTCTTGGAACTATAAAGGTTCCCAGAGGAGCACAGGTGGCTGTGAAGGTTCTGAAAAGCATGGTGATTTCAGTGATTGAACAGATCAGAATCTCCTGTGATGTGTCTCACACACCTGAACACCTGAGACGAGATTGAGTGTTTGAGTGCAAAATTATAATACACACTCTACAGTCCACCAGCGTCCCCTCACAACCCCTTAATCTACTGCACACACACACACACACACACACACACACACACGCCCATCTGTACACATCACACCCAGTTTAGAATAACCAAACTTCTTTTTACTCAGTTTTTTCCAAAAAAAAGCAGATGGTCTAGTTAACGAATGAGACAAAATGAGAAATGTTAGTGGTGTAATCGGAAGGCTGTGGGTTCGAATCTCGAGTAGGTTGCCCTGAGGTTCCCTTGAGGTCCCCATCACTGCTCCCTGGGTGCTGGATATGTCTGCCCCCTGCTGGCCGGTGTGTGTGGGTTCTGTTGTTCCCTCTGCGATGTTTCACAGTGACTAATAGTCACTTTCACTTTAATTGTAATCAAACTCATGGACTCTGGTTTTATAGGATGTCAGCTGTTTTGCGATGTGTGTATTAAGTGCTGAACTGAAAACCGGAGTGTGTATTCGGCCGAACCATAAAAGGACCACCGTGGGAAAAAGTGGCACTTGAATCTCGTGCTTTTAAAAAATCAACGCCTTATTTGGGCGTTCCGGTGTGGAGAAGGTCCAGGCCTCAGCTCCCCTGTACCCTGCAGAATTAAAGTTAACAATGTGTCAATTTAACCGTGTGGATTTACACAAACAGGACTTCATGAACTGAACAAGGATTTCTGAATGATATTCATTTTTGATCAGATCATCACAGAACTGCATAAAATTCTATATTATAAAAGACTGTGGTGATATAAAACTCTATCTTTCAGATTCTGAGAGCTTTATAGTTTAATAAAAAAAACAACACAGAAGTGCTCTTTTTAGGGTTTATCGTCATGTGCACCATTTGCCCGTGGAGGGTTAACAGCACACGTTTCACAGACGTCTAGAACACGAGAACACGGCGCTTTGTGATAACCAGGCTTCTTGTTTTGATTGAAGAATCAATTTCCAAATCCTGGAAAGCGCAAGTGTCCTCCTGAGTGAAGCCGGCTCTGTGTGTGTGTGTGTGTGTGTGTGTGTGTGTGTGTGTGTGTGTGTGAGTGTGTGTAAGTAGCAGGTCTAAATGGATGAGACTGTATCTGCCATGCTCATCCTGTAATCTCGTTGCTGGAGGTGAAAATAACTGAACCCGTCTGATCATCATCGCCTCGGGCAGGCCATAGGCTAATCCTCACACACACACACACACACACACACACACACAAACATGCAGCAAGGCCAAACCACTGCCCATGGGACCCAAATAAAAAGGGAAAGTTGAATTCCAACCAGGACATTGACTTTCAAATCCGCCACGTTGTAGCGGTGGCAGTTCCTTTCATTTGTCTCTCCAAGCTGTGATAACATCATTTGATCTCCGCGCTGAAGGACCGCTGGCCGCGGGGAACCGCGGTGACGGATTCACGACAAAGGGAAGCGTCTCGGAGTAGCAGGATCCGAGGGAGCGGATGGGTCTTTTTGGAGCTCCTCTTTTAAACCAGGCATGGGAAAGAGCAGATGATCTGATATGGATCATCTGGAAACATCTGGCTCAGGGGGAAATCCCACCTCTGGCACACGCATGCGCCTGTCCTGGCCCGGGTAACAGAGACACGCATGGGAACCTAGCCGTCTTCCTGTGAGCTCTCCAGCCGGGCTGTCCAGGGCGGAGGCCCGTAAGCTCCTCTCTGAAATAATATTTCCTCAAGTGATAACCTTGCAGGTCCAGCAGGGGAAAGAATTCACACAGCGCTGGTGTGTGTGGCGCTGGTGTGTGTGTGGCGCTGGTGTGTGTGTGGCGCTGGTGTGTGTGGCGCTGGTGTGTGTGGTGCTGAGATGTTTGCTGATATAAACCTTTGGAACGTCAGCACAGGTGAGATCTCGCTGCACTAAATGGCTCTGACATTTGTTGGGTTTTTAAATACATCCACTCCCAGATGGACTGGGAGCAGGAACTGGTGTGTCACATTAGACTAGGTCTAAAGTCTTGGTATTGGTGAGCAGTTTGAAGGTCTGATTGGTTGGATCAGAGGTGCTAAAACAGGTGAACTGTAAGCTGCTATGGTGTCTGAAGGTAAAGACCATTAAAGGAACGATTCGGCCGAAAAGTCAAACTGATCTGTAAAGTGAATGTGACTAATAGTCATTGTGAACAGTGAACCACTAACAAACACATCCTCTGTATTTAACACACACACACCGCCCAGCAGGGGGCAGACATATCCAGCGCCTGGGGAGCAGTGATGGGGACTGCACCTTGCTCAAAGGTAGCTCAGGCTGGTCCAGGATTCAAACCCACGTCTTTCTGATTCTGGGGCCTCGTCCCTAAACACTGGGACACTGCTGCCCAAAAAGGAACAACTGCTCCATGTGAGAATTGAGATCAAAACCTGGCGATTATGAGACTGACCCGGGAAGCAGCAATGGGAACGGTACCATCAGTATTTCACGGTAACCTAATGGTCCAGGATTATTTATACCCAATAAACTCCAGGAGCCAGATTGGTGTGTGTGTGTGTGTGTGTGTGTGTGTGTGTGTGTGTGCAGTGTTTTCCCTCCCATTTACAATAAGTAAGGCCGGCCGGCCGGATGCCATGTCTCACTAATTGGAGTTTACGTATGGTTGGCTGAGTGGCACCACGGTGGAGCGCCAGGGGGACGCAGGGACTAAGCTGCTCTTTTGTCCCGGCTGTGTCTCTAAGGGCGAAGGGCGAAAGCGCAGGGGCGGCCGAGAACGTCGTTTTACATTAGCTGGCCCGTTTGGCAGGACGATGTGTGCCCTCGGGTACGAGGCAGAGAGGGACGCTCATGTCCACCGGTTTGTCCCTTTGGCTGCAATCCAAGCCATTAGTGGGAGAAAGTGGCGGGAGAGGAGTCGTCTCGACCTCTTTTGTGCCAGGACGGTACGAGGGGTCACAGAATTTTAAACTTCATACCACCCGTCTGTTACCCGGAGCTTTTCTTTGAATGGTTTCTTGCATGGATCGTTTGGTATCATCTCCTTAATCATGTCTTTTTTTCTGCATTTGTTTCTGCAGAGATCAATGGTCCTTTACTCACAGTGGGACGGCCCCCTCATTAATATTCATTGATGCTTAATATTCATGAGTGGGCGTTTATAAGCAGGAGTGTGTTACTGAAATGAATAGGTGGGTCGTTGGTCACGGAGAGAGAGAGAGGAGGGGAAAAGAAGGCAAAGAAAAGAGGTGGAGAGTCAGAGAGAGAGAGAGAGAGAGAGAGGTGGAGAGAAGAGTAAAGAGGGAGAAGCAGAAGGAGAGATATTTGCATGTTCTCACACACACACACACACACACACACAGCACTGCGAGTGTGTTAATCCATCTCAGCTGAAGCTGTTGATTCAAGAGGGAGGCAGAAGGCGAGAGAGAGGGAAATAGGAAGGGAAAGGAGGGAGAGAGCATTCAGACTTCTTGCTGTCTTCCAGAAGAAAGGCTGGATGGTGTGATCTCTCCAACATGGGATGTAGCCTCTGTACTTTACAGAAGCCAGCAGAGCAATACAAACTCCTGTACGAGGTTTGCCAGGTAACCGTCTCTTTTTTCACATTTTGCCTTCAAGTCTTGGTCTGTTGGTGCTGCTGGAACTTCTAGATTTGGGACTTTCAGGATGTCATGAGCTTTGTTTAAAAGTTTGGAACAGATGCCTGAGGAAAACCCATGTCCTTAAAGTGGCTGACCACTTGTGTCTTCTCTTTAAGATCATTTTTCGCATCTTAATATTACCCTGATTAAAAGGTTATATATTAGAAATGAGTATATAGCTGAGGGACAGCTCAGCTTCGACGTTTTAGAGGTTGCGTTGGTTCGGACCTCTCCAGAGGAGAGATGAGTATATCAGGAGGAGGATGTTGAAGATGGAGCTGCCAGGAAAGAGGAGGAGAAGAAGACCAAAGAGGAGGTTTATGGACGTGGTGAGAGAGGACATGCAGGCGGCTGGTTTGAAGGAGGAAGATGCAGAGGACCGGAAGAAATGGAAACGGATGAACCGCTGTGGCGACTCCGAAACGAGAGCAGCCGAAAGAAGCAACACCGACCTCTTGAAATAATGAATTTCTCTCACTGTACAGCAGAGATCAAGTAATTTAGCGACTATACTATTGATTCACTTTTTTATTTAATGTGATTATCTGAAGGGCCGCCGTGACCACCTTGTTTCATTGTTTCATGTGTGTATGTGTATATACAAAGTGGGGTGGTAGTGGTCCTGTGGTGGGTACTTGTCTATGGACCTTTGGCTCAAGAGGTCCCAGGTTCGAATCCCACCTCCAGCACTACCACCACTGGGTCCCTGAGCAAGACCCTGAACCCTGAGTGTCTCCAGGGGGGACTGTCCCTGTAACCAGGAACTGGAAGACACTCTGGATAAGAGCGTCTGATAAATGCCGTAAATGTAAATATAAATTCAGCATTCTGAACATTCTCCACCAGGGGGAGCTGGATTCAGTGAAAGGGAGGAAACCCACACCAGCAGGATCTCACAAACACACTCTCACGTTTAATAGTTTCATGTACTTGAAGTAAAATGAATGTTTGTTGTATTAAATCTAAAGACGCGGCTGTTCAATGTACTTACTGATGTAATTCAGTGACCCGTACACATTACCCATAAACCTCTTTATTACGCAATGCCTTTCTGAGAATAGAGGCCTTTGAAAGCTCTCTCTGGAAAAACGGTAGAAATGTTTTGTTAGGACAATTTAAAAAAAGATAATATTGCTTTATCATTTAATAGAACATGTTTTCTTGCTGTGGAGAAGTATATCAATGTGTTGATTACATTTATAATAAATTACATTTACATTTATTACATTTTATACACATGGAACTATAAATACTGCTGATGTGAGTGATTAGTGCTTCCATGAGATCCTGCTGGTGTGGGTTTCCTCCCTTTCAGGATTTGATCTCCCCCTTGTGGGGAATGTCAATATTGCTGCATATATGTATGTGTGTGTGTGTGTGTGTGTGATTAAGTGTGTACACAAACACTGTTTACTTCTAAAATAATAAAGGCTCATTCTACGCATCCCGATTATGAAAAATAAATGAATAGAAAAGGAATTGATCAATTAAAATAACGGATTGATTACTCAATCACTAGACGTTAATAACAGTCCATCTAAGGATAATTATATTTCTTAATTATAAGAGTTGTGATCATCAATAGTCAAATAATCCAGAATGTAAATCTGAGCGGATGAAGTTTTTAATGGAGAACTAAAGCCGCCCTGATCTGAGGAGCTTGACTGATGGAAGAAGATGAAGGAAGATCGGAGATCTTTATTTTCAACCAATAATGAGTCTTTATGATGGTGCTATTATGAAGTGGTTCCCGAACGCGCTGTGGCGGTGGTGGTGATGTTCCAGGTTGCCGTTGCGTTTGGAGGATCATGTGGGTGTAAAAGGCTGGTTGTGTCGTGTGTATCGGTGGTGGAAGTGTGTGAGACATCTCTGTCTGACTGTGTTGAAGGTGGTCAATATTACACTTTTACCCTCAAAAACACTTATTTTACAAAAAATAATATTGTTCGCTTTAAATAGGGGTCAGAAGCTTCTCAGATCTTCTCTGTTTTGTCTTTCTATCGTGTATCTGTTAGACTCCCTGTTCTTCTTCTTCAGCTCCATATAATGTGTAAAAATGAGATTAAATAAGAATAAATATTTCCACTATTTCCTAAAAAATTAAACACATTCAGATCCTGCTGGTGTGGGTTTCCTCCTGCTCAAGGATGCCGCCATCTCTCCGGAAATGCAAATTAAAATGATTCAGTAAGAATTTCAATTTTACTTTTGATAATGAACAGGGTTTTTTTTTTTTGTTGTTAGCAGTCTCCATGTTCTCCACAAGGGGGAGCCATTAACGAGAGGGCCGTCACTGAAAGGGAGGAAACCCACACCAGCAGGAGCTCACGGACGAGTTTAGTTCTTATAGCTTTAGGTTTTAGGACAAAGTTGAAATATGAACTCTTTATTTAATGAAATCTTTATTTATTTCATTTGTAAACGTTGTTTAAATTACAGCTAAAATACGGCTTATCTCTATAAAAGAAATGTACGATTGTAACAAGGGTTAAAGTTCACAGTCACGCAAAAATAACAAATTGAATACTGAAAAAAATAAAAAGCAACCCTACGCCTCTACGTTACCATAAGCCACGCGAGAATAATTACATAATCAGTCATCAAACTGATTGCTTGATTGTTTGATTGGTAGTGAGTTTATTAGTGCTTGTGCATTTCCATGTTTAATCCTGAAAGTATGAGGGACGGTACCGTGCTCCAGATCAATCAGACTAGACTGAGATTATTGGTAGATGTCTCAGAGGATCCAACAATGTGCCTTAAACCGTGTTTGGTGTTGGACTTTGTCCTTTTGTTCCCTCTTGCCATGAGCTTAACTCTCTCCAGATGGTTGCCAGATTTAAAAAGAAGCTAAATCCGCCTCGTTTTCCAACACGTTCAGGGCAGTTCAAGGCTGGATTACAAAATTCTGAAAGGGAGTCCATCACACCAGAGCCCCCGTGGAACGACACCCCCTTCTGGGGGAAGGTCTCCAGCGTGCAGCGTCCCTCAGATATTTGGTCTTTATCGCTGACCTGGGACGGACAGCTGAGCTGAGTGCAGTGAAGTGTGTAATAATATTGTTTGTCATTTTAGCGCATTTTCATCAGTTCTGAAAATGAGTACCGGACGCTCATGTTAGGGGTCTCCACACCATCTCCACGCCCTCTGCATCTTCCTCTTTCTTTCAGCCGCCTCCTTGTCCTCTGTAACCACGTCCATAAACCTCCTCTTTGTCCTTCCTCTGCTTCTCTTGTCTGGCAGCTCCATCTTCAACATCCTCCTCCTGATATTCTCCTCGTCCTCGTATCCAAACCAACGCAACTGATCAGACGTCCCACAAAAATAATTTAAATGTCTGTCTGTCTGTCTGTCTGTCTGTGACATAGTGTATTGAGAACACTTTCGATATTTAATATTTTTTAATGTTTGTCCTCAATAGTTGATTCTCTCTTTTGGGGAAGAGTCCTGACTCAGCGTTCCGCTGGGATTAGACCGTGACTCAGATATGACTTGGTTCAGATGAGGCAGTAGAGTGACTGCTCTTCCGGACTCGACCTGTGTACAGAAAGTACTGAGACAGTATTTTTGGAGTGTCTGGGACAGAATCCCTGGCTGGTTGGAGCCGCTGGCTCCTCCTGGGCGGTCCTTTCTGCTCTAAATATGAAATCCCGACTGTGATGTTTCTGCAGGCCATCAGACCTTTTTGGTTTGTTTGTTTTTGTTTGTTTGTTTATGCACTAAGCTCACGGCGTGTGGGCTAAACCTTGAGAAACACATTCGCAAACATCCTGTCAGCGTGACGCGGTACTGTTACCAAACAAAAGCCGCAGTAAAGATCCAAATAAAGAGTTCGCCGTTCTGACCAAGGTCAGTGCGTCCCTGGTTTGAGTGCTGGACGTCCAGTTTTGTAGAGGAGAAGGAGGTCATAAGTGTGCACTAGTAGCTTTCTGTCATCTTTCATGCGTGTGCACACACACACACACACACACACACACACACACACACACACAGCAAAGAGCTCAAAGCAGCAACAAAAACACAACCTGCCGTGGGTTCTGGAGGCTCTTTGGCAGTCATGAAAGGATGCCAGTAGGAGAGTGTGTGTGTGTGTGTGTGTGTGTGTGTGTGTGTGTGTGTTTAAGTAAAGCTAATGAGGACCCTCTCCCTGCTTCTTCACTCGTAATTGCCTCTGTAGCTGTTCTTCTGCATTAGTCGCTGATGACGGCACAGCTTCCCTATTGTGTCTGCGGACTCGCTCCGCTTTGATCATGCAGTCTGTGTGAGAGGGGGTCTAAAAGCTTTCTCTCAGTGTGTGTGTGTGTGTGTGTGTGTGTGTCTGTGTCTGTTACAGTAAATGGTCTCTGTTTATCAACCCATGTCTTCGGCCCATTTCACATCACCCCTCTTTACCAAAAACACCCAAATAAACAAAGACGAGGGGGAAAGAAAAGAAACAGGGGGACCAGGCCACCGTCCTTTGTCCCTCTGTGACGAGTCCATCATGCTGCCTGTCAATTAAGGGTGATTGGCAGGCTGTTGGCGAAGGACACCATGCTGTTAGTCTCTCTCTGCCGGTTATTCCAAGCAGGACGGCCACCTGACTGAGCTCGGCCTCAGCAGACAAAGGCACTCGTCCATGCTTGACTCTATTCATCACCAGCAGATACGCCGCTCAGGACGTCTCTCTTTGCTCTTCCTGTCGGGAATGATGAGGGAACGTTGTATAAACCTAGAATCATCACTCCAGCATTTCTGGCAACCAGCGGAGCATCACAGCTGCGAATCAGTCCCAGTAGATCTTCACAGAGATGTTGTTCAGGAACATGTTTTATTGCCTTTGTATCGAAGCAAATCCTTCCACCAAAATAAGTTCCCTCCTGAAATACAGACAGAAAATCAGCTCCGGTTGCACAGTTTGGGTCTCAGTGATGGGAGCAGGGAGCAGTGATGGGGACGGGACCATGCTCAGGGTAACCTCAGGGCAACCTGCTGGTCCGGGATTCAAATCCTTCCCATCCTGTGGCAGTATGCTCCAGTTTTGAGCCGTGAGTACGTTATCTTCACTTTGCCGGATAGTTTTTAACTATTCGGAAGCTTGTAGTCTGAGTGGAAAGGCTGGAAAATGCAAAGCATTGTGTAATTACACTGGAATACGGTGCCCAACTAAAGATACCACTGGGATGGTGGAGGCCGTATGTAAGAAATCAGTTCCGAGGGACCTGCCAGGCTAAATGAGGTGGAATAATAAAGTAAGGGTCCACGAGGCTAAATTCATTAGATGACATGTCTCCACGTCCTCCGTCACATGTCCAGTGTGTCAACGGCTGTTATTTTGGTCGCTCGCTTGCCCGAGAGAAGGTCCGCCTTTGTCCCGCGTGGAGGTCAGGCCAAGTAAAGGACCAGCGGACAGCGGGCAGGACGGCGCCAGTGCTCTAATGAAGGGAGCGCGGGGTTCGACAGAAGTGTGAAAGTGATCCGTTGACTCGTCCGCCAGCTGGCACGCTTTCTCACGTGGCCCGGCTGCCCTCGGACCGGCCGACGCACATGTGTGGATGTTGGCAGCGCGGTCAGGATTGAGGAGAGGACTGCCGCGGGACATTCGGATCAGAGCAGGAGCGGAGGGGACGGAGCGGGTTGTCTTGGGGAGACATGCGGGATCGGGCTCCGGGTCGGCCTCGGCTGATAATACACACGGGGTGTCTGGCACCCGGCCCACCCCCAGCTTTCTTTTTCTCTGCCTCGTTCGTTCCCCCGAGACTCACTGATCCAGAATTATGCCTCAGTCTCATCGGTGCCACACACATACAAAGCACACATTCAACACACTGAAGGAGTCAGCGCACACACACACACACACACACATTTACACTCACACTCACACTCAGACAGATGCTCATTCCTCACTCCAGCTCCCAAAAACAAGTTTCTCAGCAAAAAACCTGAAATCATCTTAAATGTGGTCAGTGTGAAGAATGGCTCAGTCATTATTAACCTTATTCATACAGATTTGTTTTTCACTCATCTTATGTGTAGAAAAGGTCTTTTAATTGGCAGATCTATCCACCAATAGGATAGAAGGCCAGTGACTATTAAAAGCATCCAATCTGGAGCTTCCTATGCACTTCCGCTTCCCAACGAAAAGGTGTTTAAATGCTCTTTTATCTATTAAATTAGACCAGTAATTGAAATATTTGAATGACTGAAGTCTATGGGAAGAAATGCAAGCTGATTACACAACAGGAGCTTCACACTCCTTCACAGTCCTGCACAGTTCTTCCTGGAGCACAAGGTTTTAGTCTCTTCCTGGAGCACAAGGTTTTTGTGTCTCAAACAAGTGTAGGCCCCTAGACCAGAAGGCCGTTCGAATCCCAGACCAGAAGGTTGCTCTGAGGTTACCTTGAGAGTACCTGAAGGTACCGCCCCCATCACTGCTCCCCGATTAGCCTCCGCCATGCTTTTGTGATGTGCTCATGTCTTCAAAAGGGGAAAAAGTAGCGCTTGAGAAACAGCGGTTCGGTCGGCCCAGTGGAGGAGACCCGTTTTAAAAAGGCACTCTTTTAGCAGCGTAACCCAACGGGAGGTTCAGAAAAGCCATTTCTCCCTCAGTTTAGATCATTAAAGACCCCGAGCAGGCCCGGTGCGGAGCTGAGTGTGCTTCAAAGTGGGAAAGGTTCACACCGTGCTGAGCCGTGGGCTCCTCCGACTCCGTCGCCCTCACGCTGGAAGCTCGGCGCAAAATGTGTTTGACGGTCTGCAGATTGTTAATCTCCAGCACTGGCGGAGATTAAGAACTCGATCAAGAACACGCCTCGATCAAGAACTTTCGTTTTAATTAAAGCCCCTGCGGGCCGCTTCGAGCGCTCGTGATGGCCGAGCTCTCGGACGCCGAGCTTTGTGGGAGGATTTTGCAAAAAAACGAGACCATTTCTGCTCGAAATGAACACAAATCTAATTTGATTTCACATGAAGATAAGGGCTTATCTTCTGAGGCAGGGAAATAGATTCAGGATGTTTAAGCTAATCAACTCCTAATGATAATGTGGACGTTTCCATGTCAACAGCATCATTTCCCCTTTCTCGTCATGAAGACTCTCAAATAAATAGGCTTTCTATAAACATTCACTCTCAGCATAAAGGGTTCTATAGAGCACCCAGAAGGGTTCTTTCACTCATATTGATACCCAGAAGCTTTCTGTGGTTCTGAGTAGACCCTTAGTAGATGCTGTGTGGCCTAGTGGTGAGGGAGTTGCCCCGCATTGGAAGATTGTGGGTTTGATTCCCTCACAAGTAGGTTGCCCTGAGGTACCCCTGAGCAAGGTACCGTCCACGTCACTGCTCCCCGGGCGCTTTCAATAGCTGCCCACTGCTGCACGGTGTTTGTGTGCATGGGTTAAATGCAGAGGTCCAGTTTCGTTGTGGTTCACGCTTGCTGTGCTGTGACCTCGCAATGACAAGGGTTGTCACTTTCACTTGTGGGTTCGAATTCCAGATCAGTAGATCACCCTGAGGTACCCTTGATCCTGTACTTTCTACTTTACACTCTCAGTACAGTCCTGTACTTTCTACTTTACACTCTCAGTACAGTCCTGTACTTTTTACTTTATACTCTCAGTACAGTCCTGTACTTTTACTTTACACTCTCAGTACAGTCCTGTACTTTTTACTTTACACTCTCAGTACATTCCAGTACTTTTTCTTGCTACTGTTGAATCAGTACTGTTTACTCTTTATATGCCAACATTTTTATATTGTTGAATTCCAGCTGAAGAGCCTCTTTTGGTTTGTGGACTCTCTTTTTTATGAAGTCTATTAACTTCATCAGTGCAAATGAATTAAAAATGAGAAAAAATGACTGGATTTTGTCAGCACAGCAAGGAAACGACCGTCTGAATGGGCCTGATTAGAGAAATCCGTGCACGCTGAAGAGCCCCCCCCCCCCCCCCCGGTGTGCTAATGAGGCTTGACGGAGGCAGGATGTGGAAGCGAGGCGGTTTGCTCCTTGCCGGCCGATGCTCTTAATCAGAGGCAGGTTGAGCCCCGCTGTGCCTCCACAGCTGTTTTGCGGCGGAGCAGGTGGTCAGAAGCCGCCGGGGAGAGTTCAGCGGATACACAGCCTGTCGCCACACACCAGGGAGACAGACATCACAGGCATGAGACACGTATGACATGGACAAGACACAGACGTCATGTGACATACAGAGATATACAGACGTGTAAAGACACAAAGATGACAGCGTGGCAGAAAAATAGCAGCGGTTCACATGACAGAGCTTCAGGATAGCGTCCCAGAACTTCTCCACACACTTAAGGTGGAGTAGCTGACTCTAGCTGATCTAGAGTCAGTCCACCTTAAAAATACCCCTGCAGTGGAATATGGTAATATTAGAGTTACATTCTCGAAATAAATGTCCTGAAGGCAAACCCCTGAGGAGAACCCACTCCGTGACAGCCCAGTACTTTTTATTGATTGATTTACTCATTTGTATATATTTTTATTTATAATACTATATATTTTGATATAATTTTTTAATAAATACCAGCACAGTGTTGCAAATTTTATTTCTGCAATATTAACATATGTTTTAAATTTTCCACTTTGCGAATTGACGAGCTTATTCGAGCTATTTATTTATTTATTTGGTCTTGGTGTCTCTGGGAACGTGTGGATGTTGAGCACTGAAGGCTGCTGTATTTTTAACCCCAGAAGTGATGCGCTTTCGGGACCGACAGGCGCAGGTGTGAGTGGGAGGCTGACGTACTTTAACAGGTGCTCCCGTAAAACACCGACATCGCTCCAGATCAAGTGTCTCCATTCCCTCCTCCATGTCTCCTTTTGTCAAGCCATTGTTTTGTCAGGCTTTCGTCGTTCCTGGTCCTTTATTAAGGGGACTGTTCCGGCAGAGACGGGAAGAGTGGCCGACGGCTTAATTCTGATGAGTGAATAATGTCCCCCCGTCAGCGCGTCCCGCTCCAGCGATAGGACATGATTAGCAGCATAAATGGCATGTGTGTACACATGTTTTGGGGGGTGTCAAACGGCAGATACGTCCCTGGCGTCCATGCCGAGCGATGAATAAAACATGCTAACTGAGAGGTCTGAGCCGCGGACCCCTTTTGAATGCAGATGATGGAGGGCCATTATTTCTCATTATTCCTCCTCAGCCCGAACCTCCCTCAGCGCCTAATCACCGCCGGCCCACTGCGCCGGCCTGCAGACAGCCGTGATTAAGACACACGGCAGAGACGGAGGTGTGTTAAGGAGTGACCTGGAGCATCCGCCGGGACACAGAGCCTCTGAGAGCTCGTTCAGGGACTCACGGTGTTTATTTGAATAAAGCGTCAGGTTGAGAAGCTCCATGGACAGTCTAAACACAAATTTGATCAAATGTTCTAGATCTAGTGAGACTCTAGCTGCTGCGTTCTGGACTAACTGGAGTTTTTGAAGGTTTTCTGGAACATCCTGACAGCAGGACATCACAATAACCTGGTCTGGAGGTGATAAGTATGGATCAGTGTTTCTGCATCATGTAGTGTGAAGGAGCTTCTGAGATTAGTGATGTTTCTGAGGTGAAGGAAAGTCTTTTAGTGATGTTTCCAACGTGTCGAATGAAGTTAAAGCTTGAGAATCATCTCAAAACTCCCAAACGCAAGCAGAACTGTTGCCTCAGCAAAATAAACATATTCTCAATGATTTCGCTCATTTTGGGTTCTGAGACCTGGTTCCTCCTGATGTTCCTGCCTCCAGCTTTAGGGAGATGTGACTCCCCTCACAGTCTGGTGCAGATCAGACCGGATTCTGTAAATCTGCTTTCAGACAGCAGCTGTGAAACGTGCTGTGCAAATGAAACTTGCTCCACTTGTTTTCTGCGTCGTGTCCTAATGCTTCGCAGGTCGTCTTTTGCCGGGTTGTATCTAAAATCCCTTTTTACCCTTTTGACCGTCCCACCACTGAACATCAGCTCAGTGAAGAGCAGCCGAGGTTTTTCCCAGAAAAGCGTCAGGATGTTTGTGGCTGTTCGCTGTGCAAACATCTGTAACGTTTTATAACCGTCGACAAAAACGTTTTCCATCCAACTTCTGAGGGTAAACGTTCCTGGATATCAGACATGATTCAGAACTGTCCAGCGAAACTGATTTTTTAGGAAAATTAACTCAAACACAGAGTCCTGGAGAGGAACCCTGCCTTTCGGCTCCTACAGAGAGCGATCAGAAGACGGCAGAAGAGGGTTATTTGGGTTTTTTAAAATCATTTTAATAATGTTCTCATCAGAAGGTGTAGATCTTGTGTCTGACATTAAATAAGTAATCTAAAAGACTAAACTGGGGTCGTGTTCACAAGGCTACTTAAGCCGTTCATGAAACCGACATGAACCTACACCGACGATTTAAACCCTTAAAGAACCTCCAGCACGGATCCGTGCTGCAAATGTTCAGCATGTTGATCTCCATGGTAACAAAACAACACCTTATATGGAAGATCTGGGGGTCATGAAGGTCAAGGCTTGGGACGCCACACTCTGTTTGGTTTGGCATCGTGTGGTATAACGTTTTATATCGAGTTTAAAAGAAGATTTCAAGCCAGTGGGGTTCTGCTCAGAAATCATATTTCGAAAAATATTGTTCTGATTAGGGTCCCAGACGGTGCTGGAGTCTATCCCAGCTCTCACGGGGAGAAAGGCGGGGACGCCCAGGACAGGTCGCCAGTCCATCACAGGACAGACACACACAAACAACGAAAGGACAATTTATCATCTCCAGGCCACCTGATGTGCAGGTCCTTGGACGGTGGGAAACCGGAGACCCTGTAGGAAACACTCACAGACACGGGGAGAACATGTCCACTCCATAAAGAAGGGATGCAGATCGTCCCGCCTGGGAATTGAACCCAAGAGCTTCTCAGTGTGATGCCCTACTGAATCCACAGTCATGCAGAAACAGTAAAACTGCGCCTGGTCCTCTGAGGGTTAAAGTCATTACCCCCTCCAGGGTGACTCTGATGAGGAGAGACACTTTCCAGAATAAACCTTTATAGACGTCTATGTGGGTTAATGTCACTCGTCACTAAAGGCGCGTGGTGATGTCCCGTAGCCTTGTGGTATCTACAGTGAAGTTTTTTTTGGGGGTTTTTTTTTTATTAATTCAATGTGTTTTTTAGAAGTTTAGCAATCTATAATCATTTTAGATTTTTTCATTTTTGCTCACAAGTCAAAACACAAGATGTGCTTTTTACGGGACGTTTGGATTGGAGTTCTGCTCTCCATCCTCGTGAGGAGGAAAAGGTCCCCAAAGCTTTTATTATTAGCTTTAAAAGTGTTCAAAGTCTGACCAACCGGGCTCCTTCAGAAATGTGTCCCAGTGTCCTCTGCTTTATAAAGTCCCAGTCTGTCCTGAAACGCCCCGTGAGGAGATGCAGTGTGGCCTGCTGAGTTATTTTAAGGGCCATTTTCCAAGGCACCGGACTGAGGAAGAGGCTGTAATGAAGGATGACACCAGTGCGAGTTTCTGCCCTTTTCCTCTTCATTACTGCCCCCCTCAACCCTGAAGAGGGGGCTGTCAGTCAGACGGGTCAGGAGTGTGACCCTTCTTCAGGGCTGGATTGAGATGCTGATGCTTATCGATAATTATTGCTCCAGGATGCAGCTCATCGCTCCTGCAGAGACATTTTTCTTCCGGTGCTGGCAGTGGAACTGTGTCTCGGTGGTGTGGAGGGAACGTCACGGTTCTCTGAATCAGGGTTTTGACGCTGAAGCTCTTTTATTGGTTGGAAGCACACAGGAGTGTAAAAGAGAAGAACTGTAGTAACTAAAAAAACTAAAAGAAATGTTTAATATATATACAGTTCTGTGCAAAAGTTTTCAGCAGGTGTGAAAAACGCTGTAAACAGAACGCTTTCAGAAACGGAAGTGTTGATCATTTATTCTCATCAATCAACAAAATGCAGTGAATGAACAAAAGAGAATCTAAATCAGATCAGAACGGGTAGAATAGAAGGGGTAGAATAGAAGGGGTAGAACAGAACGGGTAGAACAGAACGGGTAGAACAGTAAAATAATGATGAATATCTTCATATTGCTCGGCCTAATCAGAACACTTACGGTTGACTGGGGCATCTTGGTCCTCTGTTCCGTGCAGCACATGTTTTTCTTCCCAAACGTGACACAAAGGTTCCGTTGAAATAAATAAACCGGTTCCCGATACGAGCCGCTCTATCCGTGGTGTTCTGAGGCTGTTCTGTTCACTGAAGCGTTATTGAATGTAGAGACGCGGGTAACTCCGCTCACTCGGCCCTCACAGGAGCTCAGCGCTCCTTTCATCAAAATCAGGACTGGGTTTTGCCTTTTTTTTTAGGCGACAAACTGGAGAAGCTTTTTGTAAAAGCTCTGCATTGATTCATGATCAGAAACGGTTGGATCAGAGCCGTGTTCCCTCCGGCGCGCGGCGCTTTGGATGAAAGTTTCTGGCAGCGTTTCTGGCCCGAGTTACATCACGCAGCAGCCGAGCTCTGCGGGTTTCTTCAGAGTGTGGGAAAGTTAAAGCAGCCCGCAAACAAACACCTGAAGCAATGCTCATTAAAGCAGAGGCAGAAGAGGCGAGGAAGAGCTGGTGGGAGTGATTCTGCCCTCTTTTATCGATCTCCTCCGGATAGCGGAGCGTCTCATGGTTAAATGGGATTAAGTGGGAATAAACAGCGCTGTCTTTTAGCGGCCGGCCGTGCTCATCACTCATCGCGGCCATTCGGTTCCCTCCTTTTAACATTTAATCCGTGCTGAGGCAGCGTGCCGTAGGAAAAGAAAGGTGGCAGTGTCTAAAGCTGGCTGAGGAAGCTCCCCTTTCCGACTTTAAGGGCCAGTCCCCCCGTCGACTCTGAGAGCAGTGAAACGGCCACTGGGAAAATCTCTGCCGGATTGTTTCTCTGCATCCGGACGGTGAAAGAGGCAAGAAAAGAGGGATTAAACAGAGGGCAGGACCTCCTTTGCGTTCCTCCAGGCTCCTGCTGGGAATATACCGCCAAAGCAAGACTTCTGTCACTTTCAGAAACTTTACTTTCTCTGCAGCTCTGGATCCGAGGCCTTGGAGAAACGCTTTTCAGGAAGTGCAGCTGAACTGGGTCTAACCTGATAAGAAGTCACTCGCGGACAGCAGATGTTCGTGCTGTAGGTTGAAGAAACATTCACGCAGGATTATTTTCTGTAATTTTCCATAATTCACTCTGTGGATGAGTTTGTTTGGTGTGAGAAGGTTCTGCTCTCTCTCCAGTGGAGGTGGACAGAACCTAATGTGAGCGTTCTCTGTCCCGCAGTGAAAGCTCCATGTGTCTCTGAGTGTCTCGGTGGGACGGCGATGATGGTAAAATGGTCCATCACGTTTCTTCGTGTCCCTCCACCATAAACGGGTTCAGTTTTAGTCCAAAACCTTCTCCAAACAACGTCTCAGACATCAGGTGGCGTCTCCTCCACCAGTTCAGTGTCTGTGGGGACGTTCAGACATCCGGTTCCGTTCACACACACCGGGGACGGATCTGTTTTCACACTTCATGACTTTTCCATCTTAGTCTCAGATTTAAAAGGACCTTTTTCATCCTGAGGTATGCAGGACACGATGGCTCCTCTAAAAATGAAGGTGCCAGAAAGGGTCAAAAATGCATCATTCTCTCTCTCTCTCTCTCTGTCCACACCGAAGCCGGACATGGACTGTCTCCGTGATCAGACTCTGTGTTCAGGATGACACTTTCTAGGCAAATGACTCAGGCTGAACAAAGCCTTGTGTTTCATCCCTCATTATTATTCCCTCCAAAGACGGAGCACTCTGGCCTTCTGTCCTCAACAAGGGCTTGAATACTAACAGAATCCTAACATTCACCCAGCGGCCTTTACACAGAGCCGTGGTCTCCTGACAGGAGACGCTGGACGCTGCTCCTTTTCTTATTTAATACCCTTTCCATCGACTCTGGATGGTTTAAACAGTGGAGCGTTTGTCTCCCATTCCACTTTGCTGTGAAAAGTTCTGTAAATGCTGGGCCAGGACATCTGTACAATCGGGCAGAGCACCAACCCATAAATAAGGACATTCCAGCAGTCTGTCAGTGGGACAGTCCTCGGAGCGCTGGAGCAGCACATGTGAACGAGTCACTGTTCAGCAAAGGGTGAAGAGCCTGCAGGCTGCAGCTCCAGGCCTTTGTGGACCGTGTCAAAGGTTAGGCAGCTGAATGGAGAGTCCCACCTCAAGGGGGGGTCGGTGGACACAAGATGGGGACTGGCGGGGAGGATTCCTCCGAAGAGCCAACCAAGCAGAACAGGTTGTAGGACTGAGGCTTTGTCTCAGAGGGTCACGAGCTCCGGAGAGGACGTTTCGCGGCAGCAGACGAAGAGAAGCGATTGTTTTTATTCTGAAGAGGGATGATTTATAGCAAAGAAGAGCCAAGAAGAGAGAGAGATTCATTTACAGTGAAGAAAAGGAGAGGAGAAGAAGAGAGAAAGATCGAGCATCTCACTCTCCAAACGTTTTTGGCGGGTTTGTGTAGTTTTCAGACCTTCCCAGGTGGACAATAACTCTCATACGTCGGCTTAAAAACCCGGGGATTTTTGTCCATAAGAGCTTTGTTGTGCTGTTCCGATGAGGGTGATGGTGTCCCACTGATCTCAAGAACTTCGGTTTGAAAACCGCAACTTAGTTTCCATATGGCGGCGTGCAAATTTAATATTCACATATTTGAAACCTTTTAATTCCAGAAAAGTGAGGAAACGGGCCCTTCGATGTACTGAAGGTCATTCCAAACACGCAGCAGTGTCATTGTGATGTTTTGTCAATGTTGTGCAATAAATCATTCCCTCGCTTCAAAATAAAGGCTTTATTTTTAAGAGTGAAAAATGGTGCACAGCCGGCTTGTTGTTCTGATAAACTGCCCAATTATTTCTTCTCATTTTAGCGTTTCAAAGGGTTTGTAATGAATTTACCTTCCTGGCTGCTCAGTGTTCAATTACTGAGTGCAAATTGCAAATCTGTGAGCTATTGCTTCCTTTTAGGCTGGATCTTTCTGACTTCTGACGTTCCAGAAGTCGAAGTCGAGCTCATTTCGGGTGATCCAATTATCCTTCAGGACTGGATTAGGCATAATCCTTTCTGCTTATTAGTGATCACATAAACTCTTCAAAGTTGAAGTGCAGCCACTCCCCAGCGGGTCTCCACTCTGCTGTCTCTTTTGATATCTTCCAGTGGAATATCCCCATCAGTGTGTTCGCATTTACCCACTAAATCCCGAGATCTGAGGGTTCCGAGAGGCCGAACGGGCCTCATACGTGGGTGACGCTGCTCGTCTCCCTTGAGGGATGAGTTGTTTATGTGGGCGGACGCAGAAATCCCCGATAAGACGAGTATCAGAGGAAACGCTTACGCTTATCAGAAAATGAATTCCCAAATTGGGGTGTGGGGTGAGCTTGCCAGCGTATTGTCCAAGAAACCGAGCGCCATGTCGAGGCAAATTGCACTTATTCTTTCATTATTCTCACCGGTTTCGTCATCCGCTCCTGAGTGCTGCTGTTCCTCGGCGTCCAAGCTGCAGGCTGTGTGTGTAATTCCCCAGACGCTGATCCTATCAGGCTGTCACTCGTCCAGGCATTGCAAATGAACAAATTGGGAATGCTGTGGCTGTCGAAGCGGCTGCAGAGGGAAAAGCTCTGTTAGCGCTGCGATAAGAGGGACGGCTGACCCTGTGTTTAATGCCTGGCTTGCAGCAGCACTTGCAGCCTCTGGCACTGTAGCGCCTTAATGAAGCCAAGCAAGCGACTCTCTAAAGGAGAATTTCACCAGTTTTTAGCGAGAATCAGTGGTGAAATGATTCAGATGATCTGCAGCAGACTGGTACCAGCAGGAGCAAAGTGCTCGGTTTACAGGATGTTAGCGAGACCAACTTTGTTATATGGGTTGGAGACCCAAAGAGAAAGTAAGGCGATGGAGCTGGAGGTGGCAGAATTTCAAATGCTGAAATTTGCCACCTACAGTTTAGGCCGGGGGACAGTGGTGGCCTAGTGGTTCGGGCGTTCGCTGCATGAGCGGAGGATCGGGGGTTCGAGCCCCTTTCCGATAGGTTGCCCTGAGGTACCCTTGAGCAAGGTGCCGTCCCCGTCTCGCTCCTCCCTGCGATGGGCTGGTGACCTGTCCAGGGTGTGTCCCCGTCCTTCGCCCTGTGTGAGCTGGGATGGACTCCAGCACCCCCCTGCGACCCTGCTTGGGACAAGCAGCAGAAAATGACTGACTGACAGTTTAGGTTGGACATTTTGAGACAAAGTGAGAGAAGCAAGACTGCGCTGGTTTGGACGTGTCTAGATGAGGAGAATATCAGGAGAAGGATGTTGAGGACAGAGGTGCCAGGAAAGAGGAGAATAGGACAAAGAGGAGGCTTAGGGATGTGGTGAGAGAGGACATGCGGGGAGATGTTGTGAAAGATGAAGATGTAGGACAGGAACACATGGAGACAGACAATCCGCTGTGGTGACACCTAAGGGGAGCAGCCGAAAAGAGAAGTGGTGGTAGTGATTCAGAGTTAGTTTGACACCCATTGACGTCCATGACGTCCACACAGCCTGATGTCCCAAAAACTAGACTCTAAATGGCCAAAGTTTTGGTTTTTCATAAGAAGATAAAAATGATGAGTGTGAGTATAGGGCTTATCAGAAATAATTCGTCCCAGTGGTGGTCATAATCAGAAGGTCTTAGGTGTAAATCCCAGACCATTAGGTTGCCCTGAGGTACCCATTGGCAAGATACCGTTCCCATCAGTGCTTACCGAGCACTTTATATGTCATCCCCCAGCATTTTGTTGTATTTCACTGTATGCTGTGCTGATCACAATCACAGTCACTTTCAATCCACCGTAAGTGGAGGGTCTTCAGACGATGCTCGAAGACAGAGGGGACCGTTCTCATCACAAGAGGAAGTTTGTTCCGGGGCTGAGGAACCAGGATTGAAAAGGGTCTCGATGCAGGTCTTCCTATCCTGCTGAGAAGAGATTCAGGACAAGCAGTGCTTGATATTGTATACGTGAAGGTTGCTTGATCAGTGCTGGTCAAGGATCAGATTTGAAGGCGAGTGTTCAGGATCTGAACCTGCAGCCACAGAGAGCCAGATCCTGTCCAAGTGTGAGATTTTAGGAAGGTTGAAAACTTGTATTTCAGCAAGTTTCTGGGTAAACTGAAGCACTCTTGCTGCTTTCAATTGAAGAACTACCAGAGAGAGTTACAGGGTCCAGTTTGGAGGTGACCAGAGATTGGACATGCAGCCGCATTACCTGTGTGGTGAGGATTGGTCGAATCCTTGTATGTTGTAGAGAAGGTATCTCCATGTCCTAAAGAGGGTGAAACATAATGAAACATAATTTATACTTTAACCTCAACAGGTATTAATAATTCCACGCTCCACGATTCAGTTTGACAGTTAATTAGTTAACGAGAAGCCCAAGCTCCCTAACGGCAGTGTTCAGGATCCTCCCAGGCCTTTGTAGCTCCACACCTTTCTCTTTAAGCTCATGAAACTGCCTGTTTTAGGTGCTCTGACTGTGTGCCTGTGCCTGTTTTGCGAGTGATGTTTCTCCTGCTGAGGAAAAGATTGCTCACACGTTTGGAGCCAACATTATTTTCTGCGTCCGGGTTCTTGAGCTGCTATTGAAGCGTGGATGCTGGAGAGAGAAAAGCCTGCTGAGGTGGAAAAGAAGCCTCCCAGGAGCTCAGGCGACTACACTGACTACACCAGCTGTTCTCCAGGAGGAATCCGAGATGAGACACAACCACTGTTTAGCGAGTGTCTCTGGAGCAGATGCAGAGCCCCTGAGTGAGAGCGGGGTTTTATTTCTCAGGTTTTGATGTGAAAAATCAGTCCCTTCTCAACAGCGGCAGAAATACATGCCCAGTGCGTTAAGGTGTGAATTGGAACAGCAGTTAAATTTTGCATACTTTTATTTACAGTGTGTTGATGGTGCTTGCAGTCTGCGTTTTATTGCGTACGTTGTTGAAAGGTGGCCAGATTTCCGAAAGAAATAGCAGAAATATTTTGTATGTTCTGACCTAGTTCTGGAGCGCCAGTGTTTCAGTGTTTAGGGCCGAGGCTCCACGATCTGAAGTTCACCGGTTTGAATCCTGGACCAGTTGCTTGCCCTGAGCAAGATACCGTCCCCGCCACTGCTCCCCAGGTGTTGTGTTTTGGTTAATAAAAAAGATGTGTTTGGTTGTGGTTCACTGTGTTCACAATGAACAATAGTCCCTTTCACTTATATAGGGATTTAGGGTTAGGGTGAGCCCTAAGTCGTCGTTTTTATTGGTCGATTAAGGGCTCGAGGTTTTCAAAGTGTCACATGGTGATGTGGTCCGATTTTTGCTTTTCATGAACTTTGGCGATGAGTTTTTTTCATGTTTACAACGCCACTCTCAGATCATGAAACGGAACAATGAGACTCGTTAGCTGATACACGATTACAATTTTCCAACCACACATCCTGTGTCTCCATGGTGACCATTTCCGATCTTTTTCTCCATCTCTAGGTCAATGGCAAAGACCTGTCCAAGGCGACCCATGAGCAGGCAGTGGAGGCTTTCCGCACAGCCAAGGAGCCCATCATGGTGCAGGTTTTACGGCGCGTGCCCAGACCCAAACCGGCACCAGACGGGGACGCCCAGGTGGTGGACAGCAGCACTCAGACGGACATCACCTTCCAGCACATCATGGCTCTCAGCAAGCTGCCGGCCTCCAGCCCCCCCGCACTGGAGCAGTACCTGCTGCCCGAGGGGTGAGTGACATCAGAACGCAGGCTGAGGTGTTTCACTTCTTTGGGAATAACAAGAAGATTACATTCATGTCATTTAGATGCTCTTCCCCAGAGTAGCTTCTGTTTCCTTATTACAGGCACACTCTCCTTCAGGAACCCAATGGGTTGTTGGGTTTTGAACCTGTGACCTCTTGGACCTCATTGTTTATCCTACCACTCGACTACTACTGAGATTAGATTTTGATTTGAGTTAGAGGAGAGAAGTAATTTCTCTGTGGTTTTTGAGAAGAGTTCCACAGTTTGGGAGCGGCAGCTCTAAATGTCTTTGGGGTCATGGTGGACATTGTGAATTCCCTGTCTGTGCCTTAGTTAGCTTCTAGCTGAGACTTGCTGTCTTGTTTATATGGAATGGTGATCATCTAGTGGTAGGGTACTTGCCTACAGACCTATGGATCAAGAGGTTCCAGGTTCGAAAACTGAATGTGAATGCAGTTCAGGGAACAGGTGAAGGTGATGGAGGACAGGAGTGATGTGTGCTGAACTTCTTCTTTTCTTCTGAGTTGCTCCTGTTATGGCGTCTCCACAGCAGATGATCCATGTTCATGTATTCCTGTCCTCTCTATCTTCCTTCTTCAAACTAACCACCTGCATGTCCTCTCTCACCAAGTCCATAAACCTCCTCTTTGTCCTTCCTCTTCTCCTCTTTCCTGGCAGCTCCGTCCTCAACATCCTCCTCCTGATAAAATCCTCGTCTCTGCCCTGGACATGTCCAAACCAGCACGGTCTCACTTCTCTCACTTTGTCTCCAAAATGTCCAACCTGAGCTGTCCCTCTAATATACTCATCTCTAATCCTGTCCATCTTTGTCCCTCCCCACAAATCTCAGCATCTTTAACTCAGGACACCTCCAGCTCCACCACCTTCTCATCTTTTCTCACCTCATCGGTCAGAGTTTTGAGTAGATCTGAGTTCCTGGTTTATTTGTAAACAGACAGATTCTAGTAAGGATGAGTGACGAAATGGAAAACAGGCCATTTTTTCATCAAAATCATTAAATCTTCTTTGTTATATTAAGTTTCCAAACCAAACTCATCTACAGTTGACCAATGACGTCCACGCTTTATACACACATCCTAAAACCATCGATTACATCATCGAGATTGCAGATTCAGCTGTTAAAGCAGCTCTTAAGGGCTTTGTTTCTCACACAGATTCGGCTTCTCTTTCAGCAGTCGGGACTTAATTGATTTTGTAACTCTGTGAAATTAAACGCAGCTTCCGATTCGTCCTTTACGCTGATGTTTTCACCTGATTAGCAGCTTATTGTCCTGGAACAGTCGTTTGTTCTTTGCTCAGTTGAGGTTTAATTAAAGGGCTTTCTCTGAGAAACATGTTCCACTGCTTTGTGTTTCCCATGCTTTGAGAGATGAGTCGCTACTCTGTCGCCACGGACGCGGTTTTGTGTCTGAGAATGAAAGAGGCAGCTTAATCAGAAACATTTGTAACGAGCGTCATAAAAGCAGCGGATTAATCACAACAAAAGCCCCCGAAGCCTCGAAGGGAGGCGTCCCTTTCTGCACTTCCTTTCGTTGTGTGTCTTCTCTGACAGTGTGGTATCATTTCTGCAGGCACTCTCCTGGACACGAGTACTTCGATCCCAATGAGTTCTTAGAGGGCATGCACCAGGACATGGAAAGAGAGGAACTGGAGTACGAGGTAAAGCACACGTTCAAGATTTTTGCTACTGTGACAGGGCCTTGTAACTCCAAAGCAGTAGATAAATCCTAGATGCTTGAAGGAGTAATCTGATTCTGATTCGAACGACAGCACTGCACTTTGTCTGAAACGTTCATGATTTGTCCTAAAAATCTTTCTTACATCACACACAATACAGACATGTGAATAATAACCTTCCACTGAAATAGTTTGGCACCAGTTCAAGATCTCAAAACCTCCCCCAGATGTGGTGGACAAGTTGCTACATCAGCTTGGATCCAAATTAAGCTGCTTTAGATCTGTTTAGGTCTGAACCTGAGCTGTCAGTATTCACCCAGATCTTCTCCCACCCACTCAAACCTCCTCCAGATCTTCATTGAGGTGGATCAGACTTGTGGGTGTGGTTTAGGACAAAGTGGGACTTACTGTCAGATACAGACATCCAGATAAACCCCAGAACTGCTGTTCAGACTGATCTGGGATCAGATTCTTCAGTATTTAGGACTGATTCTAGATCAGCACTTTTGAAAATGCACCCTGTTGTGTTAAAAAGACTTTAGTTGATGTTTCTAGAGACATTCAGTTCTTCTCTGTCCTAAACCACACCCACCAGTCGGATCCACCTTCATGAAGATCATGAAGAGGAGGGGTAAGTGGGTGGAGAGTTTTGGAGACGGATACATTTGGGTGACTTTTGACTTCTAGTGTTAGTGTCCGAGCTCCAGCTTCACTTTTCTCTTTAGCTCTAATCACACCGCTGTCTTTCTGCATCCCCTCATCCTAAACGAGCGAAGCGCGCTGTCTCCCAGGTCTGTTAAGCTCAAGCTCCCTCATTATTTATTCCTGGTTTTTTTTAGCTCGATAATCACTTTTATTCTCATTTTGCATTTAAATCTATTTATGCTTTATGATGTCTTTCTGTCCTCTTTTATCTTTTAAAAGCTTTAGATTGTGGATTTGTAAAGATATGAAGGACTGCAGTGTTTATAAGCTGCTTAAAAAATACACTTGCCTCTTACTGACGGACTCGGGTCCGACCGAAACAACGTGAAACAAGATCGGACAGAAACCAAACGGAGTCTCGTCAGCCCTGAGCGATCGCTCGGGATGGAGACGTCGTTAATTTAGTGGTCCTAATACGACTCCGGGCCAAAGAGGCTGGAGAGATGGAAGGAGTGTAATTGGATGGATGAGAGATTGATTGGTCCGATTGCCTACCCCGCCGGCAGTCAGATGCAGTTTTAATGAGAGTGCAGGAAGGAGATGTTCCAAATAACGGGGTCAGCAGGGCAGCGGGTGTGTTAATAAAGAGACATTCACTTTAGGAACAGATGCTCAGCTCCTCCACGACCCCCTCAGTCGACCCGGGACCCAAACAGACAGAGATCAATGAGAGAAACCGGGCCCTCCCGATCGCCAGACTCCTGGTTTAGACTCATTAATAACCTCCAGCGTGAGCTGCAGCCGCCGGGATGAAAGCGGTCAGTGTTTGTGGTGGAGCAAGATCTAATCTACTTTATTTTTTTTTCTCTTTCCAAACTCCAGCGGCGTGTTCTCACACGTCTTAATTAAGTTATGAAACACACTAACTAGCCTTCCACCAGGGCCACCGACGGACGCTTTAATCCTAAAGCAAGGATTGAGTTCCTTTTTTTTTTTTTTTTTTTATTCCTTTAAAAGTGTGCAGTAAAGCCAGCGTGCTCAATTACGGATTAGACCGGCGTGTTTACGAATTAGGCCTGGCTGACCGCGTTCAGAGAAAAGGCGTTTCATAAGGATACACTCAAACTTTTATTTATTTATTTGTTTTTTAATGGCTGTTCTGAACCCAGATGAATTTGAATTTTTATGGGTTTAAATCTCAGATCACTGTTTTGCTGTGCAGTTTCCATAGATACGGATGGTATGGAGCACCATAACAGGCGTTAAACAACATTTAGCTCTTAAATGAAATGAAATAAACGTTAAACGCAGTCCTCCCTCCAACCATTTGCACATTTTCATGTCTCGTGGGACAGAGATCTGCTTCAGTGCCTTACAGATTACAGGAGCTGACGAGTGATGGACGAGTGCGAATGCAACTCTTCATTCATCCGGTCGCTGTGATGCATGGCTTGGTACGCGGCCAATTAAAAGCCAGAGAGGCGGATAAGAGGGCCTGTCTGGGTCACTGCATTGAGATTTGCGTGATATAAACCCAAAATAAACAACCTGCGTTATTTTAAGGGAAACCAACCCTCCATTCATCCATTCTTCCATTCCATGTGCTGGAGTCCTTTCCAGCTCTCATAGAGGAAAATAGGAAAGATGGTCTCTGTGTACTTTCAGTTATCATCACAATATTTTAACTTCCCCCGGAGAGGATTTCTTGGTTAGTCAGACAACTTGAGCCCGAACTTGAGAACGATCCAGCAGGAATGTCCCTTCCAGCTGATGCAGACAACCTGAAGTTCACCACAGTCTGGGTGTTTCTTCTCCACAGGAGGTGGATCTTTACAGGACCAACATTCAGGACAAGCTGGGCCTGACCGTGTGCTACAGGACTGATGATGAGGACGAAACCGGCATCTACGTCAGTGAGGTAGGCGCTGAAAATGCATCTTGTGTAAACGATCCCCATCCGTCTCTCGCTTCGCTCCATCTCAATCTTTGTCTCTCTCTTCATGACGTATCTCCACGTCTGATCCGTCTGGTGAATGTCCCTCATGTCATATCTGTAGACGGACCCTGGGTGCTATTTATGTCCCGCTTCCTTCGTTATGTCATTACCCCCCATAACTTCCAGCATCCTTTTGAATTAGGCTCGGAAAATTTACCCATCAGAGATTTGTTTGTGCCGTATTAGTCTACAAATCAGGATCATTAGGTTTGGAAATGTATTCGCCGTGTCTCGCTTAGAGAATCAACACTAGTCCATCAAAGGCATAAAAGGAAGAAGGAGGGGCTGCTTCTTTTTATCCATGTCATCTTAATGGCCCGTTTCCTACTTTCGCAGATTGATCCAAACAGCATTGCTGCGCGGGACGGGCGGATCAGGGAAGGGGACCGGATCATCCAGGTTGGTTTGCGTTAGAGATCCCGAACCCTTAACTTGAGCGTCACGTTGACCAGGCCGCAGAGAAACTGTCTCTCTGTCTGCTTTGCAGATCAACGGTATCGAGGTCCAGAACCGGGAGGAGGCGGTGGCTCTGCTCACAAGTGAGGAACACCAGAACGTCTGCCTGTTAGTGGCCCGGCCGGAGATACAGGTGACAAAGGACACAAACTTCTCAGCAGATAAACTTGTAAGTTTAGGTTGAAGCTCTGGACTTGTCCCAACCTGTGCCAATTTCTTTAACACCACAGCTTGATGAGGGATGGATGGACGATGACAGAAATGATTTCCTGGATGACCTGCACATGGACATGCTGGAGGAGCAGCATCATCAGGCCATGCAGTTCACCGCCACCATGCTGGAACAGGTGAGGCAGTCTGTCACTTCTTTCAAAGTTCATCAAAAGGCTGATCAATCGCTCACTGAGAACCCGATCAGTCACCTGAAGGATCAGTGGGACACTGGTAGCCTAGGCGTATGGCACCTCGACCGAGCAGATCCCTTGATCCCACAAAGGTCCACCATACGTTGCTCTGGATAAGAGCGTCTGATAAAAGCTGTATATAAATGAAATAATATGCTGATTTGGAACAGAAACCATGGCTGTTACTCAAATAAGTGATTTGTGTACAAACACATGTAACTCCAGTCTAAACACAAAGAGAGTTTAATTCTAACCAGCTTTAAAGTCCATATTCACTACCACCGCTGTTATTCTTCAGCGCAGCCTCAACTCTCTTAGGCCAGCTCTTTTATTTAAGTCAGGAGCGCTTCTCCAGGCTTCTTGAAGGACTTCCCAAAGCTCTTCTTTGGACGTCAGCTCTGTTCTCTGTGGAGATGATCCTACACTGCTTCTGAAACTGCTCAGGTACAGAGACTGTCCTGAAAATGAGAGGCAACAACACTGTCCTTCAGGAAGATCTGGAGAACTGTTCCTCAACAAGACCTTAAAGAATATAAAGTCTGGTTCTTTGGAAGAAAAATGAAGGCTAAGGTCAAAACCTTTTCGGCTGAATGAACTGGGACTGTGAGACACAATTTTGTTCCTGCTGCCCTTCAGATTATCTTGCTTTCCCATTTTTGGTTGATCACCTTTGTGCTCACAGTTTTGGGTCTTTTTTGTTTTCAGAAGAAGCACGAGGAGGACGGAGGTACAACAGACACAGCCACACTGTTGTCGCAGCGTCACGAGAAGGACAGCGGAGTAGGTCGTACAGATGAGAGCACTCGCAACGATGAGAGCTCAGAACAAGAAAACCTCTGCGATGACCAGACCAGCGCCTCCACCACGCTGGGCAGTCGCAGACGCCTGGCTTACAGCCAGGACACGCTGGGCAGCAGCGACCTTCCCTTCAGCAGCGAATCCTTCATCTCGGCTGACTATCCAGATGCTGATTTCCTGGGTGACTTCCCGGCTGATGAATGTGAGCGTTTCCGTGAGCTGCTGGAGCTCAAATGCCAGGTGAGGAGTGGTGGCAGTGGTTCACACCAGAGCCTGGGCTGGCCCAACATCGCCTTGGTCGGCGGGCAAGAGTTAGGAGGAGCAGGAGAGGAAGGAGTGGACAAGGAGCTTGAGCTCCTCAACGAAGAGCTACGCAATATTGAGCTGGAGTGCCTGAGCATCGTGCGGGCGCATCGCATGCAGCAACCGTGGATGCTGCACAATAGCGGCTTCCGCAACTACAACACCAGCGTGGATGCATCGCGGCGCCACGAGCTGGCTGATATCAGCGAGCTGCCCGAGAAGTCGGACAAGGACAGCTCCAGTGCCTACAACACAGGCGAGAGCTGCCGCAGCACGCCGCTCACGCTGGAGCTCTCGCCTGACAACTCCCTGCGTCGGGCCGCGGAAGGAGAAGCTAGCAGTGCCGCAATGGGTTCCAAAATTCAGAAGCCACTGTTGTCACCTGTCCAGGAGGTTTCCAAGAGCCGCCCTGCCCATCCCGAAGAGGCTGAAGCAGGGCCACAGCCCCAGGTGAAAGAGCGCAAGGCTCAGCCACGCTCTCCCTACAAGCATGCCCACATCCCGGCGCATGCCCGGCACTACCAGAGCTACATGCAGCTGATCCAGCAGAAGTCGGCCGTGGAGTACGGCCAGAGCCAGATGAGCCTGGCCAGCATGTGCCGGGATCCCATTCAGGACCTGGAGCCCAAGATGGAGTGGAAAGTGAAGATCCGCAGCGACGGAACTCGCTACATCACCAAGCGGCCCGTACGCGACCGTCTGCTGAGGGAGCGTGCCCTGCGCATCCGAGAGGAGCGAAGCGGCGGCATGACCACCGACGACGACACGGTCAGCGAGCTGAAGATGGGCCGCTACTGGAGCAAGGAGGAGCGCAAGCAGCATGCGGTCCGCGCTAAGGAGCAGCGTCAGCGACGGGAGTTCATGAAGCAGAGCCGCATGGACTGCCTCAAGGAGCAGCAGGGGGGCAGCGGGGACGACAAAAAGGAGCTCAACATCATCGAACTGAGCCACAAGAAGATGATGAAAAAGCGCAACAAGAAAATCTTCGACAACTGGATGACCATCCAGGAACTCCTCACCCACGGGACGAAGTCGCCGGACGGCACGCGGGTGTACAACTCGCTGCTGTCGGTGACTACGGTGTGAACCCCCGCTGTAAATAGGACTACCGTTCGGAGAAGAGAATCCTGCCTCGTTCAATGTGGCGTTTGTAAATAAGGACATGGGAACGCCTCTTCTGAAGGAACTGTGCGACTGGTGTTTGAGAGAAGGTACTTTTTAGGGGAGGATGTGAAGAGATGGACTAAGGATGTGTTAAAAATGGATTTTCATGCCATTTCTACCTTGTGCTTGCTTTTTGAGTAACATGTTATAAAGAAACTATTTTAAGAGAACAGCGCAAAGACCATGTGCCATAAGTAAACAACCGCCAACATTTATTTTAAATTTTTTTGCTCTTATGGGTTTCTTTACAAGTCATGTTTATCAGTATTTTAACTCGTACATCTCGCTTACTAAACGTAATACAAAGTATTTAGCTTCGCGGTCAACAAACCGGTCACTTTTACATTTTTTAAACAACTTTACAGAATTTCAAAAGGGTGCTGTTTTTCTACCTTTTATTACTGTAGAGTTCATCAGGCGTATCATCACAGAGCAAGTTCTCAATTTGTTGGACTGTAAATTTGTGTTGTTAAAAAGGTACTTTCTGTCTTTTCTTTGTGACCTTGGCACTGTTGCTGAAATCGGTTAGAGGTACAGTATCAGATTCTTTGAGGGAAACTCAAACCAGCAACCTTAAGAGGAGAAAAATCAAGACTCTCGATTCTGTTGTAGCCCAAAAAGCCTTTTGTACCTTTTGTATAGGATTCCATGTATCAAATGAGAATAACACATCCTAACAAATCTATAGCTAGCAACACGATTTGATGTCTTGTACAATGAGATGAATAATAAATTATTGTTTTATATTTGACATCTTTTGTGGCCCAGTGTTTGATTCTGGAAATTGCTGAAAGTGGTGCAGATCCCAGAGAAGAGCCTGAGATTCGAAACCATTGAAGCACATCCTTCAATGGCAGCGGCGGCCTAGCGGTGAGGGCGTCGCCCCGGATCGGAGGATTGTGGGTTCGAGTCCCTCACCAGTAGGTTGCCCTGAGGTACCCTTGAGCGAGGTACCGTCCCCGTCACTGCTCCCGGGCCCTTTCAATAGCTGCCCCCTGCTGCACGTGTGTGTGTGGGTGAAACGCAGAGGTTGAGCTTTGTTGTGTTGTTCTGTGCCGCGTTTCACAATGACTAGGATAGTCACTTTCACTTTCACATCCATCTCTATATGCTTTCTACATGCTATTCATCCAGGGATCTCCTCCAGGAGTGTTCTTGAGAAACTTTATTCGACACTGCAATTGGGGCGGCGGTCTCCCAGTGTTTAGGGACGAGGATCGTAAGGTCAGGGGTTCGAATGCCGAACCAGTGAGTTAGCTTGAGGTACGCTTGATCAAGGTACCTTCCCCATCACTGCTCCCCGGGTACTGGATATGTCTGCCCCCTGCTGGACAGTGTGTGTGTGTGTGTGTGATACAGAGGATGTGTTTGGTTGTGGTTTACTGTGTTCATGATGACTAATAGTCACTTTCACTTTCACTCCAGAGCTCCAGAATCTGCACTGCTGGGATGACAGGTGGAGAAACACGCTGTGTAGGTCACCAGTCCATTAGAGAGAACATAGACACACTTAGTGGACAATTTAACATCTCCAGTGCACCTGACGTGTCTTCAGACTGTGAGAGGAAACCCATACAGAACATGTCCACTCCATACAGAAGGAACCCAGACAGGGAATTCATAATTATCACAAAATGTCTCTCCCCACCCGTCCACCTGGACAGTTGTTGTGTAATTGGATGCATTTGTTTCTATAGAATCCCTACAGAGAAAGTCCAGAGGAGGACACGGTGGATTTATGCTGTTGGACGTGTCTCTCTCTGGAGAGGGAATGAAAGAATGGACACCAGTTCACACGTCTTCGAGGCGGAACATTTCACCAAAGATGAGTCCAGAATCCAGAGTCCAGAATGAGTCCAGAATCGCACACTTCTACACTTTACACACTACATTACTGAGTGTGTGTCCGGTAATTGTGCACTATTTTTACACACTACATTACTGAGTGCATGTCTGGTAGTTGTGCACTATTTTTACACACTACATTACTGAGTGTGTGTCCACTCAGATGTTCAGACTAAAGGAAGGAGTCTGTTCTGAAGATGGAAGAAAGGACAGATATTTGGGTTCGAATATGTGGAGAAAAAGGAGAAAAGCCCAGAAAAAGTACTCAAATACTCAAGTATGTAAGTACATTAGATATTTGTGATGGTTTTTTTTGACTTTGCACAAACATTTCTTGTCAAATTGCTTTAGAGATTTTTAGTCAAAGTAAATTTGCTAACAGGAGACACGAGGTGGACACTGGAAAATAATTGATTGCTCTTGCAGAGGGTCGACACCGAGCAGTGTGTGATTAATGTCCCCAGAGAAGGTTCCACATACACACACAGTCCCTTAAAAGGAGATAACACGCCATGCAAGTTAAACAAATGCTCGTCCGTAATCAGCTCTGAAATGGCCTCTTTCTCCCGATGCAGGTTGAGATGGCTTTGATCGCGTTCTGCAGTTTGTTGCCTCGGGTTTATTTTCATATTGGAAATGAATTAAACCGGGCAGCGTGGGAAGGCCGTGCCGGGAGCTCGTCTCATTTGTTTTAAATGCCACGGCTGAAGAATGGAAGGGGCTCACGAGCAAACCGGCTGCTGACCGATAAGGCTGGTGTTTGGGGTTCCTGGCAAACGATCAGCCCTGCGTGAAGAGACGAGGTTATTGTTCTGAGGGAGAAAATCCCAAGGGGACGGATTCCGTTTTCTCCAGGAGGCTGCAGAATTGAATGCAGTACAATAAGGATGCCAAAGTTCATTTTTATTAGGGTTTATTTAAATGTGAAACATTAAAAAAGCGACTTTTATTTAACGTTTCACACAATGCAACAGATCCCACATTATGCTTACTAAAATAGAAAAGAATATTGTGCATGTGCAATGATTTTAAGAACGATTATAGCGGCGCTTGCAGGAATTTTTGCAAATAATTCTGCATAAATTTGACCTAAAACATCAGACTTTTAGACGCAGGAGAAAATGAAAGTGACTGTTCTCGTCATTGTGAAACACAGCACTCAGTGAACCACAATGAAATTACACCCCTGCAATTCACCCACACACACCGTCCAGCAGGGGGCAGCTATTGAAAGCACCCAGGGAGCAGTGACGGGGACGGTACCTTGGGTACCTCAGGGCAACCTACTGGTCTGGGATTCAAGCCCACGATATTCTGACCCAGGGGCTCAACTCCCTAAACACTAGAGCAGCGCTGCCCCATTTAAACCAAATAAAGAAAAAATATCCCATTATTTATTGTGCAGATTGTGCAGATCCTCTAGGATTTGCAGGGATGCTGAAGGAAAAAGATGTTTGTAATCAATGGGAGCTAGTCAGGTGTGAGGAGCACTTGTTTTAAGTAAAGAACCGGGATCTGTCAAAGTCCGATCACGTTTCTGAACAAAAGATGCTTTCTGAAGAGCTCAGGAAAGGAGCTGCTGGTGCTCATCAAAATATTCCAGAAACATCTGTAAAGAGTCCACAGTTAGAAATATTGTCCACTAACTGAGGACATTCAGCATCACTGTTACTCTCCCAAGAAGTGGCCAACCTACAAAGATCACGCCAAGAACGAGGCGTGTCTGTTAAAATCATAAAGGAACTCAGGAGAACGGCTGCTTCTTTTTCCTCCACAGTGGATCATTCGTTTCCATTTCTTCCTGTCTTCTGCATCTTCCTCTTGTCCTGCATGTCCTCTCTCACCACATCCATAAACCTCCACTTTGTTCTTCCTCTTCTCCTCTTTCCTGACAGCTCTGTCCCAATCCCTGATCCCAGAGTAACAGCTAAACAACAAAACTCCTCTCTCATATCTCTCATAGGTTCATGAGTCCACCTGCAGGAGAACCCTGCTGTGCACGGCAGGGTCTCTGTATCGTTATCAGGAGGTGTAATTCATATTGGCCTCTCAGCCAATCAGACTGCAAGGTCTAAAACGAACTCTGTTCTGTTGTGATTGTTCTTGTGACTGAAATCTGATCTTTCTTCCATCGTCACAACAGACTCCTCACTTTAGACTGAACATCTGAGTTGAATCCTCCATCACCTTCCCACCATCCAGACCGTCTCAGACTAAATGGACACAAACACAGAAGACACGTCCCTCTGTGTGTCCACCGGTGCAGGACAGAGTGAAGGAGAGTGAGAGAGAGGACAGGGAGAGTGGACGGTGGAGTTCAGGGTGTGTGGAGTGTGTGTCCGTGATGGAGAACTAGTAGAGACGGTGATGAAAGTGAAGCGGTGAAGTTCATGTGGATTATTTTCAGTAGATTGTTTTTATTGGAGTTGAAGTTCGAGGCTTTAATAGTCTTTAATTCTATTAATATGTGTCTCTTGTACTCTTCAGATAAAAGTTGTTATGGCTGAGGTCATGGTTGTTAGAAACAGGCTTCACACATTTTTCTCTAACAGAAACATTTTGCCGCACTTGTGCATTCATTAGAAGCGATTTATTCCATAAATCAGAAAATGAGGCATGAAATAAGCCAATGACAGTCCTGGGAGATTTCAGAATTGCTTTTCTAATATTTTAATCTTTTAATTTGTCTGTGAATGATGTCTGCTTCATTAAACAGATTAGGTCTGGTTTTAAAGCAATCAAAATCAGTTGAAATGAAATCTTACTCCCCCAAAAAAGCAGGGGATCTCCTATCCAAATTGGGTTCCGTCAGAACAAAGTGCCCTGGGATGAGAAAAACCATCTTGGGTGCTTTTATTTCAACTTCAAGGTGAACTAAGGGAAGAGGAGAACCGAATAAAGGGGACAGATCTGCGGGAGCTGAGATCACGTGGGGAAAGGCTGTACAAGCACTTGAAGTTAATTAACGGTTTCAAATGCCAGCAAGAAAGCCCAGAGCTATTCATGTTAATGTTCTCGACATCAGCTTTCAGGACCCGTCACACGCTTGTCATTCTGATCACTCACTTCTGCTGTTTAGGTGCGACTACGCATTACAGCAAGTACATTTTCACCACTGTGTACATTTGCACATGATGGATTCTGCATTTCTTTCATTCTGGGGTCTTGAGGAACACTGTGAATGTGGGGCTACTGGTTAAAGAAGGGGGTTTGCAACCATACAGGTGGGGGCTCGATCCCCTGGACAGGCAGGAAGGCTGTGGCCGAGTGGAAGGAACACTTTCCCATCCTGCCCTTGGACAAAATGCCCCATAACGGCCCCCTGGGTGCAGGTATTACAGCGCACTGCTGCTGGGGTGAGTTTTCACTACTGCTGTGTCTGGATGGGATAAACACAAAGGATCCACTCACTGTTTGGTGGCTGCAAGCATTTAGTTTCATTTCTGGTCTGGTTTTAGGAAAGCAGGAGAAGAACTGAGCTTGTAATTCTCATGAGTTTACCCAGAAATCAGAAGAACAACTGATCCCAGAAACGTCCCGGCATTTTTATTTACATTCATGGGCAGCAGTGGCCTAGAATTTAGTACCAGAATCGGAAGGTTGTGGGTTTGAATCCTGGATCAGTAGGTTGCCCTGAGGTTTCCTTGATCAAGGTACCAACCCCATCACTGCTGCCCGGGTGCTGCATATGTCTGCCCCCTGCTGGACGGTGTGTTTGAAGTGAAAAGTGAAAGTGACTATTCTTGTCATTGTGTAAAAACAGCACACAGTGAACCACAACGAGATTAGACCTGCATTTTGCTATTGCTAGTGAAAAGCTATAATAAGTGCCCGGGAGCAGTGACGGGGACGGTACCTTGCGCAAGGCTACCTCAGGGCAACCTACTTGTCTGGGTTTCGAACCAACGACCTTCCAATCCTGGGGCCTAAACACTAGGCCAACACTGCTGTGGATGGGTTTTCCTTTTCCTGATTACAGGGACAGTCTATCTGGAGGATCTCCAGGTTCAGAGCTTTGCTGAGGAACCCAGTGGTGGAGGTGGGATTCGAACCTGTGACCTGGTTATTTTACTAGTAGACCATCACCACACAGACAGAGACGTCTGGCAGATTAAATATCTGGACATGATATTCCAGAACCTGTAGAGTGGAAAGCGACCCGGCTGCGACTGGCAGTGAGTTTGGCAAAGATCTTCAGCCAACGAGAGCACAGAATCCAGGGGAGATATTATTCTTACTATTCTTTTTCCTCCTTGCTTTTTTGCTGCACAAACAGCTCAGGCCTTTCATCCATTTCTGGAAGAAATTAAAGCCCCATGCAGCTGACAGTATCCCCTCGTCTCACTTCTACAGTGAGTTCTGCGGACAAAGTGTAGTTTGGAGAGCAGACAGACTGGAGGGATGTTCATCCTGCTGAAGGATCTCGTAATATGGGATCTCTGATCAGTGTTATCCACTCACGTCCAGGTAGCGTCCAAGGCTTCAGGGAACATTAGGGCAGCGGTGGTCTAGTGGTTAGGGAGTTGCCAGTAGGTCGCCCTGAGGTACCCTTGAGCAAGGTACCGTCCCCATCACTGCCCCCCGGGTGCTTTCATAGTTGCCCACTGCTGCACGGTGTTTGTGTGCATGGGTTAAATGCAGAGGTCCAGTTTCATTGTGGTTCACTGTGTGCTGTGCTGCGACCTCGCAATGATGAGAATAGTCACTTTCACTTTCATTGCTGTAATTCCACTGAACCTCAGCATTCATCACAGAAATGGACCAAATGAAATCACTGGACAGGATGATCAGCGGCAAGTGTTTAATGTATTAAATGTGAAAGCTGCATAAACCACCTCCGTTATCACCAAACTCACGAAGAGACGGAAATTTACAACGAGAACGCCTGACAAAGAGGACTTCCTTTTGATTAAACACTGTAAAAAAAAGAAACCTTCCCCAGACTTTCTAACACGTTAAGCTGGGAGCTGAATGTTCTTGATTCGATGGTAAAATCACCTCTCTGTCCATGAATTCCGAGCAGTGACATTTCAATATACTTACAATTCCGTCGTTTATGAGAGTCGGCTGCAGCGGCAAGCTTAAATCATCTCCGAAGTAGGACAGCAATAACCGGAGGCAGAGATGTTTAATCTGGATTTACCAAGAGCACCTTGAAGATTAAGTGCCCTCCTATAGTGAAGGGGGGTCTACGGATTTTAAACGGTTTCAGAAACATTTCAAAAGAATCTTTCAAAGCTTTCCAAATACATTTTCGCTCCTTTTGACCCTCTTCCTGAATGGTTTAACCCACCTAACCAAGAGAGGATGTTACTTAAAGGGTTTTTTTAAATTTAGGAGTGAATTAATACTCCATTGACTTTGCATGGTCTCATTTCCAGTGTTAGTATAACCAGTTTAAGGTGTTGTTTTATATGCATTTCATCTCTTTCCACACGTTTGTCTGAACTAAAACTATCAGTCCTATTAAAACTCATCATTTCAACCCAGTTTCAACCCCAGATTCAAATGGGCTGTTTGTTTCTGCGCCTTTAAGGCTGATTTAGGCAAATGAGCTCTGTTCTGATTGGCTTGAAACAGCATGAGTGGGCAGAGCTATGTGGCTGTGAGACGGATCTATGCACGTCGTTGCTTTTTGTGACATCACAAAAACCACCTTGGTATCTGTGATAAAGGATGCTTGAGAAACCTAGCCTGCAGTGCTCACTACAATAAAATCTTTATTCCAAAGGCTCGTCTTCTTTGGGGGGTCGAATTTCAGGGCGACTTAAATAAAACTCATGAATCAGAGTTTCCCCCAAATTGATTATTATGGGAACAGTTTTGGCAGAAACTCCACACCGTTTCCACCGGATGGATTAATCAATATTGGTCCTCACCAAGCACTTGGGTTAATGAAGGACGCCCTTTCTTTTCTGCTTGCACAACAAAAACTCTTTTGCAGCACAATTTCACTGTGATGGGCAGCTTGAACCTTTTTGGGTTCTCCATGAACAACATGCACCTCTGCTTTACTCTATTAAATTGATGCTTGTCTATTTTGCCATGAAGGTCAAGAGAAGATACTAGACCACCTGAAAATGTTCTTATGAACAAACCCCATAAGAACCCCACAATCACTATAGTAACAGCAGGTAACAGCAGGCCAGGTTGATATAATCCAGAGTGAGGGGCTCTGGATGAAGGACTGGAATGAAAGAGCAGGAATCCTGCTTTATTTCTTTCCGTTAATCAGGTTTCTCAGCAGCTTCAACACAACCAGGGCCAGACAGTTCCAGTTCAGTCAGGAACACTTACCCTGTATCTCCACCTCACTGGCCATTATATCAGAAACACCTAGACGACAGTCATGTGTGAAAGGTGGAAAAACTGAGACATCCATCCATCTATCTATCTATCTATCTGTCCTTCTAGCCTTCCTTATTTTTCTCCGTCTTTGCATTTGTCCAACCATTCAGCCATCTGTCTTTCTATGTCTGACTGTCTGTCTCTATCTATCTATCTGTCTATCTATCTATCTGTCTGTTTCATTTGGGTGTCTGATTGTCTGCACAAATATAATATAAAATAATTGTATTTACGTTTCTGAGTCAATTTGCAGAAGAAGGACAATAAAAGCGTCCTTTTATTGAGGTTGAAAAAGACACTAAATCATTACTCTGATTTATTATCATTGAACAAGCTGTGGGAGATCTCCTCTCTCGGTGGAAGGAGGGGGAGTTTTCCTGCTGGTGGAGCCGAAACGCTGGGGTTCATTAAGAGGAAACACCTGCAGGCGATTACGCCTGGTTTTAAAAAGTCTTTTGTGCGGCTGGATGTGTTTGGAGCTTCTCTGCAGCAGAGCTTACCAAACACGAGAGGCTTTTAAAGGAGGAAGTGAGAAGTGAGCCCAAAAACATATGCTGAAGGTGTTGGAAAAGTGGAATGCTGAAGAAAAAAGTAACCCTTCAACTGTTGGCTCTTTATCAGATTGTAATGTGTCTAAAGATACAAGGTTCTAGATAAAGGAGTTCCAACCACTCGGGGTTCAGCATCAGCAGTAAATGAATCACCTGATCATGTGGAATCATGTGCACCTGGTTCTTCACTGCATCATGTCTTAAGTTAGACGCTTTGTTCTGCTTGAAGGTTCAGACGTAGATCACTGTGTGGATTAACCAACACAGAACTATCAAACTGCTCAGGTACAGAGACTGGACTGAACATGAGAGACAACAACACTGTCCTTCAGGAAGATCTGGAGAACTGCTCAGGTACAGAGACTGGACTGAACATGAGACAACAACACTGTCCTTCAGGAAGATCTGGAGAACTGTTCAACAGGACATTAAATATACAAATCTGGAAGTGAAATATGAAGAAATGAGAAGCTCAGGACTATAGAAGGTTTGTGAGATACAATACTAATGACTTTCAAAAAATGCACTGATCACTTGGCTCCTTTAAACCTCCTACACCTATTTTCTGAGCCACATGGGGTCGTCCGGTCTCCCAGGATGATTGGCGGGGACACAAACTGGACAAGTCGCTAGCCCATCACAGGGCAGACATGCAAACAAGTGCACAAACACCTAGAGGACAGTTTAACATCTTGGAACTGTGAGGAAACCAGTGCTCCCAGAGGAAATGCACACAGACTCTGGGGACTCCATGTCCACACCACACAGAAAGAGCATGGATCATCCTGCCAGGGAATCAAATCCTGGGAATTGCTCTACCTCCTACATGCTGGTGGTATTCCACTGCTTTAAGAAACTAGTGCCAGTTAAACTGAGTCCCCCTTTCAGAAGGGAACTGAATCAAAATATTCAGATGGGAGGGGGTTCAGTCAACCCAACACCTAGCAGGGTGTGTGTGGAACAGTTAAGCTGTGAGTTTTGAGTGAAAATGCCATTGGAGTGTTTGTTCATTTTCTTTACAATTCTTTAGAAAAATGTCAAATTCAAAACAGTGAAAGTTGAACTACATTGCAGGCAGAGCCAGACGTTTGTGTTAAAGTTCTAGACAGGTATCAGTGTACCTGATTTAGAGGAAAAGGGACTGAGATCTTCTGAGATCTGCTTCAACCCAAAACATGAAGACTTTGCAAGATCTGAGCATTTGGATTATGATCTTGGACGTTCTCCAGAGTGTGAAGGCAGGTCCACCTCAGTTATCGGCACAAATGAAAATGACCAAAGCAACAGAGCTGGGCTGCAAAAGATTTCTGAACAAAATCATTTTTTTGGTGCAAAACGGAGCTGATTCTGTAACTCAGGAAAGGACTACTTTTTTGGGCGGAAGGATTTGCTGATGTTGGAGCACACTATAGCCAAAGCTTTTTGTTCGTTGTTTTGCATAATTGCTGTATAAAAGCCATAAAACGAGATATTCCAGGTGTGATTTCTGTGAGCAGATCCCAGCTTGGATGTTCTTAAAACACAGCTTGAGTGTGAACAGAACTGTAGCTTCTGGTCTTGAATAAAAGACTGCTCTCCAAAGGTGGGTGACACGAACACTTCTCCCCCATCATTTTGACACCATGCCAAATTGCTCTTCATCCCACTCCACACTTCCTCATCACTGGGCTTTTCCTTGTCCAGATCTCTCGCTTTTAGCCGTGGTGCTGCAGATGTGTATGGACACTGGTGCAGAAGTGTTAGGACACCTATTAGCACCCCGAGGCCAATTAAGTTCTGTAGAAAGTATTTTAACTCCGGTAACTCTGCGGGGTATTATCACCCAACGCTGTCTCCACATCTGCAAATGAAATCAACGGCAACGGACTCTCACTTATCCAGTTCCAGACCAAAGAACCGGAACAGCAAGATTCATTTCTTATTGTACAGAATGTGCGTTTGAGATCAAATGCAGTATGTAATTTAACAGTGGGCAGCGGCGGCCTAGTGTTTAGGGAGTCGGCCACGTGACTGGAAGATTGTGGGTTCGATTGCCCACCAGTAGGTTGCCTTGAAGTACCCTTGAGCAAGGTACCATCCACATCACTGCTCCCCAGGTGCTTTCATAGCTGCCCCCTGCTGCACGGTGTGTGCATGGGTTAAATGCAGAGGTCCAGTTTCGTTGTGGTTCACTGTGTGCTGTGCTGTGACCTCGCAATGACACACAGTCACTTCCAGCATGGGACCTTTTCTATCTGACCACCCAATTTTTTGTGTGTGTTAAACACTAATATTAGAATAAACACCACATTAATCCAGTAAAGAGGGATTTTCTGTGTGTTAAACACTAATATTAGAATAAACACCACATTAATCCAGTAAAGAGGGATTTTCTGTGTTTTAAACACTAATATTAGAATAAACACCACATTAATCCAGTAAAGAGGGATTTTCTGTGTTTTAAACACTAATATTAGAATAAACACCACATTAATCCAGTAAAGAGGGATTTTCTGTGTGTTAAACACTAATATTAGAATAAACACCCACATTAATCCAGTAAAGAGGGATTTTCTGTGTGTTTTTAAACTCTGTTAGGCAATTAATGTTTGGCAAAATCTGAACGAACCCATTTTTGGCTCTGTTGTCTTGTCCATATTAACCCTTCTGACACGTGTAGGTTCTCTGATGGGTTTGGAGAGGAAGTAAATTGTGTTCGAGACTAAGTGACCTTCAAAATTCCCCTTGAAGGCAAAGTTGAAATGAGTTTTTTTGAGAATTTCCAATCCCATAAAGAGCTAAGGGAAGAGCCGGTGTTGGATGGTGTTATAAATCAACAAGCCGTTGCCTTCACTGCCCAAATACACCGACCAGATTCTCACATCAGCAGGTCGGACAGCTTGAGACTGAGTGCACTTTTACAAATGAAACTTCCAGCTTCACAGCTAATGTCCCGTCCCCTCATTGATCAATATTTCTGATGGTCTGACTCCGTCCCCTTCATACTGATCAACAGCAATGATTTATTTCGGCTAAAGATAACAGGAACTGCAGGGACGGGTCATACAATAAAATTCCATCTCAGGCTCGTGTCCCAGTACCAGAACTGAACATTTTAAAAAACCTCTTAGAGGCACAAAGTAACATCAAGGCTCATTTGTTTTTGTACTGAAGATTTAAGGTTTGAGATTAAAACAAGATCAGATTTTCAGCTTTTATTTTCTGATATTTGCTCGATTTTTAAATTACATCCAACATGGCAACTTTTGTATCAGGAAACCGGTAAATATGGAAATGATTTATTTGAGCTTTTGCTGTAACTGATTTTAGTAGATGGGGGTTGTTTCTATCCTACAGGTTTATTTATAAAGTGCTTTTCACAAACAAGGAATACAATGCTGAATGATAAACTAAAAATAGAGAACAATTAAAATACAAAAACATAATTAAAAAAGTCTTAAGAGAGCACGCACATTCTGATACATGGGAAAAAAAGAACAGAAAAGATGCTTTCTAAAAGCTCGTCTGAAAAGCTGGGCTCAAAGCCAGGTCTTAAACTGTTCACCAGATTGTGTCATTCTCAGCGGATGACTCTTCCATGGTTCTTTGCTTCCAGCATAGCTCTGTAGGGAATTAAAAGTTGTTCTAACATTAAGGGTACTAGGAAACATGAGTGTGAATGAAAGTGAGGACAGCAGAGTGGTTAGGATGCAGGGACTAGAGGTGGTGAAGAAGGAGAAGCTCAAATACTTGCTGTGGACACTGGGTGTGGAGAAGGGAGGTAGCTATTGAAAGCAGCAGGAAGCAGCTATTGAAAGCATCCAGGGAGCAGTGATGGGGATGGTACCTTGCTCAATAGTAACTCAAGGCAACCTACTGGTCTGGGATTCAAACCCATAACCTTCCAATCCTGGGGCCAAATCCTTAACTACTAGGCCACCACTACCAACTATGTTATACAGGTTGGAGACGGTATGGAGACTGGCTATGTTATATGGATTGGAGATGGCAATGCTGATGTAAAGACAGATGGTGGAGGTGTCAGAGTTAAAGGTGCAAGGACGAGGACGAGGAAAGACAGGATTTGGAAAAGGTATTTAAGAGGGACAGCTCAGGTTGAAAGGTTTGGAGACAAAATGAGAGAAGCAAGATTGCATTGATTTGGACATGTCCAGAGGAGAGACGAGGAGAAGGATGTTGAGGATGGAGCTGCCCGGAAAGAGGAAAAGAGGAAGGACAAAGAGAAGGTTAATGGATGCAATGAGCGAGGACATTCAAGCAGTTGGTTAGAAGGAGGAAGATGCAGAGGAAATGGAGAAATGGAGAGAGGTGAAGACCCCTAATTGGAGCAGGTGGAAGAAAAAGGAAGGGTTCCTTGTGTGATGCCACAGCAGGAAAAATGGTCTCCTCTTCTTTAGTTTAGTCTTGTTAAGCAAGACTAATTGATTGTTTTGACATTGGACCCTTTATGGAAACCAACCACTCTGTGTGAGAATCCATTATAATTTAAAAAGAGCAAACTGTCCTTCACCAGAAGACAGAAGATGTCAGACTGAGCAGGTCCTGTTCTGTTAAACCACCACGATAAACAGCACACAGCAGTTGTCACTCTGTCAACGACCCACCAACATCAACGGTCCTCGCTTGGCAATTTGACCTTTGGACCTTTGTATGGACTTGCTATTTGCTAAGCTTTGCTGTTGAAGTAACCATCAGCAGGACGTCCCATTCAGAGAGATCTGAGCTGCATCACCAACACTGAAGCAGGAAGTGATCGTTCTTCCTGGCTGGTCCAGTCCAGCCTGACTCATTCCTTCCTTGGGTAAATTGTAATGAAGAACGTATGACTGTTAGTAAGGGCAGCCAATAAGAACGAGGGATGAGAGGAATAAAGGGAGGAGTTTATGTTCATTATTTTTATCTTCCTTGTTTTATTTTTTTTCCTGTAAATGTAGCTCTGGTCTCTCCTTTCATCCATAAAAAAAAGAAGTATGAAGTATTTGTGTTTTAAGGGCGAAGTGTAGGAGAGCAGATAAACTGGTGAAGTAAAAAGTACAGGAGTGTACATTCCTGTACTTTACACTCTCAATTTACACTCTCAGTACAGTCCTGTACTTTTTACTTTACACTCTCAGTACTTTCCTGTACTTTTTACTTTACACTCTCAGTACAGTCCTGTACTTTTTACTTTACACTCTCAGTACTGTCCTGTACTTTTTACTTTACACTCTCAGTACATTCTTGTACTTTTTACTTTATACTCTCAGTACATTCCTACACTTTTTACTTTATACTCTCAGTACATTCCTGTACTTTTTACTTTACACTCTCAGTGCAGTCCTGTACTTTTTACTTTACACTCTCAGTACATTCCAGTACTTTTTACTTTACACTCTCAGTACATTCCTGTACTTTTTACTTTACACTCTCAGTACATTCTTGTACTTTTTACTTTATACTCTCAGTACAGGCCTGTACTTTTTACTTTACACTCTCAGTACTTTCCTGTACTTTTTACTTTACACTCTGTCTATATTCTATCACCTGAGTAAAGTGGTAGTTCTTTTAATTTAGCAGATTTAGTTTTTTAAGTAACTCTCTACTGCAGGAGAGAGAGGGTTAACTTTTGAACCACTGTGCTTTATTTAAACACTAACAGTAAACATATGGTACCTAAGAGTCCTTTAAATGTTCAGCTTGTTTCAGCAGAGCTGGGTTCTCCAGGACCAGAGTTGGGAACCTGCTTAAAACTGCTCAGGGTCCCCAGAACTCTCCATATCTTCCTCTTCCTGTGAAAGAATGAGGCAAAATATTTGGACCATCCTCACGAAATGGCCATAAATTGTGTAACAAGTTGTAGAACTTTGCTTTGGTTCCATTTTTGAGCCATTTCTGGTGCGTTGACTCTCACACACAGCCGGTTAGTGACTATCACTGGAGTGTCAAGGGCAACCAGCCAGTGCCAAATGTCAAGGCTGTCATCTCGGACTCGTAAAGACGCGACCACAAGCAAGCTGGGCAACGTAAATCCCAACCAAACATTCATGGAATCTGGTTTTTAAAGGAAGCGAAAAGTGACCATGCCCACACAATGGACGATCATGACTGACACTGAACGGTCTTTCAACCGTGAAACAAAGCAAGGCCAACATCTTTGTTAAATTTATTGCTGCCCTTGTCTTTGGTTGGTGTCAGGGTGTAGGAGATGTACAGCCCTTCTTTGAGAGCGCTGGCCGAGGACAGGATTCAAATGGTAATCTCCGAGTTCACCCATGGGATGTTACGGAGCTTTGTTCAAATTCATTGTCCTCAGTCATTTCACGCTACTGGCTGCTTCTGTCGAGGCTCAGAGCCGTGTTTTGTCCATGAATATGTTTAAAATTAGCATATCAAAAATGTTCAAGGCAATTCTTGTAAAGAAAACTGGCATAAATGCTTTGGCAAGTGCTCTGCTTATTTCATTTGACTTCAGCGTCTGTAAGCAAGGTCATCCAGAGTAAGTCTGCTGTGAAACGGTTCAGATTCACTTCCAGTGAAAGGAACCAAACATCCAAACAAGTTATAGTGAGTGTTTCTATGGGACGGTGATGAAAAAAAAGTCTGAATTAAGTCACTTTTTTCATCCCTCCATCACGAACAGGATCCGTTTTAGTCCAAAATCTTCTCCAAACGCTGATCAAACCATAACTTGTGCATCAGGCAGCGTCCTCACCACCGTTTCAGGGTGGTGGTGGTCTAGTGGTGGGTACTTGACCTGTGGCTCAAGAGCTCCCAGGTTCGAATCCCACGTCCAGAGCTACCACCACTGGGACCCTGAGCAAGACCCTTAACCCTGAGTGTCTCCAGGGGGGACTGTCCCTGTAATCAGGACATGGAAGACACTCTGGATAAGAGCGTCTGATAAATGCCTTAAATGTAAATGTTTCATGTCACAGAACCCACTTTCTTTTCATTTCTTGTGCCATAATGGTAAAAGCGAATTACAGTGCCCAGGGAACAGTTATGGGGACGGTACCTTGCTGAAGGCCTCAGGGCAACCTTTATAATTGACTGCAGTACATCTGCCCAGTCGTTCCATGAAGGAATGTGGACCCATCATCAGTCTGGATGTGCAGTTTTGTGTTGCTGCATGACCCAGCTGCACTCACAGACAGATGAGCTATTTCTCTGGAAAGGTCTTAAGAAAGGTTTGTCCAAAGAAACGTCTAAACAAGATTGTCCCCAAACAGTTGATGTGTGAATAGATGCTTTTGGCCCATTTTTTTAGTCACACTGAAGTCATCATCGTCATCCTCTGACCCATCTGGACTCCACAGTCTTTCTGAAGGTGAGCTGTGGTTCCAGATTCTTTAAGTCCTGTAAGTTGGGAGGTCCATGGATGAGACTAGTGTGTGGAAACAAAGCACTGTTGTAAGCCGCTCTGAATAGGAACGTCTGCTAAATGCTGTAAATGTAGTTTGTCCCATAGATGCTGGATGGGACTGAGAGGTGGGGAATTTGGAGAAACACCTTGAACTCTTTGTTACTCAGTTGGTTCCTGAAGTGTCTGCAGTGTGAGGGACTGTTGCACTGTTGAAATAGGACACTACCATTTGGGGACACTGTTACTGTGAAGGAGAAATTTGGTCTGCAGTGACATTTAGGTGTCAAAGTAACGCCCACAGGAATGCAGGACCTAAGGTTTCCCAGCAGATCATTGTCCAGGGCATCACACTGCCTGCAGTGTCTCAGTGTCTCTTTCCCAGGTAAGGACACACACACCCAGCCATCCACATGATGGAAAAGAGAACAGGAACCATCAGAACCAGCCCACCATCTTCCATCTCTCCATGGTCCAGTTCTGATGTCCTGTCTGTGGTGGACAGGGGACAGCATGGGTATTCTGACAGGTCTGTAGTCCCACAGAGCTGCACTGTGTTCTGACACATATCAGAACCAGAACTTTTCCAGCATTCTGTTGAACCATATTGGGTATGAGGCTTCAGCACCTGTGGATCTGTGACCGGTTCTCCTTCCTTGAAGCACTTTTGAGCCATCCTAACCACTGCATACCAGGAACACCCCACAAGACCTGAAGTGTTGGAGATGTTTTGATCCAGTTCATTTCGCTATCACAGTTTGTCCCTCAGATCTTCACACTGGCTCATTTTTGCACCTTCCAACATGAACTGAGTGTTCACTTGCTGCCTAATATCTTCACCCAGTGACATGAAAACCTGGAACCAGATCTTCAGTGTTCTGCCGGCAGTTTTAAAGTTGTGGCAGTGAAATCACTGACCAAGAGAAGGGGCTTCTACCCATGAGTCTAAGGTCTCATGGGCTGGAGGGGTATGAAACACTGGAATGATGGAGCTCCATCCAATACCTTTAGGATGAATTTAAGTCCTACATCAATACTTGACCTCAGTAATGCTCTGTGATCAAATTGCCAGAGCCATCTAGCCTTCTGATGATCCAATAATGGCTTCAACATGAGGAGGTCTCCAGACTTTGGGATAAAAATGCCAACAAGTGGGACTTTTGTGGGTCTGTACCTGATATTTCAAGCACACGTCAACCTAATCCCTGCTTTTCAGCAGTCGATCCATGTGTGGCAGCAGTACTTCAGGATTTGTGTGTCTCCATCGACTCAGTTAGTTGAGCACTAGATGTCCTAATGGGTCTCCTGGGGAATGATGCAATACAGAGGAGCGAAGCCTTAAAGCTGGACCCAGAAACCGACACTGATGCTAAATCCTGGAGCTTTGTCAGAATCAATCCACACGCTGTGTTCAGAGGTCAGAGACCTGGCCTTTACCCGTCATCGCCGTCACTGAACTGCAATCGCTACGATGGAAGCTTAACTCAAACTTTAACTGGCGTTGCGTAAAGTACTTCATGAGCTGATGCCACATTATGAGCTTTTTTCATCGGATACACACAGCTAGGGTTCCTGCAGTCACGGCAATAATTAGCACCGACCTGTGTAATTTAAACATCAGGTCCAATCAGTGTGTCAGTCCAAGCAACGGTGAAGTGAAAGTTAACCTTAGTGATTGTGAACACAGTAAAACACAACCACGCACATCGTCCGGCAGGGGGCAGACATATCCTGCACCCGGGGAGCAGTGATGGGCATGGTACCTTGTTCGAGGTAACCTCAGGGCAACCTACTGGTCTGGTATTTGAACCCACAACCTTCTGGTCCTGGTGGCTAAACCCTACACCAACGCTGCCCCAAAACACTTGTCGACAAAGGTTGGAGTCATACCAACGTGTTTGGAGCACATTGGTTTAGCGGTCCACTGCCTTAACCTCTCGGCTACCTTGTCAGTCATTTTGTCCCAAGCGGGGTCGCGGGGGGGTGCTGGAGTCCATCCCAGCTCACACAGGGTGAAGGACGGGGGACACACCCTGGACAGGTCGCCAACCCATCGTAGGGCTACCTCGTCTATAGAGATAAAGGTCTCATCTCTTTGTCCATCAGCCTGTGTGGTGTGTCTTTCCAAGCATTTGTGCTTTAATTTAATATTTCACTTTATTTTTGCTGTTTGATAGTCTTACCTTGTTTCCTGTCCATGTCCAGCCCGTTCCCAGGTGTAAAGAGTTTCGTTTGGTAGTTTGTTTAGTCTTCGTTAAGTCTTAGACGTCCTTTTGTGTGCTCTGATCCTTGTCTCTGTTAGGATCCATGCTTTGTATTTTGATCGGTTTTATTCCATATACAGATTTTTGCTAATACATCCATCCTTACCAGCCATACTTTACAAGGGGATTAAAAAATGGCTCCGCCTTTCTTCCGACCCATCCCAAGAATGACCTGTGCCAAATGAATACAACCTAAAAACGAGGTTATTTCATTTAATATGCTGGTAAAAAGTGGCAGCAGCATATTATATGAAAGCAGGTTAGCAGTCTGAAAAGGTTGTGGGTTTTATTTCAAATCTAGGTTATAATGTGTGAAGTGGACACGAAGTCTTCGTGTGTCTGGGTTTGTTTGGGTTTGGTAGGTTTTATTTGCTGGACTGAACTTCAGCATCTCTCTGTTCAGGATCTGCAGCTCTGAGGATGGATTATTATTGACTGATTGATCCGAAAACTTTGGTTTTGTTCAACATGCTTTGGACTGGAGGATGCACTTGAAGTTCAACCTTACTTACTGTGTTTCAGTTTTGCAGAATATCTCCACCCCTGTTCCAGCTTGCCCTGAAGCTGCTTATCCAGGACCCACAACCCCTTTCTGCTACCTGTGTGGGAGAGAAAATTGCCCAAATTGGCCTTTTATTAGTCGCCCATTCACACATTTTACTGCCAGCAGCAAAGAGCGCCAAGCCTCTCACGAAGCGGCGGCTAAAAGCCTCGTCAGGACAGCAGGCCCTCCGCTGCCATTAGCCTGAGAGGCTGGGAGGACAGCTATAAAGAGCACAGCCTCCACAAGAGTCAATTAAAGCACTTCATTAGGCTGTAATACTCCTGTGGAAGCCACAGAGTCGCCACCGCAGTAATGGTGCCAGTCTGTTCGAGCATTAGTGGCTGGAACTTGTGATTGGACTGGAGAAAGTCCAGCAGCTATATAATAATACGTCCTTTTACATGGTGGGTTTATAATATATATATATTAAAATGTCATATTATCCTGCAGAGGAGTAATTTCAGCACTCTTCAGCAATAAAGCTGTATAAAAATCTTCTTCTTTTTCTTTCGGCTGCTCCCATTTAGGACTCGCCACAGCAGATCAACCGTCTCCATTTCTTCCAGTCTCCTGCATCTTCCTGCTTCAAACCGAGCACCTGCATGTCCTCTCTCACCACATCCATAAACCTCCTCTTTGGTCTTCATCTTCTCCTCTTTCCTGGCAGCTCCATCTTCAACGTCCTCCTTCCAATATACTCCTCGTCTCTCCTCTGGACACGTCCAAACCAACACAGTCTCACTTCTCTAACTTTGTCTCCAAGACGTCTAACCTGAGCTGTCCCTCTAATATACTCATTTCTAATCCTGTCCATCCTCGTCACACCCAACGAAAATCTCAGCATCTTTAACTCTGACACCTCCAGCTCCGCCTCCTGCCTTTTCGTCAGTGCCACCATCTTCAACACGTATGACATAGCTGGTTCCACTATTGTCCTGTAAACCTTCCATTTACTCTTTCTGGTACCTGTCTGTTACAAATCACTCCAGCTACTCTTCTCCACCCATTCCAACCTGCCTGCACTCTCTTCTTCACCTCTCTTCCACACTCGCCGTTACACTGAACTGTTGATCCCAAGTATTTAAACTCGTCCTCCTTTATCACCTCCACTCCCTGCATCCTAACCACGCCACTGTCCTCCCTTTCATTCACACTCATGTATTCTGTCTTTGCCCTACTCACTTTCATTCCTCTCCTCTCTAGAGCAGATCTCCATCTCTCCAGGTTCTCCTCAAGCTGCGCCTACTCTCACTACAGATCACAATATCATCAGCAAACATCATCGTCCACGGAGACTCCTGTCTAACCTCATCTCTCAACCAAACAAGAATGGGCTCAGTGCTGATTATTGATATAATCCAACCTCTACCTTAAATGTCCGTCACTCCCACTGCAGATCTCACCACTGTTACACTGCCATCATACATATCCTGAACTACTCTCACATACTTCTCTGTAATACCAGACTTCTTCATACAAAACCACAACTCCTCTCTAGGCACCCTGTCATATGCTTTCTCCAAGTCCATAAAGCTGTATAAAAATAGAAAAGTAAAAATATAGATGTTTGTTTTTTGCTCAAAGATAAAAGTAGGTGAACTGATGACCTTAAGGCAGTTTTTTAGCCTCGGGCTTTGATCCTGTAGTGAGCTGGTTACAGCAGAGCACATAGAGAAATTTGGTTCAAGACGTGGCACTACGGGACAGCAGTGTCCTAGTATTTAGGGACAAGCCCCAGGATTAGGTTGTGGGTTCAAATCCTGGACCAGTAGGTTGCCCTGAGGTTCCCTCGATCTATGTACCGTCCCCATCACTGCTCCCTGTGTGCTGGATATGTCTGCCCTCTGCAGGATGATGTGTGTTAAATACAGAGGATGTGTTTGGTTGTGTTTCACTGTGTTCAAAATAACTAATAGTCTCTTTCACTTCACTACAAGCAGAAAGGGTCCAACAATTTCACACGCTTCTTGATGAGCTGTTGAAAATGTGCGTGGCACAGTGGGAGGCGCTGTTACCACACAGTGAGAAGATCCTGGGTTCGATTACCAGGTGTGATGGTCCGGGTCCTTTCTGTGTGTGTTTCCTCCAGGAGCTCCGGTGGACCGGAGATGATAAATTGTCCCCCTAGATGTCAGTTTGCCTGTGTGTCACACTGTGATGGACAGGCGACCTGTCTTGGGTGTGTCCCCGCCTTCTGTGCAAGCAAACCCAGGACCTTCCTACCATGAGGTGAGAGCACCACCCACTGCATCTGTTTCCTCACTTAAAAAATAAATACATAAAAAGATAATTTTGTGCACAGAACAATTTCTTCCATCACACACACACACACACACACACGCCTCCGTTTGTAGAGATTCCCTGCACTTTAATCACATTTGCAAACAGCTGTACGCTGCACATAAATCCAATTACAGTGTGCTTTTCATAATCAGGGCATGCAGTCTTTACCAACAAGTCGTAATGAAAGAGCGGAGACAGGAGGCTGGCCAGCTCTCAGCAAGCCGTCCAGATCCCTGCTCAGTTATGAGCTTATGCATATTTCATTTTCACATCAGTCTCTCTCAAAGCATGAGATAATGCATTAATCAGTTTCTAAATAATGTGGACAAGCAAACACATAGACATCCAGATCAGGACATCCCTGCAGGGTAGAGTTCACAGAACCTGAGTTGGGAACTAATGATCTGCTGTGGTGACCTCTAAATGAGAGCAGCCAGAAGAAGAAGAAGAAGAAGAAGAAGAAGGAGGAGAAGCCAAGTGAGTTTTTATCATCAATTCCACCAGGCACTTAGTGAAACAACGTTCCAGGACCACGGTGCTGCACATAAGACAACATAGAACATATAACTAATGCAGACAGAACATCATGGTTCAAAAGTCTCAACACAACAGAGAGAGCCCCCAGGATCAGAAGGTCGTGGGCTTTGAATCCCAGACCAGCGGGTTGCCCTGAGGTACCCTTGAGCAAGGTACCGTCCCCATCACTGCTACCCGGGTGCTTTAAATAGCTGCTAAATAGGTGTGTGTGGGTGAAAAGCAGAGGTTGATTTTTGTTGTGTCTCACTGTGAGCTGTGCCGTGTTTCACAGTGACAAAAAAATCACTTTCACTTTAAAGTGTTTCTCTCAATCATTTTCTGAGCCACTTGTCCTGATTAAGATACAGCTCGCCAGTCCATTACAAAGCACACAGACAAACACACATTAACACCTAGAGGACAATTTAGCATCTCCAGTCCACCCGCAGGTCTTTTGTCCGTGGGAGGAAACCAAAGCTCCTGGAGGAAACTCACACAGACACGGGGACGTGTCCACCCCACACACAAAGCACCCGGACCGTCCCACTTGAACTTGAACTGAGCCCAGGAACTGTGAGGGGACGGTGTCCATGTTAAATGTCCCCCTTGTTATTATTACATGAAGAAATCTGTAGCTCACAGTCAGAACAGGATATAAATAATAATACAATCAATTAATGTTAATGTTATTAATTTTAAAAAGCGGTTCAGTGATCAAAGGTCTTTTTTATGATTTAGGGTAATTTAATTAGCCCCAAGGAGAAACTAGGTCTCTTAATTTTAATACATGCAAAGAAGGGTATACACACACACACACACACACACACACACACACATGCTAGGAGACAGAAACTCATTGCTATAGTTACCCAATTAACCAATATGATTTTATTATATTTATTTATTTACTGTAGACTCTCTGAAGGCCTAGACTGACCTGATGGTCTTCTGTACTTTGTCAGGTCTTTGCACCAAGGCCTTTACAACGTGTTTACATGCACCTGTGTGTGTGTGTGTGTGTGTTCTGTGAAATAAGACGTTTTCTCTAAGGCACAACCCTCGGTTACCTCCAGCCGCATGAATGAATGAAATGCTCTTTGAAGAAGTCGCATCACATGACCGGCGTCCCGCTCAGAAACAATTAAACGGTTTTCTGAATCGGGAGCCGCCTGGGCTCGCCGGGGGAGTCCACACCTGCAGGCGTGAAGAGTCGGAGAGAAGGCGAACGACAGGAAAAGAAGGCTGCACGAGCCGATGAAGTAGACGTCGCAAACATTTTGGCGCCCAGCTTCCCAACGAGTGCAGGCCCGAGGAAAACGAGCTCGCTCAATATGTTCCATCACCTGTTTACGCTGGAGAAACAGATGGCGACACACAGGTGCCAGATAAACAGGCAATATGAAGGCTATAATTTCCCCCTCAAGTTGCTGCTTCTGCACGAGAAGATTTATGGGCCGTTTTGCTCGCCTGATGATATACATTAGGCGGCGGGAGCTCGAGCCCTGGCGCAGAAGATGTCGTCGTCGTCTGCCACGGTTTGGGAGTCTCTGCTGGTCAGCGTCTGTCTGACGGGTTGGTGATAGCTCAAACAACATGTACCCGAGAACGGAGCCAGCTTCTTCTAAATCACACCCCCGCAACAGTCCGCCTTCTCCAAGCCTGAGGGAATCTGCAAGATGTTTCACGCAGCAAATGTCACTGACGTTAAAGATTTACCATCAGCTTAAAGGGGAATTCCTACGTACTGTTCAACTGAGCTAAACGCCTATTGTGCAGCTCCAGAACAGTCCTGTGCAAAAGTCCTCAAAAGTCTATAATAATAATAATAATCCTTTATTAATAAACCCACAAATGGGAAATTTGTCCTCTGCATTTCACCCATACACACACGTGCAGCAGTGGGCAGCTATTGAAAGCTCCCAGGGAGCAGTGATGGGGATGGTACCTTGCTCAAGGTACCTCAGGGCAACCTACTGGAGAGGGGAATCGAACCCACAATCTTCCGATGCGGGGGCGACTGCCTTCTATCAGTTCTGTATGAAAGTGAGACAGTAGGTTCAGTGTATAAATATATGTAACTCCAGTCTGAACAGAAAGAGAGTTTCATTCTAACCAGCTTTAACATCAGTATTCACCACCGTTATTCTTCAGCACAGCCTCAATTCTCTTAGTCCAGCTCCTAACCAGCACTTTTAATAAGTCAGGAACACTTGGTGGTGGTCTAGTGGTGGTACTTGTCTATGGACCTGTGGCTCAAGAGGTCCTAGGTTCAAATCCCACCTCCAGCACTACCACCACTGGGTCCCTGAGCAAGACCCTTAACCCTGAGTGTCTCCAGGGGGGACTGTCCCTGTAATCAGGACATGGAAGTCGCTCTGGATAAGAGTGTCTGCTAAATGCCGCAAATGTGAATGTAAATGTAACACCTCTCCAGGCTCTTGAAGGATGTCCTTTTGTTTCCGTGTGGAGATGATCCCGCATTGCTTCTAAAACCGCTCCGGTACAGAGCTTGTACTGAAAATGAGAGACAGCGACGCTGTCCTTCAGGAAGATCTGGAAAACTGGGAAGAGGCAGAGCTTAAAATTGCGCCATCATGGCGACCTATTTTTAATTAAGTAATGATGGTTTCTCCAACATCGAGTGAAGAGCAGTGCAGTGAAGATATAGCTCTTGAGGGTAAACTAAAGTGGTCCGTGGGTCTTCACCAGTCTTCAGGTGGTTGTCTTGGAGCTACACAACTGAAGTCCAGCTTCAGAACCACTTGTTCTGATGAGCTAAGGCTTTGATAAGACTTACTTTGTTAAGAGGAGCCTTTGTTCAGACAGTCTTACACAGCGGGGGATCCATGAAGCTGAAGTTTAAATGTTCTACTTTTAATGTGGAAAAGGTTACGATGGCAAGTGTCACAAATGCACAGTTTAATGGAGATGAAATTTTGTGTCTTTGTTGCACATGTGCTGAAATACTGTTTCAGTGAAAGGACAACACGGTGAGGCAGAATATGATGCAATGAAACAAAAACTGTGCACAGAACAATTTGTGGTAGCAACATTTATTTCATGTGTGTGAAATGCAACAGATTTCAATTTACATTTACACAGGATTATAAACACGTGTGTGTGTGTGTGTGAGTGTGTGTGTATATATATATATATATATATAGAATCCTGGGCAAAAGTCTTTCTTATATTCTTCTTCCAGATGTTCTTGTATGTTTAATGTGTTGTTGAGGAACAGTTCTCCAGATCTTCCTGAAGGACAGTGTTGTTGTCTCTCATGTTCAGTCCAGTCTCTGTACCTGAGCAGTTTGATAGTTCTGTGTTGGTTAATCCACACAAAGAACACATCCGAACAAAGCGTCTAATTTAAGACATGAAGCAGTGAAGAACCAGGTGCAGATGATTCCAGATGATCAGGTGATTCGTTTACTGCTGGTGATGAACACTGAGTTGGTGGAACCCCTTTATTTAGAACCTATATCTTTGCAGCACTAAAACATTTGCTCAGTTTTTTTTTTTTTTTATTGACTCAATCTGACAAAATCAGACAGAAAATAACAAAAGAGATGGATCAACACAAAGCTGCTGCTAATAGCTACTCGCTCCAGGCTGATTTTTTACGCAGTGTAAGAACTTTAGAAAAGGCTCGCCAAAACCATGACATCCGGTGGCCCAGCGTCGTTAACAGTGGGTGAAAACCTGGCTAAACAGAAGGCAAAGGTGCTAATCAGATCTGACGGCTTTCGGTTATCACCCATGTGAGCGGTTTTGGATGAACGGTCCCATTAATCAAACCACAATCAAAGCTGAAGTGCTTTTATGTCTTCCTGTAACTACAGACCGAGGAAGTGACTCGAAACTTTCTGAGCTTCCTCTTTTTTGCATAAATTGAGAGGAGCTCTTTTAAAGCAGAGGAGTGGAGTGAAGGTTGCATTGGACACGGTGCCTTCGGGAGCACAGAGTTCATCCCTGCCTTCATTCTGGAGCAGCAGGATAAAGGACGGAGGAGGGGAAGAGGAGGAGCGTGGGCCGTATCTCCAGCCCAGGGCTCTCGGCAGCTCCTCGCCATCCCGGTTGAGGGGTAATCCCATTAGGAGACGGCTGGGAGACTAAACACTCCCCTCTATTGGATGATACAGAGATTGCGCAGCACTGGGGCCCTGACCCTGCCTCAGACTGCTGAACTTCTGGTGAACTTTGAATCCTGTACAAGTGTAGACACATCAAAGAAAATGCAGAAGTGACGGCGCAGGAATGGCTAAAACTTTGACAGAACCCATTTACAAACCTGCACTGACAAATTTGGTTCAAAGGTCAAGGTGGTGAAGGTCCTAGTGTTTAGAGATCAGGGCCCAGGATCAGAAGATGGTTGGTTCAAATCTTTGACCAGAAGGTTACCCTGAGGTTCCCTTGAACAAGGCACTGTCCCCCTCACTGCTCCCTGGGTGCTGAATTATTACATGAATCATTTCTCCATGTCACACTGTCCCCCTGCATGTCCTGTCTCACCACATCCTGAAACCTCCTTTGTCCTTCCTCTTCTCCTCATGCCTGACAGCTCCATCTTCAACATCCTTCTCCTGATCTACTCCTCATCTCTCCTGTTCACATGTCCAAACCAATGCAGTCTTGCTGTCCAACCTGAGCTGTCCCTCTAATACACTCGTTCCTAATCCTGTCCACCCTTGACCCTCTTGACGCAAATCTCAGCATCTTTAACTCTGAAACCTCCAGCTCCATCACTTGTCTTCATCATCACTGTCTCCTACTCGTATAGCGTAGCTGGTCTCACTTGAACCCATGGATGATGCAAGGGGTGTTGGGTTGATGTAAAGATCCCAGCAGATCTTTCTCCTTCAGTTCTCGTGAAGTGTGTTAAGCGTTTCTGCATTTAGCAGGAGGAGCTTAAGCTCAGGGAGGTAACGGCTGGAGGGTGATGATGTTCAAAGCTGCTTGGGGTTTTGGGTCAGACCTCATCTTTGGATTCCTGTTAATCTAGAGCATCTAAAGCCATCCAGCCTAGGAAGCACTTGCATTCCTTTCTGAGGACACAGACTCTCTGCAGTGCAGGTCCAGGCCGTGTTTAATCAGTTAACACTCCGGCACCATCGGTAGGAAAGTGTTCAACTGGCCTGATCGACTACATCGAGGGAAAATGATATAAATTTGATCTGGATAAGCCTTCCTGATGTGGAACAATATCATCCAAATGAGCCATCTTGGATGTGAAATCTCTGAGCCACAAGTTGGAAAATTCGCTGCTACGCTGCATCTACACTCCATCACAGAAGATCCGAAGTTCAAAGAACTTGCAGAAGTTGGAAAGCTGCTCCAACAGAACCTTTGATCAGTACCTCTTCTGAACCTCATCCTCTTATCCGTAATGTGCAATAAGCGAAGAGTAATATGAACATTAGCCATGGCTCAAATTCAGAGGGCTCGCAGTAATTGAAAAGGGAGAAAAGTCAGAATGCAATTAAAGAGATTGGTTCTGCACTGGCAAGACGAGTTCTGCCCGTCTCTTCGGGACGAGGCGGGTCAGTAAAGTCACTTTCTCCCTTCTGAACAAACGAGTCGAATTATTAACAGGAACCAGGTTAATTGCTAAAGTTTGATTTGCTCCCATGAGCCACTCTGCATAGCAACTCAGTTTTAAAGGTGCCGGTTTCCTTGAGAACCTGATCTTCATCCCTGTTTTTGAACTCTGAGCTCGGTTCTGATGTTGAGAAGCGGCCAAATGAAGTTATACATCTCCTGAGTAAGGTTCTCCTTTTGAGTCTAGATCCTCTCCAAAGTTTCTCCAGCTTTAGGAAATTTCTCCTTACCTTCATTTGCTCACCAGGGCTTGGACTGTGATTCTGTAAAGCAACACAATTTGGAGCAAGAACCGTTGAAACAAACCTGCTGACAAAATGAAACGATCGTTTTAAAGCTACGTCTTATCCAGATGTGTGGATGTGGAGGACACGCAGGCGGTCGGTGCGAGAGAGGAAGACATGAGGACAGAAGATCTGCTGTGATGACTTCTAAACTGGAACAGCTGAAGGAAGGTTTTTGCCCAACATTAAAAACCATTAAAGTAACCAAGGTTTGAAATCATACTTTAAAAAAGAGGAGAATCAAGCATCTTCTTCCTGGAGAAACGGTGGTCTAGTGTTTAGTTCCCATAATCACAAGGCTGTGGGTTTGAATCCCCAACCAGTAGGTTTCACTGAGGTACCCCTAAGAATGGTACTGTCCCCATCGCTGCTCCCTGGGCACTGGATATGGCTGGATATGGCTGGAGTTTAAATACAGAGGAAGCGTTTCAACACTGTGTGCTATGTGAAAAATTACTGATGAGAAGAAACGAAATTGCATTCCACCAACAGAAGTCTCCAGGTGAAGCTGGTAGAACATCTGGATCACACAAAAATCTCCTAAACCCCGTGCGCCTGTTGGTGCTGTTTGATTATTAATCTTCATTCCCTCGAGTCAGGAGGGATCGCCGTCTTTAATGAGGCGGGGCCGCCCGTGGCTGAGGGAATTAAACGACGCCCTCTTCCGAGTTAAGGCTCGTCGCAGCGACCTGCGCTTTATTTCCCCAGAGAGCGTCACTCCAAGACTGCAGTTAAACCGGTCCCGCTGCCACGCCCGGATTAAGGCAATCCACGTTTTATTTCCTCAGAGAGTGTGAGTAAATATCAGCCCCCTGAAAACACAGGGGTTACACAAGGTCACCCGACCCCCGGCTGAGCAGCTGCTTAAAAAGCTCCCTGTCAGAAGATCCTGCTTCAAACAGGGATTCACCCGTTTCTCAGAATTCAGTGAACACGTTCGTTTCGGTGTGAGCGGTTCTCGGGTTGAACCGATATCGATTAAATATCAGTATTACGGTTCTACTGCAGTGTTGCAAAAAAACCCAAGAATAGGAAATAAGAAAATAAACGGGCTTTAAAGGTTGGTGGTGCTGGTCTAGTGTTGTGAGATGAGGCTCCAGGAGCGGAAGGTCATGGGTTCGAATCCCAGATCAGTACACGACCCTGAGGTTCCCTCGATGAAGGTACCGTCCCCATCACACCATAAAGTTTTCAGACTGAAGATGAAGCTTCACTTGAAGGGAAGAACTTATTGATCTCTCGTTGCATCACTGTTCGCACAACCGTGTCCCAAACTGGACACGCACTCAATAGTGTGTAAAAATAGTGCACAACTACCAGACACACTCAGTAATGTGCACTATTTTTACATACTACCGGGCACACGCACAGTAATGTAGAGTGTAAAGTGTAGAAGTGTGAGGTTTGGGACGCAGCCCGTCTAATTGCACGTAAAGATACGACTAAACAATCATTAAAACACTGGAGCTCATCTTCGATCAACTGTTCAAAGACTGGTGTCCATTCTTTCAGTCCCTCTCCAGTGACAGGTGTCCCTCCAGGCGTCTCCTCCGCTGGACTTTGTCTCTCTGTTGGGATTCTGTTAAAAGTTCAACATCATCGAATTAAGCATCCAATTTCAAAACCACCCAGCGTTTTGGAGAAACGACTCTTGTGAGGGCAGGGTTCTGGTGGTCTAGTGGTGGTACTTGTCTATGGACCTGTGGCTCAAGAGGTCCCAGGTTCGAATCCCACCTCCAGCACTACCACCACTGGGTCCCTGAGACCCTGAACCCTGAGTGTCTCCAGGGGGGACTGTCCCTGTGATCAGGACATGGAAGACACTCTGGAGAAGAGCATCTGCTAAATGCTGCAAATGTAAATGTAGTGAAGATCAGTGGAGGGCAGAGGGAAGAAGATTCATTTTGCCCTCCAGGTGGGCGGGGCTTTAACAGCACCATGGTTTCACCCTTTAAGATCTAAAAAGAAAACTTCTGAACCGTTTTAAAACCAGAACATTTATTGCTTCACCTGAATACTGCATGGAAAACACACGCATTCAGTTTTACAGAGATCTTACAATAATATATGGATTCACAAAAAGCGGTGAACACAAACGCTCTACAAAACAGAAATTTAAAAACTCTAAATATCAAAACGGGTTCAGCTGCGCGGCTGTTATCGGTGGGACAACTTGGCGTGGACGTGGACCTCTCATGCTTCCTCAGACACTAAGAGACTCAGAGACTAAACTCATGCGAACTGGCGGCAGAAAGGAACGAAGGTTGTGGAAAATCAAAGCGCTGAAATGTCGGTATAAATAACTGAACCAAACCATGTACCTGTTTAACCCTTTCAGCGCTGCCTTGCTGAAACGGCGAGAGGAGAGAAAAGAAAAAGGAAAGATGCGGCGTGTGCGGGTGAGAAACGGCTGTCGCAGAGGAAGAGTGAAACCGAACACAGGCTGAAAACTATGGCTTGCATTTTGCTGGGTTCTGCACGACTTTGGATCTGCGTACGTGAAGAAACACCTCCAACGAAGTCCAGAGACACGGACCGAAGCGAGACACCCTTTACAGTGAAAAGCGGACGAGAGAAGACCAGAGTTGCACCGAAAGTATATAAAAACAACCTTCCAGTTTAAAACCTTCCAATCAATTATGTGGTACAGTGTTTCCGTTCAGAGTGAGAAGGTTGGACCTCCGTGGCCCCCAGTTAACGAGGCAGCGTTCGTTAGTGTGTTCTTCTCAAACCTCCACACGTGAGGACACGCTGGTTGCTGTTTACGCTACAGGGTCTGTTCCCGGAGGCTCTTAGTCCTGCTCCATGGGCTCCTCTGTGCTCTCCGAGTCCAGCTCCTCCGCGTCGCCCTCCGTGGGCGAGTCTGCGGTACTGCTGCTGGGGGCCGGACCACCGCTGCTGGATCCGCTTTCATCAGCGCTGCTGCTGCTGACCGGCTCGCCGAGCTCCTCCCCGTCCCGAGGATCCGGACTGGAGGCTGGCGCCCGCTGCTCCGATTGGTCCATGTCGCTGGGCTCTTCGGACGGAGAGGCGGATCCGCAGGGCACTTCCCGCTCGGCGCAGCTGCCTTCTGGGCCGTCGCCGGGCGCGCAGTCAGACTGAGTGCTGGAGGGCTCTGGAGGAGACGGAAAGAGAAAGAAGTGCAGTTGATTTTTCGTCATTTCAAGTGGATTCAGCTTTTCCCGACCAACGTTTTAATTCGAAATCACGAAAGCAGGAGTGATTACTTTCAAACAACAACAACTGTTCACCACTCCTTTGCAGAGCTGGTGTGATTTGCGCCACGATAATCGCTATCAGATTTTTCGTTTCGATCTTTTGACTTTAAACGCATTAAGTTAAAACTGTTTGGATGCCTGAGCGCAGCCCAAACAGCCAATAAGATCCATCGGTGCTGAGTGACAGCCAATAAGATCCATCGGTGCTGAGTGACAGCCAATAAGATCCATCGGTGCTGAGTGACAGCCAATCATTCAACTGTTCTCTTGTTCAGACTGTGAGGAATCCAGGATTTGACCACCGGACACAAATCTATGAACTGAAAAATAAGACAGAAAGATACCTTGATCTTCACAGTCTGTTGTAGTGGCCGCCGCCTCCTCCTCCTCCTCCCCCCGTCCTTCCTCTTCCTCTTTCCTGACGGACGAGGGCGACTCCGTTTCCTGCACGTTGCTCTCAGGCAATGCGGGTTGAAGAGAATCGCTGCTGGGCTCCTCTTCGCTGTCGTCCTCCTCCTCCTCCTCGCTGAACTTCAGCCTCTTCACCTCTTGCTGTTCTCCCTCCATTGGTTCCTCTTCGTCTGAGTGTTTGTTCTTTAAGGAACCAGGGGGAGATGTGCTAGAACCGGATACAGACTGGCTGCTGGGAAACACAAGCAAGCGCTGGTTAATCCACCAGAACCGACCCATACTGAGGATTTGGGCAACAAATTTGCAGAAGCTACTACTTGAAATCTTTCCTCTAGACATTATTAATTATTATTTTTATTATTATTATTATTATTATTATTATTATTAGGGATTAAAGAGCACTCTTCAGGCATTATAATTAGCCACACTTCGTTCTACTGCAGTAAAGCTGAAAAGGAACACGCTGCTCTAAAAATAAACATCACTTCTTGAGCACTTCTAGAAAATACAAATGTTTTAAGAGAAAAGCTCCGTTAAATAAAGTGTTTTTAGCTTTATTTTACTGTAACCGTAGTTTCCTGACAGCAGGAGTACCTGACGAGCTTGCTGTGTCCCGCTGCTGAATCTTTGTGTTCTGTGCTGTCCGGCAGCCCATTGGTGGAAAACGAACTGGAGGAGATCTTCTGCCTGTTCAGTGGTCTTGGGGTGCCTGGTCCATTAACCTTCCTGAGATGATTGAGAAGAAAACAGAGGGTTTGTTTGATGAAACTCAGTTCTGCTGAAGCGAAGCTGAGAGGGAAGCGCTGAGCGAGAAACTAAAGGAGACTCTGTTCTCCTTCTGAGAGAACCTTCAACACACTGCAGACCCGACTCCTAAATCTCTGCGGTAATGAAAACCGGTTCCTTATATGGACGTTCCAGAGCTGTGAACTTGAGTCTTCAGTCAGGACGCCGAGTTTTTTTAACAATAATACCGTTTCGTTTATACAGAACCTCTCTTAAACCAGCGTCGCTTTACAAGGTTCATTTACTATTTTAAAAACACCATACGCAAAGAAAGTGGGATCATCTGGGAAACCCAGCGAGAAATGTGGGTTTTAGTAAAGGTGTAAACAGTGGGAGGAGCCTCCTGGGAATTTGCACCAATCCTGAGATTCTAAGTTTAATTTTAACTCAATAAATTTGTGAATTAATCCAAAAACAAAAACAACAACAAAAAAAAATCCACGTTTTAATAATCCTGTTCGGTCTGTGAGGTGTTCAAGTTTGCGTGGGGCAGCGGTGGCCTAGTGGTTAGGGAGCTGGGAAGACTGTGGGTTCGAATCCCTTACCAGCAGGTCAGCCTGAGGTACCCTTGAGCAAGGTACTGTCCCCATCAGTGCTCCCCAGGTGCTTTCCATAGCTGCCCCCTGCTGCGTGTGTGCGTGTGTGTGGGGGGGGGTTAAGTGCAGAGGTGTGATTTCGCTGTGGTTCACCGTGTGCCGTGTTTCACAATGACAGGACTAGTCACTTTCACTTTCACGTCATTAAATCTGGTAAAAGTGTTTGATGTTTTGTGGAACTTTTTACAAAAAGGAGATTTTTCTTCCTGGCTCATCTGGAGAGACGGACGAGTCCTACCTTTCGGTGAAGACAGACGTGTTGCCGGGCAACATGACTCCATTCATTCTGTTGACGCCGCTGCAGCCGTTTTTCCTGGAAGGGCAAGAAAGACATCCTTACAGTCGCGACAGAACGTAAGAAACTAATTCAGAAGCACAAATAAAGGCTGAACACGGAACCGTTTTTAAAGATGGAACTGCAACCCGACCAGAGGCTGCGACTTCAATACCCACAGGTTCCGTCTAGGGTTTTAAAAATGATTCAATCTAAATCGAAGCCGGTGAATCAGCAGCCTGGCGCGTTACGATTAGCGCTCAACGGACGACTTTTGTGCAACAAAACTAACGTGGGTGAAAATGATTGTAAATCATTGCAACTGAAATTCCGGCAATGAGAAATTTTCCCAAAATTGGCGAAAAAGAGGGAAGAAGTGTCACTTACTCTGACGTGGGGTAAACACAACTAACCACCATCACGTTCTGGGGAGAGAAGATCGACATTCAGAGCCAATCAGACCTTTGATCTCTCACTTAAAGCTTCATTTGTTTCCTAAATGAATGTTTGTTAGTCTGATCATGAGCCTTAATCAGTTTTATTTTTATTTTAATACACTTCACTATTACATTCACAAATTTAAACAGTCCAGATTGGTGCTCTGACCTTCTCGACCCCTCGGAGGAACTTCTCCGTTCCCGTGTAGTTCCTTTTCGGATCCGTGAGCAGCTCACAGAGACGCTGGATCGTGAAGGGGATTCTGGGTAAAACAAAAACAACAACAACAACAACATCCGTCACGATTCTGGGTCAAAAAAATCAAGACTGACAACAAAGAACCAGCCGCTCGGTCTGTTGTCCACGTCCCACCCGTTATCCTCTACAGACAGCAGATGGAGCAGTTGTCCGGGGTAAGAGACACAGAGACGACCTCTCACGTCCCCTGCGGTCAGAAGCAGCAGCGGTTTGTCTGAAAAAGCTGATGGTCATCGCGATGGAGTTTTAGACCGGTCTAAAACTAGAACGTTCTTTAGGACGGCAAATATTTCAGTAGCAAAGGTTCACTATACAGCGGTGCCTCGACTTACGAGTTTAATGCGTTGCGTGACGGAGCTCGTAACTCAGATCACTCGCACGTCAAATCAATTTTCCCACTGAAATGAAGTGGAATGCCATTAATCCGTTCCGGACCTCCAAAAAAATGCTGCGTTTGTTTTTTTGTTCCATGTTTTCACAAGAAAAATGTGCTTATCAAGAAGGAGAACTGTATAAAAACTCAACTCAATAGAACGTCCTGCAAAAAACTATAAAGTTCAGCATGTGCCTCGGAGATCTGAGTACTTGATGCTGATGAAGGGGGAGGAGAAAGGCTGAATAACTGAATCTGATTGGCTGATTTCTGCCCGTGTGGCCAGGCTGTCCTCACTGTCATGGGCGGAGTTTATTAAAACCAGTCCAGCGCGTCTGTTTCAGGTGCTGATCGTAGAAGGACGCTGGCCGGATGTTGTTCACGGCGCCAACTAGTGGCGGGTCTCTGAAGCTGCTCGTGACCCCAATTACAGCTTCGGCTCGAAGCAAAGAAACGGCAGAGAGACGCTCGCATCTCCAAAAGCTCGTTAGCTGGGACACTCGTAAGTCAAAGTACCGCTGCAATTTGATTTGACTGCAGTTTACCGCCGTTTTCACACCAAATATTTTTCATTTTTAACGTCTGGAGTTGGTGGGGTGCAGAAGGTAAAATGTTTAATTTTCTTAAAAGTGCTTTTGTCCTGATAAATGTCATTTTTAAACATTTTTTATTTCACGCTTTCCTTTTGCGGTCGCTCTTCGTCTCTCTAAACTGCAGCGCGAGTGTCTAAACCTGCTTGGGAAGTTTGAGAACCGCCCTCGTTAAACGAGGAAAACTACATTTATTAAACTTCATGAAGATCAAACTGAAGCCCTGATCCGTTTACCGACAGACTCGCCGACGTCCATCGAGCAGGCTCAACATCTGGACCGGAGTCCAAACCCTGGAACGTGAAACCTGGAGAAGTTCTTATTCTTATTGTTCTTGCTTTTCTACTGCGCAGACACCTCGGATCTCTCCCTCCGTCCATTCCTGGACGAAGATGAAGCCTCTTAGATGCCTCGCACTGTCTCGCTGCAGGCATGAGCTGTGAAGTGAAAGCGAAAGTGACTGCCACCATGAAACGCAGCAAAGCACCTGGTGTATTTAACCCACACACGCCGTGTAGACATACATTCATCACCCGGGCAGCAGTGATGGGCATGGTACCTTGGTCAAAGGTACCTTAGGGTGATCTACTGCTTTGGGATTCGAACCCACGACCTTCCGGTCCTGAGGCCTAGTCCCTAAACACGAGGACACCGCTGCCCCAGAAGGGGATGCAGTGTAGTTTGGAGAGCAGACAGTGGTGGGCGGTTCCTCCTGATGGAAGAACTTAGAACGTAGGACCCACACAGGTGGACAGTACGGAAACTCTGGACATCAGGAAGTGTCCAAGGAAGTTAAGTCCTCTGTTTGCGGTTTATTACCCGTTGTATCCGTTGACGATCTTCAGTATCCTCTCTTTCATCTCCTCGAAGGGAACAGACTCCACGTTGGGGTTGGTGGGTCCTCTCTGCTCCGGAGCCGAGGCTCGGAAGTCCTCCATCACCTTCTCCAGCTTGAAGAGGAAGTAGCTTTTAAACTGCGACCACGAAACCCTGCGGAGACGCAGACGAAGACGTGGATCAGGTAGCAGACGCACAGGAGGAGACGCTAAAACATGCGTCCTGAACTCGAATTAAAATTCATCTGAACTTCAAACCAAGTGTTGGAATATTTCACTGGTTCTGATGTTTCCCCTAAAACTAGGAAAAGATGAACGTTGTGGTAGATATTTTTAAATATTCTTAATTACACTTTCTGAAAGGAGTCTCCTCTCAGTTTTACAGAAATCTCGCGTCACTGCGGTTCGTCTCGCGGCTCTGTTGATCGGACAGATCGATTACTTCCGTCTTACATTCAATTTTTCATTTTAACTTTGTGTAAAGTTTAGAATCGGCAGAAACGCAGCAGAAATGTTCCTCCGAATCGCTCACGGACGAAACATGCAAACGATGAAATCACTTCAACTGGCTGAAAATATTAAACCGGCTCCGAATTTCTTAAAACTAGAAAAGAAGGAAGACTTTCTGACAAGCACAGGAAAGGTTTTAGTATATCGAGCCCGTTAACAACAACATTATTATATTCAGAGCACAATTCTAAAACCCAAAGTTACCGTACAGAACAAATATAGATCATCTTCTTTCAGCCGCTCCTGTTTAGGGGTCTCCTCAGCGGATCAACCGTCTCCGTTTCTTCCGGTCCTCTGCATCTTCCTCCTTCAAACCAGCCGCCTGCACGTCCTCTCTCACCACATCCATAAACCTCCTCTTTGGTCTTCCTCTTCTCCTCTTTCCTGGCAGCTCCATCTTCAACATCCTCCTCCTGATATACTCCTCGTCTCTCCTCTGCACACGTCCAAACCAACGCAATCTTGCTTCTCTAACTTTGTCTCCAAGACGTCTAACCTGATCTGTCCCTCTAATATACTCATTTCTAATCCTGTCCATCCTCGTCACACCCAACGAACATCTCAGCATCTTTAACTCCGACACCTCCAGCTCCGCCTCCTGCCTTTTCATCACCGTCTCCAACCCGTACAACATAGCTGGTCTCACTACTGTCCTGTAAACCTTCCTTTTTACTCTTGCTGGTCTGTCACAAATCACTCCAGTCACTCTTCTCCATTTGGTTTTTACTATTTTGTTGTTCAAACTGCAGTTCTGCGGATCAAAATTCCACTTTTTGTTCTAAATATTGTCATTTTTTCAACAACAGGACTGAACGGAGACAGAAGAAGGTGCAAAGTTTAAAATGCCAAGAACCTTCGTTAATGTGTGTGTGTTGAATTTATCCACTTCTTGAGTTTTTAGTGGATTTTTACGTACATGGTTTCTCCTGTTTTCGCTACATGGCACAGAAACTGGTCCAACACGGGAGAGACTTCCTTTTTCCCTTTCTTCTCAAAATCTGAGGGAAAGAAAAAAGAATTATTGGCCGGAACAGAGCATCGTTTTAATCGGAGCACCTTTAATGAGGGCTGGGCGATCGGAGGAGATTCATGGTCATCGTGATTAATCACAGCGTTCTGAGAGCATCGTCAGAAATTAAAGAGCCGCATGTTTCCGCAAAGAGAGAAGATTTCGGCTCGTTTCTGGATTCAGTGAAAAATGATTGGTTTCTTTTCCATCAAAACTTAAATTATATTACAATTATATATATGTTATAAATAAATAAATCAAGTTTTCAATAAATTAATACATTTTTCTGTTATTGTTAATTCTGTTTTTTATTCATGTTATTGTTATATTTATAGTGAGTACAGGCCTGATTAAAGAGCCCATATTGTGTGAAAATGAATTTACATTTTTGTAAATGTATCCATCGATGCAGCCGGACCGCTCGCTCCTCTGAGCGGCTCCAGCCCGTTCTGAACTGACTGCATTTGTGATGTCACAAAAACCAACATTCGCCCGTAAGGCGTCACACTTAAAGCCAAGTTGCTTTTGACTCCGGGGCAGCCAATCAGAAGGAAGAGAACATTAAAGGGCACTGTAAAGAGTAACGGAGCTGGAAAAACTGACTTTGTGATGTCACAAAAACAGCATTCATATCCAAATACAGCTGAAGTTATTATAAAGTGCTGGACTGTGGTAGAGGATGCATAGCAGCCAATCAGAACAGACATCAGTAGCATGTGTGTTAAAGGAAGTCGTAAGGCTTTGTGACGTCACAAACATCATATTCACACACAAAGGTGAAATCGCACATCCACATTTGCTTTTAACTCTTTAAAAAGTTACGATATAGGATCCCTGGAGGCCAATCGGAAGGAAGATCATTTGCATATTAAAGGTTTGGTAAAAAGAGAACTGGAAAAAATGACTTTGTGATGTCACAAAAGCAAGACTCAAACATAACGCAACCGTCATCGTTTCTGGTTATAAAGTGCCTGAACTGCGGTCCAGGATGCATGGCATCCAATCGGAACGAAGATGATTTGCATGTCAGAATTAAAGGGACAGTAATGAGGGCGACGCGTAGAAAGCTGTTCTTGTGACGTCATAAAGCGTCATTATTCACCTGTACAGGTGAACTTAATTACACAGCAAATTATTTTAGGTTAGGGTGAAGTTTGGGCACCAGGGCAAAACAGGGTCCCTGGAGGCCAATCAGAAGGAAGATCATTTGCATATCAGCCTTCAGGGGACAGTACGGAAGGCAGAAAGGGTGACAGTAGAGGAGAGCTGACTTTGTGATGTCACAAAGGCGAACGCCCTTCCACAGAAACTTGAACGTGTATGATCTTACATTTTTGTCTACAGGGGAGTCCCTGGGAACCAATCAGAAGGAGGATTATTTGCATATTAAAGGGTCAATGTCAAGGGCATGGAAAAGGGTCAGAATCACGAACAGGACTCTGTGACGTCCCAAAGCTGGTCCCGCTCAGGGGGGCCGCGACTCTCCTCAGCAGGTCCAGCACGCGGTTTGCGCCCAAAGGGAAGAGTCTGGAACACACGGGATCCCTGGCAGCCAATCAGAACAGAGCTCATTTGCATACACCTCTCTTAAAGGCGCAGTAACGCAAGATAATAAATGTCCTCCGAGGGCGCGCAGACAGGGACCAGCTCAGAGAGACGCGGAGAGGAGGACATCCATCAAAGTGAAGTAAATGTGCCCTTTATTCGCCTGTTATTCAGTAATTTAATAAACTCTCCCCGCAGCTCGGACCCAACCAGCTCGGCTCTCTTTATAAAACCCGAGACCGGTGTAACGTTTCAGAGTTAAGAGTCTAAATGCGGTAAAAACAGACACAACTTTCGCACAAAAGTGAAACGGAACCGGACAAAACGGGACGCAGCCGGCTGGTTCTGCTAGCCGCGCGGCTAACTTTAGCTTAGCTCGGCTTCTTTCGGAAATAAAACCCAGAAAACCTTTCAGAGCTTCGAGAAGAGCGTCGGTCTCCATCTCGGCGAGGACTCGGCCTGCGGATCCGGCGGGAGGCGAAGAGAAACCGGCCGCCGTTCGGTGGAGAGAGAAGAAAAACAGAAAGCAGAGCGAAAAAGGGGGAGATATTTCAATATGGCGCTCCTGATGTCACTGGCCGAGGGCGCGTCCCAATCCACGCGCCCTGCGCACTACCGAGGGCGCGACTCGAGTGCCCTTCTACTTCTTCACTATTTGGACAAGGTTCATTTATAAACACGTTATTTTACCCCTTAGGTGAACTTTAGAGGGAGAAAACGAGCAAAGAGAGAATAAATCGGATCAGTAGAACTTTAAACAAATATTTATAAAAAAATTGTAGAGTTAAACCAGTTTAAAAATGTTCTAATGAAGTCAGCCTGAGTTCTAGAGAACCGCAATAACATGATAGAAAAAATGTAATTATACTGAGATTAAATTAAACTTCTTTCTTTCATTATTCTTAATGAAAATGGAATAAATAAACGGAAAAAAAGAAAAAGATAGTAGTAACCCATAAGTCTCTAATTATTTTATGAAGTGTGTGTGTGTGTGTGTGTGTGTGTGTGTGTGTGTGTGTGTGTATATATATATATATATATATATATATATATATATATATATATATATATATAATAAATGTGTGTGTTTGAATCATAAATCATCCACTACAGCGTTAGAACCGATCATCCAGGTTCTCCTGTCAGTGGAGGAGATATTGGGCAGGAAGTGAACGCTCAGTTCTGGAAGTTGATGTTGGAAGACGAGACCAGCTGTGATGAGCTTGTTCAGAACGTGGCAGGTCCTGAGGGTGTTCTTGGTATGCTGTGGTCAGCGATGACCAAAAGTGCTCCAAGAAGGGAGAACTGGTTACAGATCCACAGGTGCTGAAGGCTCTTAACCCGTCTGGTTCTACAGGAGAGCTGCTGCAGCAAAACTGTCGATACATTTACATTTACGGCATTTAGCAGACGCTCTTATCCAGAGCGACTTACATTTCCTAATTACAGGGACAGTCCCCCTGGAGACACTCAGGGTTAAGGGTCTTGCTCAGGGACCCAGTGGTGGTAGTGCTAGAGGTGGGATTCGAACCGGGGACCTCTTGATCCAGAGGCAAGTACCCTACCACTAGACCACCGCCACCCGCCAACCAGATAAAGTTCTGGTTCTGATAGAAACGTTCCACGTTCCAGCTGGTCAGAGTGTCCACCACTGAAGGCTCCTACAGTGGACGTCAGAAGTGGACCAGGGAGCGATGGAAGGTGGACTGGTCCGATGGTTCCTGTTCTGTGTGTGTGTCCTTACCTGGAAAACAGACACCAGGATGCACTGTGGGAAGACAGTGTGATGCTCTGGACAACGATCTGTGCTGTATTCATGTGGACGTTACTTTGGAAGTTCCTCCCTTCATGGTGACGGTGTCCCCTAATGTCCTCTTTCAGCGGGACAACGCTGCACACACTGTTCAGGAACGCTTTGAGAGTTAACAGGTTAAAAGGAGGAGGGACATTGGTCTGAAAATATAAACCTTTGGTGAAATGAAGCGGAAAATGAAGAAAGATTTATGAGCCCTTTTAAAAATGAACACTTAGACGAGGGACATTAGGAGGATGAGGTTTCCTTTCTTTTGCATATTCATTTATTACATTTCTGACATGCATGAACATGTAAGGACACGAGATATAAAAACACATTCGTCTGAAAAATACACGCTGGCAGGACTGACGTCCATGTACAAGTGTAGTCAAATGTAGTGTGTGTGTGTGTGTGTGTGTGTGTTTCCAGGTAGAACAGCCGATCCGATTCATTTCTCTGCAGCGAGATGATGCTGGATGTTCTCGAACGTCAAAAGTGTTTACAGCCCTTCCGCTCGTCTCATCGCTTCCAATAAAAATGAGGAGAAAAAGCAACCGGAGCATGAACATGGCACTGAATAATGAATAAAAACTTTACATGGTGTCTGCACCGGCAGCGGTGTTCTAGTGTTTGAGTTCCACGATCAGAAGGTTGTGGGTTCCAATCCCGACCCAGTAGGCTGCCCTGAGGTACCCTTGATCAAGGTACCGCCCCCATCACTGCTCCCCTGGCGCTGAATATGGCACTGTTGGATGGTGCGTGTGTGTGTTCAATACAGAGGATTCGTTTGGTTCACTGTGTTCACAATGGTGCCTTCACTTTCACTTTCACTTTTTAGTCCCCAGGAGTGGATGAGGTTTAATGTTCTAAACCAGGTATTTAAACAATGTGTATTTAAAGGGAAACTGCACCACAGTGGGTTAGTTCAGCTTTCTCTACAGTGGTGGTGAATGGAACCAGGCGTCAGGTCAGAAATGCATGGATGTGGATGGTCTGAACTGAAGCCCTCACAATGTCTGCATGTGTCCCTCCACCATGATTGGGTTCAGTTCTAGTCCAGACCCTGCTAAAACAAGGTCTCAGGCATCAGGAAAGTCTGTGAGGGACATTCAGATGTCTGGTTCCATTCACCACCACTGGGAACAAGTTCTGCTCCTCACCAAACTCACTTAAAAGCCCAATTATGTGGATCTTTTGAAATAATTCTTCTTTAAATATGCTAGTGGACGGGAAATTGAGGTACGATCTGCAGTGCCAGCCTGCACCCCGGATGGACACCTCACTGTGAACACAGAGACGTTTGTCCTCTTCAGGAACGCTCAATGTTCGTTCGATGTCCACAGACCTCGTCTGACCCGATATCTGGTCCACAGCTGAGTTTTCGACACCGCTTTGAGTTTCCCGACTCCCAAACAGGTCTGCAGGTTTAAAGCATCTCGGATCAAACTGTCCTTTAAAAGTGAGACGTGTGCAAGCGGACAAACTTTTCTCTTTTTTCTTCTCCATCGTTCATTCCACTTCACATATGTACATTCACTTATGGACAAACTTCCCTCGACCTCCAGGTCCAAATCACGGAGTGTTATTATACCGCTCGTCCACTTAGTTCTTTGGAGACAAACTCCTGAGGCATTGATTCACCAACCGCTGCCTCAAACCGTCCACGAAGCTCCTCTTCTCCAAGCAGAGGACGCTGGACGCGACAGAATCCCCTTGGCATTGCACGTGTTCCGTTAAACAAATAAAAGCACTGGATAAAAGATGCCCATCGCAGGTGGAGAATCAGCGCTTCTCCTTGTCGTTGAGTTCAGCGGCGCTGTCTGTGCGGCGGCGGACGAACATGGCGGACCACTTTCTGCTCAAACACGACCTTCATGGTCTTCTCGATCTGTTTGAGGAACACCTGAGGAATTCGGCCGCACAGCGTGTTGACCGTGTCCAGGAATTTGGTCTGGAGAGGATAAAACAAGGACTGGAACAGGTTTTCCCCAAACGGATACTGAAAAACAAGGAAGAGGAAGTGAGATAATGAAATATACGTAGGTTAAATTCACAATTTCAGTTTCGCGTCACTTTCTGAGCCGCTGGAGAACGATGCATAACCGGGGATTAGACCAGAGCATGTGCTCCGTCTCCTAGTGTTTAGGGATTCGGCCTCATAATCGGAAGGTCCTGGGTTTGAATCCCTTTGAGTCCAGTTGAGCTCTGGTCCATCCTGTCTCAATCAGAGGTCCCCGAGATGTTTCTACAGGTTGGCTGGAGTCCAACTGGGCTGGACTGAATTAATTGGACATCATCAGTGGAAGACCTGCTTGTCTCCTGAGGAGGACAGAGCTGTCCTTAGAGACAGGATTCTGTAAAGACAGACCTGGAGAGAGAACATTTCTCCAGCAGTGTAAGGGTGAAGGGTGAATCCCGGACCAGTAGGTTGTCCTGAGGATCCCTTGATCAAGGTACCGTCCCCATCACTGCTCCCGGTGTGTGTGGGATAAATACAGGGCACTGTAAGAGACTTATGCTGTTCGCCCGAAGAGATAAATGACGTACGTCATGAATGGCATCATACACCACTTTGAAGGCAGGCTGCTTGTCGTCGTGGTAAACGCCGCGGTTGCCATGGAGAATGGACACACCTTCCTGCTCCGCCCCCTTGCAGTTGCTGCCGTACATGCAGTGATCGGGCCGGTAGTTCCAATGGCAGGGAAAGGTGTACAGACATTCTAAAGAAACACAAAATATAAGATTATATATGTGTGCGTGTATATGTTTATATATTTTTTAATTGTCGTCGATTCAGTTTGTCCCTCATTGGTCCAAACACAAAAGCTCTAGTCCATCCTGTCTCAATCAGAGGTCCCTGAGATGTTTCTACAGGTTGGCTGGAGTCCAACTGGGCTGGACTGAATTAATTGGACATCGTCAGTGAAACGCCTGCCTATTTAAGCTGATGGTGTCTCCTGAGGAGGACAGAGCTGTCCTTAGAGACAGGATTCTGTAAAGACAGATCTGGAGAGACAGAACATTTCTACAGCAGTATAAGGGTGAAGGTTATTGGTTCTTCTTCTCCCTTTCGGCTCCTCCCGTCCTCTGCATCATCTCGTTCACACCTGCATGTCCTCTCTCACCACATCCATAAACCTCCTCTTTGTCCTTCCTCTTCTCCTCTTTCCTGGCACCTCCGTCCTCAACATCCTTCTCCTGATATTCTCCTCGTCTCTCCTCTGGACACGTCCAAACCAACACAGTCTTGCTTCTCTCTGTCTCCAAATCAAAAACACAGGAGTGGATTCAGGAAATCTGTGAAAGCCCTGGAGTGATCCAGTCCGAGTCCAAACCCAAAAGAGCACATTTAGTCGTGTCCAGAGGAGAGACGAGGAGTATATCAGGAGAAGGATGTTGAGGATGGAGCTGAAAGAGAAGAAGAGGAAGGACAAAGAGGAGGTTTATGGATGTGGTGAGAGAGGACATGCAGGGGGACGATGTGAAAGAGGAAGATGCAGAGGACAGGAAGACATGGAGATGGTTGATGCGCTGTGGGGAACCCTAATGGGAGCAGCCGGAATAAGAATAAATATAATATGATAAATATGTCTCGTAGGTCTCGTTAATGTGCTACCAGCCGATGTTCTTGTGCCTCATCAATCTGCTGAGAGTTTTTTCCCCCTGATTTGATTAACCTCGTTAATCAGAGGATGATATAATTGGCTGTGTAATTAGCTCATTATATTGGGTCTTGCTTCACTGGAGGCCTCACTTTTCCTCTTTTAAAGAGTGAAGTCTTCTAGTCCTGCATGTCCTCGCCTGCTCAGGACTGTAGTGCTGGACTAAACGACTGCACCTCGTCCTTTTGACTCCTGTCAGAAAATCAATACGATCATCAGATTTAACAGGAGGCACTTTCTCCCCGTCGTCCTTCTGACTGAAACACGGAAAACAGCCTCGGCAGTCGGAGCAGGATTTGACAGATGAGCAGTCCTCTGTGTGTGTGTGTGTGTGTGTGTGTGTGTGTGTGTGTGTAAACACTCAGCTTGCCTGGAGCTACTGGGGGATTAAGTGGTGCTTGTGGTGGAAAGGTTGGCAAATCTGCCTGAAGACTGTACTGGAAATAATAATAATAATAATAATAATAATAATAATAACAATAGTAATAATACTACTACTACTACTAATAATAATAATATGATACTACTGCTACTACTAAGACTACCAATAATAATAATGATAATGCAATTTTATTATTATTATTATTATAATTATTATGGAGGAGGACCGCCCTACACACCCAGAGAGGGAGAGGACAGTTATACTGAGTGATGGGGGAGAGGGAGGACCGCCCTACACACCCAGAGAGGGAGAGGACAGTTCTGCTGAGTGATGGGGGAGAGGGAGGACCACCCTACCCAACTAATGAAGTAAACACACCTGGATTGTAGTGGAAAATAATGTTCAGGAGGTCCTGGTCCCCCCACGTGATGTGGTTCTTGTATTTCTGGTAGAGCGGATGAAGCAGTTCCTCCCATGACAGGCCGCTGGTGATCATGCTGTTCTGTAAAATAAAAATCGGCAGGTTATTTGTCTCCACCACTGTTCTCCTTCCAAATAAGTTTCACATTTTTCAAAGATGTCCAGTATAAAGTAACCATGTAACGTCAGTTTTCTTCAAAGCTCTGAGCTGTGTTGCCTTTAAGGGCCTCATGTGAGCAGAAATCTCGAGGACATGTGAGGCCTGGTGCCCTGGGCGACTGTCAGCGGCAACAAACCACAAAGGATGTACACAGTGAACGCCTGAACCTGAGATGGAAAAAAAAAAAACCCCGACCAGGCTAAAAAAAAAACAGTCACATGACCCTTGAACATTTTCCAGCTTTAACTGAGTTATCACCAAAACGATCACAGCTATAAAGCAGCTGCCTCTTATTTACTGCAACCCCTGCAGCTGCAACCCAGATGCAACCCATATAACATAGCTGGTTTTACTACCGTCTCCAACTCGTAAAATATAGCTGGTCTCACTACCGTCTTCAACATGTATAACATAGCTGGTTTATTGTTGTTATTAAGGATGTTAGTTAGGCTAATGCTAGGCCATTCTCCCTTCTATAGATCTATGCTAAGGGTAGCGCTGTCACCTCACAGTGATGAGGTCCTGGGACCAATTCCCAGGTGGGACCTTTCTTTGTGGAGTGGACAAGTCAGGTGGACTGGAGATGCTAAATTGTTAATTGTGATGCTAATTGTGGTGTGAGAGTGTGTTTTTAAATGTATTTGTGTGTGTTTTCTGCGATGGACTGGTGACCTGTCCAGGGTTCGGGTCCGTCTTTTGCCATGTCTGAGATGGGATAGACTCCAGCACCCCCCATGACCCTTAATCGGAACAAGTGGCTCAGAAAATGAGTGAGTTTGTATTAATAAAATATAACCAAGCAATCAACTGCTCACCTTGAACAGGGTTCTCCGGATCCGTGTGAGGTTCATCAGCATGACCCCCGAATTGACCCCAGTGATGCCGTAGAACGGGTGCCTGGCAAAGCGACTGTACCAGCCGATTTTGGGGATCTCATGCTCGGGGGCCATGGCAGCAAGCTGAGTGCTGTTGAAGGACTTCAGGAACCTCCAGATGTCGTCCATGGGCCGGAGAAAAAGAACATCCGTGTCCACGTACAATAACGAGTCCACGTCTTTCAGGATCACCTGAGGGGAGAAGTGAATGAATTGAACTTTTTCCAAAATATGGGGAGAAAGAGATGGACACCAAACAGATGGGCGAGTCCTTACAGGAAGGAAGAGCCTCTGGGCTGCACACGGCTTGAAGAGCCTCTTCCACTCCTCAGCATTTCCCACGGAGAACGTGATTGGGTACAGCTTGTACTGGAACTTGGAGGAGAACGGCCTTGGCCACTGGCTCAGCTGTGAGAGTAAAAGGAGATGACACAAACTGTACTGCTTCATCTGGAGACTCTGATGACCTAGGACGTTAAGGAGGAACAGACTGTCCCCTGAAACTTCTAAATGAATTCATTTTGCGCATTATCGGAATCTGTAAAGAGCCCAGATGACCGAAAACCAAATTTTCCTCATTTTTTAAAAACAAGGTGTCTAATGTAGGGTGTAAACATTTCAAAACACACATTTTAGACCCAAATGTCCAAAAACATTCATTGTGAGTTCTGTGATGTCACAAAAACCAACACAGGATGTGCTGAAAATATGATGGAGAAAAGTATTCGGACACTTGAATTCAGCTCATCTTGTTGGAAAAGCAGTGGTCACAGGATCTCCACCCACAGTGAAGCATGGTGGTGGGAGTTTCTTGATCCGGGGCAGCAGATGTCAATGAAGGATGTACTGGGAGATATTAGAGGAAAAGATGGATATTTTGACAAGAAAATGAACACAAAGACAGAAGACTAAAGGTGGACCTCCTGAAGTTTAAAAAGAACTGATTTTTAATGTTCATCAGAGGAACCCTAGAAAGTGGAGATGGTTTTTTAAGGAAAATGGGCCAAAACTCAACCCAATGACCCTTTAATGTATATTTTTTCTGAGAGCTTTGGGAGGAACCTAGATTTAAAAGAGGAACCTGCCTCCCACTGGGTGACAGGATATAAAAGTCACAAATATCTCCACGTCATGTTTCCTGTTCAAGAAATTACTCATCATACCAAGTGCTTTCTCTTGCCTGTAAGCTCTTCCCACCCACTCGGATGGCCTGGCCCTGATTCAAAGCGTTTAGCAGTTGCTCTTATCCAGACTGACTTACATCAGTCCTTCATCGCCAGGGGACGAGAGGAGACGTGTTGTTTGATTAGTGCCGTCAAATAAGAAGGTGCGAGACCATTCTTGGTCTTGAAAGCAAAAGTTAAGGATTTGAACCTGCACAGAGAAACAGTAGGAGAGAACTTGGAACGTTTGAAGACAAGTCTTGCAGCAGCGTCTGAAATTCTCTCCAGTGGAAGATGCACCACAGTTACAGTGTCCAGTTTGGAGATGACCAGAGCCTGGACGAGCAGCTGGATAGCCTTGATGGTGAGGAATGGACAGATTTATTGGATGTTGTAGAGAAGGTGTCTGCAAAAAAGAGCTCAACGGCAAATGTGACAACGAGATTTCTTGTGGTCTCAGAGGAGACAATACGTGAGTTCCCAGAAGAAATACCAAGGTCTGGTCTGATGGGTTTCCTTCAACCCATTGATCATTTGAGGGAAAAGAGAAGAACATGTCAGCCAGGAACACGTAGTTAAGCCTTCTTTAAAGGAACAAGGGCTGCAGGTGGGCATCCCCAGGACTGTCATGAAACAAC
>CM029366.1:33731085-33766085 GCA_017165825.1 Hepsetus odoe
TTTGGCTCAGTTGGCCATTAGACATGGTGGTGATGAGGGGTGTTGCAGATAATATTATAATTCATCACATGAAATTCACATGAAATTCATTCATGTCATGAATACAATTCTATATGCAATTGCAAACTGTGATTTTTAGGAAAAAACTAGTTTTTCATCCTTATTTAAACCAAATGTCCTATAAAAGGTTATAAAAAAGGCCTATAAAAAAGGCCAAAAAGGCCTATAAAAGGTTTCTCATCACTTCTTGTTTCAGACAATAAGCATCTCCTGATGGGTAAAACCAAAGAGCTCTCGAGACCTTCACAACCTCTTCGCAAAACACACAGATGGCCTTGGTTCTAGACAGGATTTTGAGCTTCACAAATGTTCCAGTGAGCACCGTTGAGGCTATAATCTAAAAGTGGAAAGAACATAATTTCACCATAAACTGGTCACGACCAGGTGCTCGCAAGATTACTGACAGAGGAGTCAAAAGAATAATCAGAAGAGTGGTCCAAGAGCCAAGGAGAGCTTCAGAAAGACCTGGAATTAGCAGCTACAGTTGTTTTAAAGAAGACAATAGTAATGCACTCAACTGACATGGCCTCAGTGATAGACTCTGCCAAAGAAAATGTTGAAGCTCATTTGAAGTTTGCTGCACAACATTTGGACAAAGCAAGGAAATACTGGGAGAACATTGTCTGGTCAGATGAGACCAAAACTGAACTCTTTGGATGTTCATGTTAGGAGGAGAAATGGCTGCGCGTCACCCTAAAAACACCACACCAACAGTGAAGTCTGGAGGTGGGAACATCATGGTTTGGAGATGTTTTTCAGTACATGCTACTGGCAGAATTCATATAATTGAAAGAAGGATGAATGGAGAAATGGGACATTCCAGATAAGAATCAGAATGCTGAAGTTGAAATGAGGAGGACATTTCAGCAAGACAACAATCCCAGGAAATAGACCGGTTTCATGTCAGCAGAACTAACATTTACTGAGAAAAACCTTGAGGTTCTCAATACTTATTGTCCCTGCTGTCCTTTATATAAAGCATCTAAAGCTTTGCTCTGGAAGATTTCTCATAGTAACCATAAACGAACTCTTATCTGAGACGGAGAAAAATATATTTCCGTTGACATCTGGTTCCTTTCACCACCACCGTTCCACTTCAAACCAAACCCGCTCTGGACGTCTGTTTACAAACTGAAATGTGGGACAATTCTGCAAAAAATGGGTGGAGTTTCCCTTCAGCCAACTCCAAGACTTTTTACTTTTTAACCCAAAAAAAATCCTCCTCAAGCAGAAGAGCCAGAAACCGCTCAAGTGCTGCTGCTTTGAAGTTAAACGTATTAAAGAGGAAAGAATCCGTCAAAATGAAATCAAACGGCAAGAATGCTTCGACTTTCAACCCATTAAACCCTCCCCGTTCCTCTCTCTCCGTTTGGGAAGACAGCCAACGCTTTTCAGCAAGATTTTAACCACACATCCCGTCCGGCCAACTGATTTAACACTTTTTTTTTTTGTATTTCCCCTCCTCCACCTCCCGATCCGAGGCTCTCCTGCCAAAAGCAGCTTGTTTTCGCTGGGCACTATACCCTGCTGTAAATGCCTGCTGCTTAAAAGTAGGAAAAACGGCTTTTTCTTTCCTTTCCTGACGAGAAAGCCGCGGCACAGCTCGTCAGGATGCTCAGCCGAGGAGGGAGAAGCCGTAAGTCTTAGCAGATGATGTGTTTACGGCCCGGCGTCTCACGGCTGCCATGAGAGGTATGTCTGCCTCGGGGCGAACGACATAACTGGGTTCCAGATGATGAGAGTTATTTGTTAAAAATACTCACGAGGAGCAGTTAGGCCTCGTCAGCGCTTGTTTCAGCAAGGCTGAGATACAGGTAGAGCGGGATTAAACCCCTCAGGGCTGGAACGACAAACGAAAATATGAAAAAGAAGAGAATTATACATTTTTTTATTTATTCCAACCACAAGTGACACACAGGCACATCCCGCTTCCCGAGCGAAGAGTCGCAGACCCAGCCTCAGCTGGAATCAGGGCTTCTTCTTCTTCTTCTTCTTCTTCTTCTTCTCTTAGCTGCTCGGTTTATGAGTCGCTGCAGTGGATTTTCCGTCTACATGTCTTCCTGTCCTCTTCCTCTTTCACACCGTCCCTGTGCATGTCCTCTCTCATCACGTCCATAAACCTCCTCTTTGGTCTTCGTCTTCTCTTCTTTCTAGGCAGCTCCATCTTCAACATCCTCCTCCTGATATACTCCTCGTCTCTCCTCTGGACACGTCCAAACCAGCTTTGTCTTCAAATCCTCCAACCTGATCTGTCTCTCCAATTTACTCGTTGCTAATCCTCGTCCCTCCTGAAGCAAATCTCAGCATCTTTAACTCTGACACCTCCAGCTCCACCACCTCTCTTTTCATCATTCTCCAACCTGTATAACATAGCTGGTCTCACTACTGCCTCCAACCGGTATAACATATCTGGTCTCACTACTGCCTCCAACCTGTATAACATTACTGCTCTCACTACCAACTCCAATATAACTATAACATAGTTGGTCTCACTACTGCCTCCAACCGGTATAACATAGCTGGTCTCACTACTGTCTCCAAGCCGTATAACATAGCTGGTCTCACTATCATTTCCAACCTGTATAACATTGTCCCCAACCGATATAAACATAGCTGGTCTCACTACTGTCTCCAACCGGTATAACATAGCTGGTCTCACTACCATCCTGTAAACCTTCCCTTTCACTCTTGCTGGTTCCCGTCTGTCACAGATCACTCTTGCCACTCTTCTCCACTCATTCCAGCCTGCCTGCACTCTCTTCCTCTCCTCTCTTCCACACTCGCCGTTACTCTGAACGAGTACAAATCAGAGCCTTTTGGCACATTTTGATCACCAAATTAGTGTCACTCTCACCCGTGAGTTCAGTCTCCTCCAGTCCGAGCGCTGAGTGGACAAAAAGCACAAACCTCATCCAAGAAGCACGAAGCAATTCTTATTTTTTATTTGATTAGACTTTCCCTTATTTGTATAGTTCACAGCCAAACCATCACTTTTCATTTAAGGGAGCGTTTTACCCGTACACTATAAGCAACTCGTCAACAACATGAGAAGCTGTCAACCTAGCAACATCCTAACAACCACCTGCTGCTGTTTCAACCACCATGGACATCTGGCAATGCCCTTCCCACCATAAATACCATAGCAACCTACAGAAACATTGTAACAACCACCTGGAATACCTTAATTACCACATATCACCTCCATTGCAACAACCTGGAGCACCGTAGCAATCACCTAGTAATATCTTCGCAACAGTGATGCCATAGTAACTAAGCAGTTTCTCCCTAGCAACCACCTAGCGACACCTTAGCAACCCTCTCACATACAATAGTTGCCACTAAGTGAAAGTAACATATTGCAAACAGGTACCAGCACCCCAACATGACCTAACATGGCAACATCACCTGGGTTCCAATAGCAGCACCCTCGGAAGCACCAGAGGTTGGCCTGAGGTTCCCTTGATCAGTGTGCCGTCCCCATCACTGCTCCCCGGGTGCTGGAAACAGCTGCCCCCTTCAACACCTTAACAACCAGCAGAGATACAATGACTCTTCTCTGAAATGCAATCGAGAAGTGTACTATCTGATATTCCTGCGCCGCACACTGAATTCGTCCTCTGCATTTACCCCGTCCACACACACCAGCAGTGAACACACACACCCACACACACTGGGAGCAGTAGATCGCAATCACTGCACCCGGGAAGCAGTAATGGGGACGGTACCTTGCTCAAGCGTACCTCAGGGCAACCTGCTGATCTGGGACTCGAACCCATGAACCAGTCATGAGGGAAAGTCCAAAATACTAGGCCAACACTGCTCCATACACACACACGCACACACACACACGCACACACACGCACACACACGCACACACACGCACACACACTATTTGACGCACAGCCCAGATTCTAACCCTGCAGTGTTCAGTAAACACACACAGGCTGCACAGAGCACAACTTCACTGCTTCAGTCTTTCTGGCAAACCCAACTGTGAGCTCTGAGCTCTAAGAGCAGGAACAGCAGCCAGGAACAGCCTCATAAACCGGATTAAACCGGATCTCCAGTTTCATCAAACTTCATCCATCAGGATTAGCAGGCCTTTCCAACACACACTCCGTTTCCACCAGTCCATTACTGACCTGCTCCCGGTCCAAGATCGCAGGTCCTTTTATCACAATCCGGCCTGTCGACTCCATAAAGATCCCAGAATTTGGAAAGAAGGTTCTCCAGAAAACATGGAACAGGAATATCAGAGGCCACTTCAACACCAAAACCACACCGACTGCCAAATCCGGCCGATCAGGAGAGTTTAGGAGCCACAGAGCCGGGGACTGAACTCAAACTAGGGAAATAAAAACTCCTGGATTAAATCAGTATTTGACACAAAACTGCTGAGGATTTGTTTTATTAGATTCATTTTTTTGGCTGTTTTTTGCTTTTGACGAACCAAACAGAAATTTAAAAGAAAAAAATATATCCATTTATTAAATTCACTAAAATCACCCAAATCTATTAAAAGGCCGTTTACTATTCTATTTTTACTCGCTGTTTTCTTTATCTTAATTTAAATTTTCATTCTCTGAGGACCTACATCAATAAATTAATAAATAAGGAAACAAACAAACTGAATTACTTTGATGAACTTATTATGTAATATATTATAAAGTTTCATATTCATATTTTTAAGATTTTCTCAGGAGGTGAAGCATTTTATTGCCCTGCCCACTGGTGCGCGATGACATCATCAAAAAAGAAGAGGCGGGGCTAAAGTCTTCTCACTTGAATAGACGATTATTGGAAAAACGTGAACTGGGTCTTTATTGAATTTTGGGTGCTGTTCTGGAACGTTTTCAGTTCATGAAGGTACAAACGGTGTCAATTTCCCTCCGAAGCTCCAGCAGGTCCTTGAGGTCCAGTTTTGTACTTTAAATATGTTTGTTCAGGAAAAGGGGGCGGATTTGTACCTTTTCATCACCTCGTGGTTTAAAGTAGAACCCGAAAAGTCTGGAGTGAACAGAGTCGGCCCACCTTAAAAAACCCTCTGCAGTGGAACCTGAAGGAGTTCTGCTCGGGGGACAGAGGTCCTGAAGGTGAATCTCAGTAACGCCCCTTGTTTCTGAAAGCAGGACGTGATGGACACAGATAAACAAGGCCGAGGACAAACACTAACAAGGTCAGGACGGTCTGATTTCGAGACTTCACATTTGTTCAGCAGATCATCAGAGACAAAAATGTTCCTCAAAAAAACATCTCTCTCGTTCTGTCTCTCTCTGTCCATCTTTCTCTCTCCCTCTCCTTCCATCTGTCTGTTTCTCTTTCTCTCTCTCTCGCTCTGTCTCTCTCTCTGTCCCTCCATCCCCTTCTCTCTCTATCGCTCTTTTCATCTCTCTCTCTCTCTCTCTCTCTCTCTCTCTCTCTCTCTCTCTCTCTCTCTACAGGAAGGGAAATCATGCGAATCACCTCTGTGGTCTTGTTTGTCTCGGCCCGGCGACGCAGGAAGTGTGTTGGAGGAAGGATGAGCAAAAAATAGAAAAAAAAAAAAACTGTTATCATTATTCCTCTTTAAATCTAACAAAAGGTCACATACAAGGTTTTGCAATGTTACTGATCCAGTCACACTCACTCAAGTAATCATTTCCCCGAGGCAGCTCTTGCGGCACCGGTTCCCCGAAAAGAGTCCTGGTTTGGGTTTGGCCGAACAGTGTGATGTTTTATTTTAAAAACAGAGAAGAGGAACGTGTAACTTTCTAAATAAAAAGAAAAAAGGGCAGCGCTTTGGCTGTGGGTGGGTTTGTCCACATGGGGACAAACACATTCACACCTACGGGGACAAATTAGCCTCTCCAGTCCACCTGACGTGTCTTTGTACTGTGGGAGGAATCCGGAGCTCCCACAGGAAACATATACAGGCACGTGGACAACATGTCCACTCCACACAGAAAGGCCCCGGACGTCCCGTCTGGGAATCGAACCTAGGACCTTCTCACTTTTGTGTGTTTAATGTCCTGTTGAGGGACAGTTCTCTAGATCTTCCTGAAGGACAGCGTTGTTGTCTCTCATTTTCAGGAGCAGAACCTGATTATTGACGCCACAGTGAGTAAAATGATAAATCCTGGAATAAAAATCTAAAGTTTAAAGCGTTGTTGGACAGTCGAGTGTGAACAGCGAGTTTAATCGTGAGCTGATAATAAAACGAGTTTGATTTCTATACAGAAATGTCCGTTTTAGCCGCACTGATGTTGGATGGAAGAATGTGTTGAATCAGCTAGTTTACTTTTTAGTGAACTTAACATATTGTTTAAGTATAACCGATATATTGTATTTTATATATTTTATAGCTTTTAAAGTTAACGAGGAAACATTTTGACAAAATAATGATGAGAGTTTAAATGAAAAGGTAATTATTTCTGTTGACAAAAATCCAGAAATGGCTCAAATGTGACTAAAACTAAAACATTTTGTGTCTTAAGGCTAAAACGTCACCTAAATCTAAATTAGCTGCCAAAATGAGATGTCTTTTTGAGCAAGAGGCTATGATCGCTGCTTCTACAGCAGCATGTGACGCAGTACTGAATGCCTGCAGGAATGAAAACATGGTAATAATCTGCAAATCGAGGAAATGTTAAATGTTTAATTTGCTGTCGATTATGAGCAGCACATTAAATAATAAAAGGTATCAAACTGTAAACCATTCTTAACCCAAAAGCTAACAAAACGTATAAATAAATTGTCACATACACACAATATGAGACTAAAAATCAGGCTAAATCTAAACTGGCTGCTAAAATTGAATGCATATTTAAGCGAAAGGCTACAGCCGCTGCTTCTACAGCAACATGTGGTGCAGTCTGGAACACCTGATGGACATTCTTAGAACTGCAGGAATGAAAACACGGTTAATGATCTAAAAATCAAGAAAACGTGAAATGATTCATTTGCCGTGTCGCCCTCGCACGAGCAGCACATCAAATAAGAAACCCAAAAAACCCATTACTAGCTAATCAACAGTTCTGATCTGTGCTGGTTACCAAGATGACGATCGATTGTGGAAATAAAGCACTGTTGTAAGTCGCTCTGGATAAGAGCGTCTGCTAAATGCCGTAAATGTAAATGTAAATGTAAAAACGATGAATCCCTTTAACAGGACAATCGGCGAAGGACAAGGACTAGACTAGCTGTATGGACTCGTCCCCATCCTCCAGGTGGAAGAGCCTGCTCTCCTCAAGGTGACCCGAGATCAGGTCTGATCAATACTGTCCAGCTTTAATCCCAGCCTGACTGGAAGTGGACGGTGCAATTTTTGGGGGGTCATCGCCAGACTGCCAGGGGACGACTGGATCCCCGGATTAGGATCCTCCAGCGTGTCCTTGGGGCCGAATCCCCAAAGGAATGGATATGATTGGGTGAAGAATGGACCGGACTGGGATAGGGGTCACTGCTGGGGGTCCTGGACAGAGGTGTACCAAGGGGAGAATGCCTACCTGCCTCCCTGTAGGGCTGTCCTGGCTCCTCTTCGGATCTGGGGTGGCTGGGGGTTCTGATGGTTCTTGTGGTCCAGGTGCTTCTGGGGGTCATGGTGGTTCTGGTGGTGCTGTGCGTCTCGGTGGTGATGGGCTTCCTGGTGATTCTGGTGGGAGGGCTCTCTCTGGGACTGTCTGGATCGGGACAGTTCTCCGTGTCCGGACAGAGAGAGGAACCCGTCCCCCTCCTCCTGGAGTCCTAATAGCGGAGGCTCGTCCCCTCCGTTCCCCCCCAGAAAGTAGAGAAGAAGAAAAACTCCGAGACAAACCGCGACCACCAGCACCCTGCAGTGGACCCTCATAGCCAATACTGCGCGCTTCAGCGGAGCTGCTGATCTCCTGCAGGAGGAGGGGAGGGGGAGGGGGAGGGGGGGAGAGAGAGAGAGAGAGAGAGAGAGAGAGAGAGAGAGAGAGAGAGAGAGAGAGAGAAGTAAAGCAGTCTCTTGGAGGAGGGACTGTAATTTTACCGTAATGCTTAGAAAACACGAACGCGCGACTCTGCGCTTTGAAGTGCTTTGAAGAAACAAACACAAAGTATCCGAGCAGCTCCTCTTGTTGCTGAATCGTTCTATTGTTTCATGATCAAGCATTCAGCATCAGAGAGGACTCTGGAGTTTGTGCTTGGGTTTTACTTTTTGGAGGAAAACTTTATTTCTGATCCTTCTCTGTCTGTGTTCTGGTTTTGGTCTACTCATGCAGCTCAGGTGCTGTTTAAAAAATGAACTGCTCCATACACTAATTCCATACACTATATACTATATAGACTCTGTCTGTATATACACTCTATAATAAATGAAGTACAGTATAAATTAGTTCAGCTGTATATAAAATTATGTACAGTTTTTTAGATAATGTATTAAATATGTTACACTGAGAAATGAAATGGGTATATATATATATATCCTTTGGTACATATAGATATATATGGGTAAATAGGATATAAAAGGATATACATGCACTTTTTTTGCCCAATTCATTTCGAAGGGTGATATATCTACACTGTACATGCAAGTAGGAAGTTTAGAGGCAGGGGGAACTTGGATTTGTGCCGTTCAGCACCAAATGCACTCGTGTTCTCCAGCTGACTGCTGAGTTCTCAGGCTATTTGCAGAAATGGGTCAGTCATTTCTGGAGATCCTTTAATGAGAAACCCACCTGCGGGTCGGCGCCGGAATGTGGCTGCTGCTCTATTCCAGTGTTTACGGTAAAGCATGGAGGCCGTATGCAGCATGTATCGTGTTTTCCAGCGCCAGGAGGAACAGCGGGGCGGACGGGCCGGCCGACAGACAGGTGAGATTTTGGGACTTTGGAGGTTTGAAAGAAGGATTCAGAAGCAGGCAGGCAGTCAGTTAAAGGTGTGGAGGTGTGCAGGTGTGCAGGCCGGCGGGTCGTTAATAAACACACCTGATCTTGAGCTGCTCTGAAATTAATGAAGCCGACTCACACTCCAGACCCTCCATCCTGCCCTGCAGACCCAGATCATCATCAGCAGCTTCATCATGATAGCACTCATCCACTGATCGCAGTCTGCGGCCAAATTTACAGGCTTCTTCGCTTTGGTGCTGGTTGCTAGATTGTTCAAAACAAACCAACAGAAAATATATACACTATGTATGATTCTGTTTTACTAGGACAAATATCCTGTTTCACCATATACTATATACACTATATACTATATAAGCTGTACTATATACACTATATACTATATAAACTGTACTATATACACTATATACTATATAAACTGTACTATATACACTATATACTATATAAACTGTCTCTATATACACTATACACTATATAAACTGTCTCTATATATATACTATATAAACTGTACTATATACACTATATACTATATAAACTTCCTCTATATACACTATATACTATATGAACTGTACTCTATATACTATACACTATCAACTGCACTATATACACTATATACTATATAAACTGTACTATATACTATACTATATAAACTGTCTCTATATACACTATATACTATATAAACTGTACTATATATATATACTATATAAAATAATACTATATACACTATATACTATATAAACAAATATATATGCACTATATGCATATATTTGTACTATATACACTATATACTATATAAAACTGTTACTATATATACACTATACTATATAAACTGTCTCTATATACACTATATACTATATAAACTGTACTATATACTATATACTATATAAACTGTACTATATACACTATATACTATATAAACTGTCTCTATATACACTATATACTATATACACTGTCTCTATATACACTATATACTATATAAACTGTCTCTATATACACTATATACTATATAAACTGTCCATATACTATATACTATATAAACTGCACTATATACACCGCACTATATACACCATATACTATATAAACTGTCTCTATATACACTATATACTATATAAACTGTACTATATACACACTATATATATGACTCATTACTATATACACTATATACTATATAAACTGTACTATATACACTATATACTATATAAACTGTCTCTATATACACTATATACTATATAAACTGTCTCTATATACACTATATACTATATACACTGTCTCTATATACACTGTATACTATATAAACTGTCTCTATACACTATATACTATATAAACTGTCTCTATATACACTATATACTACATAAACTCACTATATACACACTTTTCTCTTTACATATACTATATAAACTGTCTCTATATACTATATACTATATAAACATTACTATATATATACACTATATAAACTGTACTATATACACTATATACTATATAAACTGTCACTATATACACTATATACTATATAAACTGTACTATAGACACTATATAAACTGTCTCTATATACACTATATACTATATAAATTGTACTATAGACACTATATAAACTGTCTCTATATACACTATACTATATAAACTGTACTATATGCACTATATACTATATAAACTGTACTATATGCACTATATACTATATAAACTGTACTATATACACTATATACTATATAAACTGCCTCTGTATACACTATATACTATATAAGCTGTCTCTATATACTATATAAATTGTACTATATACACTATATACTATATAAACTGTCTCTATATACTATTTAAAAACTGTATTATATATATATACTATATAAACTGTCTCTATATACAATATACTATATAAACTGTCTCTATATACACTATATACTATCTAAACTGCCTCTGTATACACTATATACTATATAAGCTGTCTCTATATACTATATAAACTACTATATACACTATATACTATATAAGCTGTCTCTATATACTATATAAACTGTACTATATACACTATATACTATATAAATTGTCTCTATATACACTATATACTATATAAACTGTCTATATACACTACACTATATAAACTCTCTTTATACACTTTATAAACTGTCTCTATATACACCATACACTATATAAGCTGTGTCTATATATATAAACTGTACTATATACACTATGTACTATATAAATTGTCTCTATATATACTATATAAACTCTATATACACTATACACTATATACTATATAAACTGTACTGTATACACTATATACTATATAAATTGTCTCTATATACACTATATACTATATAAACTGGACTATATACACTATATACTATATAAATTGTCTCTATATACACTATGTACTATATAAACTGTCTCTATATACAATATATACTATATAAACTGTCTCTATATACACCATACACTATATAAGCTGTGTCTATATACTATATAAACTGTACTATATACACTATGTACTATATAAATTGTCTCTATATATACTATATAAACTCTATATACACTATACAATATATACTATATAAACTGTACTGTATACACTATATACTATATAAATTGTCTCTATATACACTATATACTATATAAACTGGACTATATACACTATATCCTATATAAATTGTCTCTATATACACTATATACTATATTAATTGTACTATATACACTAAATACTATATAAATAGACTTTAAATAGATTTTTTTTTTATCTTTATTTGTAATCAGAAGATCACAGATGGATTTGAAACTCAAAGTTCAATTTAATTTAATCCTCTTTGTTTTTGACTGAAATTGGAAATCGATTTCATCCGGTATCACAATACAGACAATGTATCGACCAGCCCGTCCATCAGTGTGTCCTCTACTCACCCACTGCTTCTTCCTGTCCGCTGGACAGATTTGTGGGAATAATCTCGTCCCATGTCCTGCTGTGATGTTGCCTTGGGAATCCTTCATCAGTGTTCCCCCTCACAACCACAAGGGGGAGCTGTACACTACTGTAAAGTCATTATACACCCCCCCCTCCCCCGGAAGGGGTCAGGGGTCACCTGTAAATGACAAATGCTCTGGAATTTTGGCTTTTCATTTAACCTTAAATGATCTTTTCAGAAAAGTAAAGCAACTGATCCATAATTTAACCATTCATTTTACACCGTATCTTTCTATGGGATGATCCAGAGTCCCGCTGAACTAAATCCCTCTTCTTTGTGTCCCTCCACCATGAACGGGTTCTGTTTTGGCCCAAATTTTGAAGAGGTTCACTGGAAAGTAAAGCAACGAATCCATCATTTTACACAGACTTTTTGTCCAGATTTACTTTGTCCAGCATTAAAAGTGTTGCTTCAGCTTCAAATGGGAGTATTTTCTGTCCCCCAGTGAAGCTCCTGTGTCTCCGAGTGTCTCCTCGTGTCTCTGAGTGTCTCTGTGGGACGGTGATGATGGTAAAATAGTCCATCTGAACTAAATCCCTCCTCTTTGTGACTCTTTCAGGTGTGTGACTGTGGAAAAGCTCCAGAAACACAGACATGATAACCCCAGCGTTCGAGCTGAGTCAAGACCCGGACGTCCTGACACTCATCATCCGTGTCCCCTACACAAGGACGTCTGAGTTTGACATCTACATTGATGGAGAGGACGTCAAGTTCTATGCTAAGCCTTATTTCCTCAGGTGGGTGTCCATCTGTCTCAGAGGTGACAGAAATCATCTTTCCTCCAGTAGAGGAAAAGTACTGGAATGTACTGAGAGTGTAAAGTAAAAAGTACTGGAATGTACTGAGTGTGTAAAGTAAAAAGTACTGGAATGTACTGAGAGTATAAAGTAAAAAGTACAGGAATGTACTGAGAGTATAAAGTAAAAAGTACTGGAATGTACTGAGAGTGTAAAGTAAAAAGTACAGGAATGTACTGAGAGTGTAAAGTAAAAACTTTACTTTAACAGTGAAGAGTCTCTCGTCCTTCGTCTCAGCAGTGTTACTGACCGTACACACACAGCTGTCTGTCCGTCCTGACGGCAGTGTGAGGGGGGGACTCTCCACAGGACACATGCAGACGTCCCAAAGTGGAGCTCTAAAAGGACAAACAGGCTGAACTTCTGCTGTAATGTCCATTCTTGTTTCTTGTCCACACAGATTGTCTCTTCCTGGAAGGATAGTTCAGGATGGAAGAGAAAAGGCCTCGTTTGACGTTGATAAAGGTAACGTCCCGTTATTGTTTCTGACTTTTCAGATCATCTGCAGAATTTACTCATAAATAAATAAATACATTAGAAAAATTACATCTTATCATAATACATAATATTTGAAATATTGCAGCATTTAGCATTCGAGCGTAATTCAGTATTTGCCTGATTTTATGGTAGAATTTTTTTTAAATTATGTTAAAATATTTAAAACAAATCACTGAAAGACCTTAAATGTCTAAATGGATAAAGACCCGTTAAGATATTTAGAAAAAACAATTCTGCAGCTTTTTAATAAAAGGTTCATTGTGAAAGTGAAAGTGAAGGTGACAACCCTCATCATTGCGAGGTCACAGCACACCATGAACCACAACGAAATTGGACCTCTTTATTTAACCCATGCACACAAACACCGTGCAGCAGGGGGCAGCTATTGAAAGCGCCCGGGGAGCAGTGACGGGGATGGTTCCTTGCTCAAGGGTACCTCAGGGCAACCTACTGGTGAGGGACTGGAACCCACAGTCTTCTGATGCGGGGGCGACTCCCTCATCACTAGGCCACCGCTGCCCTGATTTGTATCAGCGACGCAGGACTACGTTTAAATACACTCATGATTAAAATAACGAATGCAACTAATGTTTAGCCCCAGAAGGATACTTTAATATAAAACACTTTTATAAGAAGAAACAAAAAGATGATTTACAGAAAACACCTTCTGAGTTTGTTCATTTTATCCCCAGTTAAGAAGCAAGATTTTGCTGGAAGTGTAAATAAAGCTCAGTCTGGGTTTCAGATCCTGCAGCTGATTCTAGTCTGTTTTTGCTCGTCAGAGCTGAAACTCTCCTTTAAGTCCGTCGGGAAACGGAAACAGAGAGACTTCAGTTAAATCTTCAGTCCCTGGTGATCCGATCAGCTCCGAGTCCGTCAGCTGAAAGGTTCTGGTTCTGAGCCGGGCCGCCCGGCTGACTCGTTTTTATTTCAGTTGGACCAGAAACGCGATCGGCCGCCTCGGAAAGTGACGGACTGTGAAAAGGCCCGTCGTTCCTTAATGATCGCTGCTGCTTCGATAAGCGGATTTTCTGCCGCTCTGTTCTCCGCCTGCAGTTTAACGGACGGACGGGTTTGGGATTTTGCTCGGGATGAGCCTGACCGCTCTGATTGGCGGAGGGGGTGAGACTCGCTGAGGTCCAGGCTGATCGGCTCTTCTGAATCGTCTCCTCAAAGAAGGAGATGATGGAAGATCAGGGCCAGCCTGATAAACGTGTCTCTGTAATCCTACATCACCAAACTCAATCATTAAGACACCAGGACCCAGGTCTGAGAAGAGCTCAGGGACGTGTGTGTGTGTGTGTGTGTGTGTGTGTGTGTGTGTGTGTGTGTGAGAGTGAGAAAGCCCAAGAGAGCTTCATCTTTAAATGCCACAGGAGGAAGGGACAATTGTCCAAGATCTGGGACAAAAATGGGACATTTAGAGTGAAATCCGGGACACTTTCCAGCTTTAATTTTAGGTTACGGCCGAAGGGACACTTTTAAAGCTGGACAACGTAAACCTGGACTAAAATTCTGTGTACAATTATGGATTCGTTGCTTGACTTTCCAGTGAAACTCTTCAGAATTTGGACCAAAACTGAACCCCTTCATGGTGGAGGGACACAAAGTAAAGGGATTTAGTTCAGATGGACTATTTCACCATCATCACCGTCCCACAGAGACACTCTGCGATTTGGGACGTCCGGTTCCATTCACCAACACTGGAGAGAAATCGGAACACAGCGAACCACAACCAAACTCGTCCTCTGTATTTAACACACACAGACCGTCCAGCAGGGGGCAGACATATCCAGCACCCGAAGAGCAGTGATGGGGATGGTACCTTGCTCAAGGGAATCCCAGAACAATCTACTGGTCTGGGATTCGAACCTACAACCTTCCGACCCTGGGCACTCGTCCCTAAACACTAGACAGCCCTGCCTCTGAAGGAGCGTCTCAGTAGTAAAGGCAGTTCAAATGAAAGGAAGCGATACAGAGCTTGTGACTCGACTCGTCCCAACGAGATCTGGTTCCTCGGACCCTCCCAGATGTTTAAAGGGCGGTTTTGGTTCAGGCCTGGTGATAATCCCTCTCTGCGCTTCCATCTCTTTGCGTTGCCGTGACACTTCCACTCCATTCGTCCCCGCAGTGCTTTATCAGGCTTATTAATCGCTTATCTATCAGGACCATAGACACCAATCGATCTATCCGTCCCGCGCGCTGACGGGTCGTTAAGGAGCCGTCCGTTAGTGCTTTTAATTCTCCACAGGCTCTCGCTCGACACCTTGCCGCCCTTTTTCTGCTTCGCCTGAATTATTCAGCAACAGTCAGTCATAAAGAGCCGCTAATTGCTTTCCGTGTTTACACGAGTAATTATAAATCATTCAGAAGCCTCGGTGGGGACCTCGGCCAAAGTAATTATCAGCGGAACCGCGGAAAACGTTTCTGAGATAAGCAGCGCTTCCCCTCCTTAATCCAGCCACAATTTAAAAATCTCCTTAATCGACATTTTTAACGGGTTCTCAGACTCACAGGCCTCAGTTCTCCAGCAGCTCTTCACTGTGTGGGTGTGTGGGTGTGTGGGTGTGTGGGTGTGTGGGTGTGTGGGTGTGAGGGTGTGTGGGTGTGTGGGTGTGTGGGTGTGTGGGTGTGAGGGTGTGAGTGTGTGAGGATGTGAGGCTGTGAGTGTGTGTGTGTCATTGAATGAGATGGTGAGTGAATGTTAAGCAGTAGTATTTAGGCCCCAAGATCAGAAGGTCGTGGGTTCGAATCCCAGACCAGTAGGTTTTACTGAGGATCCCTTGATCAAGGTACCGTCCACATCACTGCTCCCCGGGTGCTGAATATGTCTGCTCCTTGCTGGATGGTGTGGGTGGGTTAAATGCAGAGGATGTGTTTGGTTACTAATAATAATTAGTGAAAGTGCTAATAGTCACTTTCACCTGTTTAATAATTTCGGTTGAATTATGATTTTTTTAAAATAAAACCAAAAAAAATCTTTAAACTCAAAAACAATCAAACAAGGACAGTTTTTCTTCACTCTTTGAAGACCAGGACTTTATTTTTTGACTTACTTTGATGTTTTTTGTCTTTTTCTTAAAGTTCTTTTTCTAGATTCCTTTAAAATTATTAAAAAAAGATATATAAATAATATTTAAATATTTAAAATAATCAGTATTTCATATAAATTAAAGGGAAATCCCTTGTGCTAGCACTAGCAGTGAACACTCTGGGAGCAGTGTGCTGCAATAACTGGCCGTTCTGTCTCCTTCACTGGACAACCCGTGTGTCCAACTCGTCCCTGCAGCCGAATGGGAGACGGATCTGGAGGCTCTAGAGGAAGAGACATCATTCTCTAAACGTTCTGCTTTCCTTTGGACTGGATTTAGTCATTTTGGATTTGTTCTGAAGAAGCTTGAGATCTTCATCCTGTTGAATGAAATTTTCTCCAGTGGTCCATAAACCAGGAGGAACTGTGTGATGAAGAACTCTAATTTGGACTAAAGTCTCCAGATCTTTCTCCCAAAACATCCTGAGAGCATCACTTGTCCTCCATGTCTCACCGCAGGAACAACACACTCTGTCCTGTCCCTCAGTCCACCGTCCCACACAAACCCTCCACGTCCTCCAAATCGCTGGAATGTACTCTCGTCCGTCCACGAGACCTGCTCCCCGTCCTGAACGCTCCAGTGTTTGTCCTGTTCGTCCTTTCGTCTCTTTCTACCTTCAAACCAGGAGGTGCAGGTTTTCAGCAGCAGCTGGAGTTTCTGACTTTAAGGAACACAAAGTGAACGTCCGTCACTAAAGATCTGATACGACTTCAGCTCCACGTTTTGGAGAAATAACGTGTTAATAATGCGTCACTCCAGACGAGACAGCACTCCAAACAGTCACACTGACGTTCACTTATTTCATGGTTTTCTGATTTTGACGCACATTGTATTTTTAGAATATCCAGGTAAATATTTTGGAGTAAAATTAGATTTTTTTTCAGATTTAGCATGTATGTGTCCATGTGTGTCAGGTCTCTTCACGATGCATGTCCCTAAGGAGACGCCTGGACAGCACTTTGAGGGGCTCCAGCTGTTGACCAGTCTCTTGGCCCCCAAGGGTTCGAGATCAGCCAGACCCCTGGTTGAAGACGTTGGTACGTTAGAAACCTTCCCTCTCTGACTCTTCTGCTGTTCCTGCTTCTGTCTGACTCATTCTTTTCCTCTTTTGAGGTGCCTGTGGTGGGGACGTGGACGGAGCGGAGGATGAAGGTGACGAGGAGGATTTGGACTGGCAGGTGGAACAGGAGGCGTATGTGGAGGCTTCAGAGGAGGACCTGAAAAAACTGCAGAAATACGGCTTCGGAAACCTCAGGACCGGCGTCTTCTCCAGACTGCAGGTCCAGAACATCACACACTCACACCTTAGACGGGTCTAAGGCTCTCAGATCAGTGTCCCCAGGGGGTTCATGACTAAGACGGAGGTCCCTGATTGGACTAAACATGAAAAGGCGCTTCATTAACCTCACTAAAATTGGGATAAGAGATAATAATCTCACACTCCATCAGTTCTGGATCAGTGTTTAGTCTCTGATGTTTTTTTTTCTTTCTAGAGCAAGTTTAAAAGACAGTAAAGCGAAGTAAATTAACCGGAACCGAAAAACAAGCAAATTAAGAAAGAGCAGAGCCTCGTTTAAGCCTCGTTGCATTTTTATTCATAAAGTCCTCGCTTGAACGTTTACATAACAGGATTTCTCCTTAATTAATGTTCAATCAGGAGGAGCTGTCGGACGTAATTGATGTTGAAGACCCAGAAAACTCCACCCCAGCCATGAGGCGAAGGAAGCGCTTGGAGTCTGAGACGTCCATTTTCTGCCACGATCACTATCTGTGAGTAAACCGGTTTCCAGCTGTTCTTCTTCAGCTGTATGAGGAACTTTGGGGAAGTGTGTATATATACAAAAAATAAAAATGATCAGATTTGTGTCAGGTGAGACGAGGATGGAGATCCAGAAGAGGAGGAAAGTGAGGGCACAGTTGAGGATTAAGTGGTGGAATTCGGGCAGGAGTTAACACGGGCACTGGGAGGTGTGGAAGAGCTACTGGATTGCTGGGAAACTACTGCAGAAGTGATAAGGCAGACAAGAAATGTACTTGTGTCACATCTGGAAGGAAGAAGGAGGAGAACCTGGTGGTGGAACCCAGAAGTCCAGGAGTATATACAGAAGAAGAGGTGGGACAGTCAGAGAGATGAAGAAAGTAGACAGGTGTACAAGGAGATGATGCGCAGGGTGAAGAAAGCAGTGGTGAAGGCCAAAGATCAGGTGTTTGGTGAATTGTATGAGAGGTTGGACAGTAAAGAGGGAGAAAAGGACCTTTACCGATTGGCTAGACAGAGAGACAGATCTGGGAAAGATGTGCTACAGGTCAGGGCGATTAAAGATAGAAATGGAAACGTACTCACAGGTGAACAGAACGTGTTGAGCAGATGGAAGGAGAGCTTTGAGGGGGTGATGAATGAAGAAAATGAGAGCGAGAGAAGATTGGAGGATGTGAGGAGAGTGAACCAGGAAGTGCAGAAAATAAGCAAGATGGAAGTAAGGGCGGCGATGAAGAGGATGAAGAATGGAAAGGCTGCTGGTCTGGATGACATACCAGTGGAAGCATGGAGGTGTTTAGGGGAGATGGCAGTTGAGTTTCTGACCAGATTGTTTAACACAATCTTGGAAAGTGGGAGGAGCCTGAGGAGTGGAGACGAAGTGTACTGGTACCGATCTTCAAGAATAAGGGTGATGAACAGAGCTGTAGTAACTATAGAGGGATATCATTTTATATCTAATCCAGATGAACGTTTATGCAGAGTTTTTTGGATTTTAATTGCTGATACTTTATATAAATGTTTGTGTCCTCATACTTTAGACCACTTTCTTTTTGCTCCCAGCTTTAAATCATGACTTAGTGTTGAGGAATGCTCTTCAGGAGGGTCTTTGTTCCTGGCAGGTGTGATCTGTATGAAGGTGAAGAGACACGGCAGGTTCTTCTAAACTTCAGGCCGTGGTGGATGGAGGTGAAGCCCGACCCAGATCGGTCTGAAAGCAGTGAGTAAAAAGTTCAGCTCTGAGCCAGATCTAAAGGGGCCGTGTTTAGGGTCTAGGCCCCAGGATCGGAAGGTCATGGGTTCGAATCCTGGACCCTGAAGTACCTTTGAGTTAGGTACTGTCCCCATCACTGCTCCACGGGTGCTGGATATGGCTGCCCCCTGCTGGATGGTGTTTGATTGTGTGTGTGAGAACGTATGCAGTACAAGTGGCTCAGAAAATGAGTGAGAAAGAATGAGTGAGAGGCTTTTGTCATCCAGCAGAACTGTACGTCCATTAATGAATGAGGACAGTTCTACTGAGTGATGGGGGAGAGGGAGGACCGCCCTACACACCCAGAGAGAGAGAGGACAGTTATACTGAGTGATGGTGGAGGGGGAGGACCGCACTAGCCTGTCATACTCAGTATCTGTGCTTAGTTAGCGTTTATGAAATTCATAATTTCTTTAATTTCTGTGTTAAAGCCCTGGTTTATTTTGTCTCTTATTTTTCTTTAAAAGTATATCTTATCTGAACACACCGTCCAGAGTCAGGCTCTCCTGCCTGTTCTCAACTCAGCAATCAATGCAAGGCTGTCCAAGCTGAGCGCAGCACTAAAAATAAAGCTGCCAGAAAGAGTTTTTTAAGCAGAAAGTGTTTTTCTAAAAGCCCACTTTTACACTCGGCTAAATGTTGTGAACCTGGAACGATTTTAGTGTTTAATACCATTTAGAGAGGAATTTCTCACCATTTTTTCCTACATTTTCCCCAAAGTTCAGTGTTCAGACTCATCTGGAGTGGGTTTGCTGTGAAACAGTTCAGGCGTGGATTCTTTAAAGTGGTGCTAAATGGAACCAGATGTCTTTTCTCCAAACCCACCAGTGAACCTTCTCACATCTCCTGGGTGTTTATGAAGAAGCCGATGGTAAAGTAGAAAACTTTGGGTGTCTATTTTGCCTCAACCCTGCATGTGTCCCTCCACCTTTAACGGGGTTCAGGTTTAGTCCAGAATCTTCTCCAAACCATGTCTCCGGCGTCAGGCAGCGTCTGCCTGTCTGTGAGGGACACTGAGACGTCTGTTTCTATTGAGAGTGATGAATTATGAGAAGGAGGTTAAAAATGGGTAAAAAAAAAAAGGCCCAAAGTGTCCAGCAGGGGGCAACGCTTCGCTGAAAACGACACCAAGACTTAACGACTAACGACAGATTGATTAATTGGCTCGTGTTAAGGCGGTATTTCTCATTTTGCGGTCGGCCGGCGTTACGCAGTAGCAACGCTGACTCATGTACCGACCCGGGCCTGTGCCTCGTGTGACGCTGTCGCCGCGGCGATGAACTGCTGAGTCATTTTTTTCACAGCAATTCGCCGTGAATCAGTCAGCTATTTTAGTCACACACCCCCAACAAGAACCTACTGACAGTCTGTGATCTCTCTCTCTCTCTCTCTCTCTCTCTCTCTCTCTCTCTCTCTCTCTTTCTCTTTCTCTCTCAGTATTCAGAATCGATGGGTTTATCTGACACATTTAGAGCCGTGATGCACGGATCATTGACTCAGGAGCGGGTGTGTGTGTGTGTGTGTGTGTGTGTGAGGGCGGGGGGTGTTTCGAGAGCGATTAAGCACGGCGGAGGCTGCAGAAACGTGCAGACAATTCAATCACGCACTCGCGCACTCGTCCTCCGTCTTTATCAGCCAGTTAATTTCACAAAACACCACCAAGAAACGACAGAGAGAGAAAAGGAGGAGAGGATTAAGATGGAATAGATAGAGCCTTCCAGAGAGAGATATGAGAAAGAGAGAGAGAGAGAGAGACAGACAGAAACAGAGAGAGAGAAAACATGGAGACAGAGAGAGAGAGGGACAGACAGAGGGAGGGAGGGAGGGAGAGAGGGAGGGAGGAGTATTGTAGAAGTGTAAGTTTGGCACACAGCCGCTGTCAGTCTCCTGTAAGCAGACATCAATCAGCAGCACGTCGCTTTGATACACTCACTGAAAGACACACACACACACTCACACACACACTCACACTCTCACACACACTGTGGTATCAGTTTTACACCCACGAGGCGAGTCAAACACCAGTGATGTTTATCTCAGTTCGACCGCAATCGTTATACTGTTTCTTGTATATAAATAATTTAATACCATAATTAATATGAATATTTAATCACTGTGGACATTATTTAGGAGCTCTCTGTTAAATATACATTAGAAAGTTGTTTGGAAATTTTGTTTTATTTTGTTTTTGTTTCACTTTTTTTTTAAGATTTAAGAATATTCGTAACATTTAGGCTCGAATCACCTTCTAACACCTCTGTCTGTTATTGTTAATAGTTTGTTCATTTTATAATGAGCTTAATAATAATGATCATCTTTCATACATTTAAATGGAGCTGCATGGTTTGTTTTTTTTCCTTTGGGTTGCCTCTTCTTCTGTATACACTCCTGGACTTCTGGGTTCCACCACCAGGTTTCCTTCTCCTCTTTCTTCCTTCCAGATGTCACACCAAGTACATTTCTAGCCGTCTGCCTGATCACTTCTGCAGTAGTTTCCCAGCAATCTGGTAGCTCTTCAACACCTCCCAGTGCCCGTGTTAACTCCTGCCTGAATTCCACCTTACAGTCCTCCTCCTTCAGCTTCCACCACTTGATCCTCAACTCTGCCCTCACTTTCCTCCTCTTCTTGACCTCCAAGGTCATCCTACAGACCACCATCCTATGCTGTTTAGCTACACTCTCCCCTGTCACTACTTTACAGTCTCTGATCTCTTTCAAACTGACCCTCCTGCAAAGAATATAATCCACCTGTGAGCATCTTCCTCCACTCTTATACGTCACCCTGTGCTCCTCCCTCTTCTTCAAATAAGTATTAACTACAGCCATTTCCATCCTTTTTGCAAAATCTACAACCATCTGACCTTCAGCATTCCTCTCCTTGACACCATGCCTACCCATCACCTCCTCATCACCTCTGTTCCCTTCACCAACATGACCATTAAAATCTGCACCAATCACCACTCTCTCTCCCCTGGGTACACTCTCTATCACTTCATCTAACTCACTCCACAATTCTTTCTCTTCCATCTCACAACCAACATGTGGAGCATAAGCACTAACAACATTCATTATCACACCTTCAACTTCCAGCTTCAAACTCATCACCCTCCCTGACACCCTCTTCACTTCCAAAACACTCTCCACATACTCTTCCTTCAGGATAACACCTACTCCATTGCTCCTTCTATCCACACCATGGTAGAACAGTTTAAACCCCCCTCCAATACACCTGGCCTTACTACCCTTCCATCTAGTCTCTCTCACACAGAAGATCAACCTTCCTTCTCTCCATCATATCAGCTCATTCTCTACCTTTACCAGTCATGCTGCCAACATTCAAAGTCCCTACCCTCACTTCCACTCTCCTCTCCTTCTTTCTCTCCTTCTCCCTCTGGACATGCCTTCCTCCACTTCTTCTTCTCCTTTGTCCAACAGTAGCCCAATTTCCACCAGCACCACAATCAGATCCTCCCAGCAATGTTCCTTGTTTACATGAAAGGAGCAAGAGCGCAGCGTGAACCCAGTATCTCCAAATTTGCAGCATTCAGACTAGTTTTAAGCGTCCCCAAACTTCTGACCTGAATAACTTTTTCGTGACACGCATCTCTCGAGCACAGACACATGCACACACACACAAACACACACACGTGCGCACACACACACACTCCGCTGTAATTGCTGGAACGGACAGTTCCAGACAGTCTGGTTGAGATGCAGCTTCTTCTCCATCCCCGTCCCCCCGTTCCGTCAGGACCACTTCAGTTTCGGGTCCCTCCGTCCCCCCGTTAAAGTATGAACTCCGGGCCATCAACAAAAACAGCCCGGAGTTTAATGGCCCGGAGTTCACGCTGCCTCTGCCAGTGCTGAGGAAACGTACGATTTAAAGCCATTTTCAAATCTTTCCACACTTGGATTTTATTCCATGATTGATGGTTCTCGACCGCATCGTACCGAAAAACCTGCATCCAAGAAGAAACTCGGCACACCCTGTTCTCCTTTTCTTTATTTACACTCTTCTCCACGTTTAAGAGGCTCAGTCATTAAATCTGGGGTTGCAGAATCTGGATTGCAGGGTATTTATCTGTTCTGTTAAAGTGTGCCGGGATGTGAACAATGAAATTCAGACCTTCATACATCATTTTTCTGCAGATATTCCAACTGCAGGCTGTACAAACCTGAATGCTGATTGGATTAAAGCAGATCGGGTGATGTGTATTTGTGTAATGAGGGAGGCGTGGCCTAAGGAGATCAACACTCTTTATCAAGGTGTGCAGAATTATTAGGAGCCTCTTTTCCTCCTCAGGAAGAACAGACTAATGAAGAGAGAGAACTCACTCTGAGAGGTGTAAAAAGTCTTCCAGAGGGATGCAGCACTCTTGAAATGTCTAAGATATCAGGTCATGATCACAGACCATGATCCTCCAGTGCTGTTCAAGAACTTAACCTACCTGGAGTTTCCAGAAGAACAAGGTGTTCAGTGTCTGAGACGTGGACAAGGCGAGGAAGACTGAAACCCCACCAACACTGAACGAGACACATCAGCTGAAACATCAACACTGAACCAAGAAACATCTCCAGGCAGATTTTTCAGGTTTGGTGGAGATGAGATGAGAGTGTCTCTTGATGGACCAGATGAATGGTCCCTTGACTGAACAGAGCTTCACTTCCACTCAGACACCAGTAAGGTGGAGGTGTGGTACTGGTCTGGGCTGGTGTTATTAAAGATGAGCTGGTTGGACCTTTTCAGGATGAAGACTCAATCACCTCCCAGACCTGCTGCCAGTATTTAGAGACACTTTCTTCAAGCAGTGCTTCAGGAGAAAGTCTGATCTTTCAAGAAGACCATGACTTTTCTGCAGGACGATGTTTCACATTCATAGAAGATTACCTTTGACCTTAAAGATGAAAGAATAACGACACGCCCCCTTCCTCACCTGATCTAAACCCTGTTCTCCTGAACACACGGAGAGAGAGACAGAGAAACATTGAGAGAGGGAGAAAGGCAGAAAGACACCGAGAAAAAGAGAGACACAGTGAGAGAGACTGTTGGTTTCTGCTGAAGGAGGACACTGCCATTAGTGGACATTGTCACCAGAAGGTGGGAACTTGGTCTGCAGGTGTCAAAGTAACGTCCGCTTGAGAGAATGTACAAGCTTGCAGCGTTAGAGAATTGGGACGGGAGAGTGAAGTTCCACATGTACTATTATCAGATTCTCGGGGACGTATGGACGGTTGCCGTGGTTTTTGTTGGCAGCGCCAAGGCTCCGGTGTTTTTGCGAGTAAACAGGCAGCAGTGTGTTCATGCGCTGAACGGCGGCCAAGAGCCTGCTGCTGATCCCTTCAGTTAAACACGCATTAACGCCGACCGTTTGTGATGAACTCTCTTCTAAAGGACCGGTTTGTCGTCTGTGACTGTTCACCTCGTTGTTGGTTCACCCGGCTCGTCATTAGACAGGGACGTGGACGGGATCGGCGTCTCCTTGGACAGCTTTATAAAAACACCTGCAATCTGAGATTGTCCTTAAGGACTGATCTTATTCTCACTCATCACATCTCCAATAAAGATCTTGAAGGCCATCTCACTACCTGATGTTCAGAGTGGCTGACTTGTCCCCTCTGGACATCTCACTGTCTAGAATTTGTGTGATTCACACTGATCAGAGACAGGGGGTCCCACCAGTCTGTCTGATCTCCAAACTACACTTTGTCCCCAAAACTTCAGAATAGAGACATGGAACTAGCTGAAACATTTGTAGTAGCTCGTCTCCACAGGACAGTCCTGGTCGTGTCGAGTGGACACGTTCTCCTCATGTCTGCGTGGGGTTCCTCCCACCGTCCACAGTCAGATGCTAAATTGTCCCCTAGGTGTGAGTGTGTGTTTGTGTGTCTGTCCTGTGGTGGGCTGGTGACCTGTCCAGGGTGTGTCCCTGCCTGTCCTGTGAGAGCATGGGACAGACTCTAGCACTGCCCTAATCAGGACCAGCGACTCAGATGTTGGATTTGAACCTGTGACCTCCTGGTCCATTGTCAAGTGTCCTACCAATGGTCCACCAACACCCCATACTTGCTGTAGACACAATGAAACCTCAGATTTGCTTTTTTTATCCCTTCAGAGTCAAGCAGAAATGGACAGAATAGCATCAGATGAAGGTCAATTCCTGGATCAGTAGGTTACCCTGAGGTTCCCTTGATCAAGGCACTGTCCCCATCATTGCTCCCCGGGTAATGGATATGTCTGCCCCCTGCTGGACGGTGTGTGTTAAATACAGAGGATGTGTTTGGTTGTGGTTCACAGTGTTCACAATGACTAACAGTCACTTTCACTTTCATATGGGACATGTCTCCAAACAGACAGATCGCAGATATGATTTGAATCATGTGGCCATAAGTATGTGGACATGTTTCCTCATGGTGTCTAAATTGAAGCCGGGTAATTTTAAACTGGTATAGGACGCCCCTTTCGCCACAGTTTAAATTCAGACGTTCCTGCACGACTCCGTCCCTTAGAGGAGCACGAAGAAGCGTTTGGTTCTGACCTCATCTGGACAGTTCAGGATATGATGATGGAACAAGTTATTTCCAAAAAAAAGTGGGTCGCTGTTTATAAAGATGCTGTAGGGAGGATGGACACTTTCATAAAGTGGTGGGGATTGTCCCCCATTGTCTCCCAATGTCCCCCAGCATAAGGTACACATGTGCTGATCATCAGGGAAGAGCTCTGGAGACCGTTTGGAGAGACAAAGCGAGAGAGAGAGAGAGAGACAGACCGAGACAAAGAAAGAGAGAGACAGAGCAAGAACAGGAGAGAAAGTGCTCTTGTCGTCATGGTGCAGGAATCCAGCAGGTCCTCATTGAGCCAAGACCAAACTGCAGCCTCATTTAAAGCACGTGTGTGTGAGAGTGAGAGAGAGAGAGTGTGTGTGTGTGTGTGTGTGTGTGTGTGTGTGTGTATCAGGGGCTCTGTATTGGGGGCTCTACTTTCTCTCTTTACTGCCACCAGAGAGGAGATCAGTTTCAGCTGCTCTTTAAACTTTCTCTCTCTCTCTCTCTCTCTCTCTCTCTCTCTCTCTCTCTCTCTCTCTCTCATACCTTCCCCTTCTCTTTGTTTCTTTGTGTCTGACTTTCTCACAATCTTTCTCTCTCTCTCTCGTACAGTGTTCTCTCTCTCCAACCTTGATTCATATATAATTGCATTTTACATTCCAGCTTTGTGTGTGCGTGCGTGCGTGCGTGCGTGCGTGCGTGCGTCAAGAATAATGTGTTGTTCTGCAACAGAACAAAGAAGACATTTATATCTTTCCTCCTGTGGTGTGTTTTGATTATGAAAGAGAGACGAGACAGACGAGAGAGAGAGAAGAAGAAGAGAGATGCAGATGTATAGAGACACAGACAGAGAGAGAGAGAGAGATGTATAGAGACATACAGACAGAGAAAGAGAGAGATGTATAGAGCCATACAGAAAGAGAGAGAGAGAGAGAGAGAGAGAGAGAAGACATAGAAACAGAGAGAGAAGATGTATGAGACATACAGAGAGAGAGAGAGAGAGAGAAGAGAATGTATAGAGAGCCATGGATAGAGAGAGAGAGAGATGTATAGAGACATACAGAGAGAGAGAGAGAGAGAGATGTATAGAGAAATGCAGACAGACAGAGAGAGAGATGTATAGAGCCATACAGAAAGAGAGAGAGAGAGAGAGAGAGAGACATACAGAAACAGAGAGAGAGAGAGAGATGTATAGAGACATACAGAAGAGAGAGAGAGAGAGAGAGAGAGAGATGTATCAGACCATACACAGACAGAGAGAGAGAGAGAAGATGTATAGAGACATACAAGAAGAGAGAGAGAGAGAGAGAGAGAGAGAGATGTATAAATGCAGACAGACAGAGAAGATATATAGGGAACTGAAAGAGAGAGAGAGAGAGAGAGAGAGAGAGAATGTATAGAGACATACAGACACACAGAAAGAGAGAGAGAGAGAGATGTATAGAGACAACTACAGAAAGAAGAGAGAGCAAGAGAGAGATGTATAGAGGCATACAGACAGAGAAATAGAGAGAGAGAAAGAGAGAGAGAGAGATGTACAGAGACATACAGAAAGAGAGAGAGAGAGAGGGCATACAGAAACAGAGAGAGAGAGAGAGAGAAATAGAGAGAGAGAGATGTATAGAGACATACAGAAATAGAGAGAGAGAGAGAGATGTATAGAGACATACAGAAAGAGAGAGAGAGAGAGAGATGTATAGAGACATACAGAAAGAGAGAGAAGAGATGTATAAGACACTGAAAGAGAGAGAGATGTATAGAGACAAGACACAGAAAGAGAGAGAGAGAGAGAGAGAGAGATATATAGAGCCATACAGACCAAGAAATAGAGAGAGAGAGAGGATGTATGAAGACATACAGAAGAGAGAGAAGATGTATAGAGACATACAGACACAGAAGAGAGAGAGAGAGAGAGAGAGATGTATAGGCCATACAGACCAAGAAATAGAGAGAGAGAGATGTATGAAGACATACAGAAAAGAGAGAGAGAGATGTATAGAGACATACAGAAAGAGAGAGAGATGTATAGAGACATACAGACACAGAAAGAGAGAGAGAGAAGAGAGAGAGAGAGAGATGTATAGAGCCATACAGACAGAGAAATAGAGAAATGTATGAGACATACAGAAAGAGAGAGAGAGAGAGAGAGAGACATACAGAAACAGAGAGAAATAGAGAGAGAGAGAGAGAGAGAGAGAGATGTATAGAGACATACAGAAAGAGAGAGAGAGAGAGAGATGTATATAGACATACAGACACAGAAAGAGAGAGAGAAGAGAGAAGATGTATAGGGAACATTAGACACAGAAGAGAGAGAGAGAGAAATTAACATAGAGACAATACAGACACAAAGAGAGAGAGAGAGAGAGAGAGAGAGAGAGATATATGAAGCCCACACACAGACAGAGAGAAGAGAGAGAAGTGCTTATGAGACACAGAAAGAGAGAGAGAGAGAGAGATGTATGAGAGCCACACAGACAGAGAGAGAGAAAGTGTATGAGAGACATACAGAAAGAGAGAGAGAGAGAGAGAATGTATAGAACCTTAGACATAGAAAGAGAGAGAGAGAGAGAGAGAGAGAGATCTTATAGAAGGCACATACAGACAGGAAATAGAGAGAGAGATGTATAGAGACATACAGAAAGAGAGAGAGAGAGAGAGAGATGTATAGAGAGATACAGACACAGAAGAGAGAGAGAGAGAGATGTATAGAGACATACAGACACAGAAAGAGAAAGAGAGAGAGAGAGAGAGAGAGACATACAGAAACAGAGAGAGAGAGAGAGAGAGAGAGAGTGTATAGAGACATACAGAAAGAGAGAGAGAGAGAGAGATGTATAGAGACATACAGACACAGAAGAAGAGAGAGAGAGAGAGAGAGAGAGAGAGATGTATAGAGACATACAGACACAGAAAGAGAGAGAGAGAGAGAAGTATAGAGACATACAGACACAGAAGAGAAATGAGAGAGAGAGAGAGATGTATAGAGCAGACAGAGAGAGAGAGAGAGAGAGAGAGAGAGAGAAGTGTATAGAGACAGACAGAGAGAGAGAGAGAGAGAGAGAGAGAGATGTATAGAGAAGACACAGACAGAGAGAGAGAGAAGAGAGAGAGATGTATGAGACATACAGAGAGAGAGAGAGAGAGAGAGATGTATAGAGACACAGAGAGAGAGAGAGAGAGAGAGATGTATAGAGACATACAGAAAGAGAGAGAGATGTATAGAGACACAGACAGAGAGAGAGAGAGAGAGATGTATAGAGACATACAGACAGAGAAAGAGAGAGAGAGATGTATAGAGACATACAGACAGAGAGAGAGATGTATAGAGACACAGACAGAGAGAGAGAGATGTATAGAGACATACAGACAGAGAAGAGAGAGAGATGTATAGGGAACATACAGAAAAGAGAGAGAGAGAGAAGAGAGAGATGTATAGGAACATACAGACACAGAAGAGAGAGAGAGAAGCTGAGATGTATAGAACATACAGACAAAAACTAGAAGAGAGAAGATGTATAGAGACATACAGAAGAGAGAGAGAAAGAGAGAGAAGTGTATAGAGGAGACACCAGACAGAGAGAGAGAGAGAGAGAGAGAGATGTATAAGACATACAGACACAGAAAAAGCGGGAGTATATAGAGGCATACAGACAGAAATAGAGAGAGAGAGATGTATAGGGCATACAGAAGAGAGAGAGAAAGAAGTGTATAGAGACACAGACAGAGAGAGAGAGAGAGAGAAGTCTGCTGGGACCATACAAGCCTAGAAAGAGAGAGAGAGAAAGCCTTGAGATGTATAGGCATACAGACGAAATAGAGAGAGAAGATGTATAGAGACATACAGAAGAGAGAGAAAAGAGAGAGATGTATAGAAGACATACAGAAGAGAGAGAGATGTATAGAGGCATACAGACAGAGAAATAGAGAGAGAGAGAAAGAGAGAGAGAGAGATGTACAGAGACATACAGAAAGAGAGAGAGAGAGAGAGAGAGACATACAGAAACAGAGAGAGAGAGAGAAATAGAGAAATAGAGAGAGAGATGTATAGAGACATACAGACACAGAGAGAGAGAAATGAGAGAGAAGAGAGATGTACAGGAACATACAGACACAGAGAGAGAGAGAGAAGATGTATAGAACATACAGACACAGAGAGAGAGCCGAGAGAGAGAGATGTACAGAGACATACAAGACACAGAAAGAGAGAGAGAGATGTATAGAGACATACAGACACAGAGAGAGAGAGAGAGATGTATAGAGCCATACAGACAGAGAGAGAGAGAGAGAGAGAGAGAGAGAGATGTATAGAGACACAGACAGAGAGAGAGAGAGGAGAGGTGAGAGAGAGGTGAGAGAGGTGAGAGGTGTTTCAGGGAGGAAATTCTGCCTGATATTCAATGCTGAACTGGAACTCATTTGCAGCTTGACCTGTTTCTCTCTCTCTCTCTCTCTCTCTCTCTGCAGCTGTAATTTTCACAGATGAAGAAAAAGAACGATGAAGGATTCTCAATCTCGTTTCCTACCTGTTGGATAAAGTGTCCCGACACCACATCTAGCTCGGTCTGGTGGACGTTCTCCTGGCGTTCGTCTATGACGTGCGCAGCACTGAAGGAGAGCACAACGTGAGACTGGACTACAGTTACACACTAAACACACGGAGACACGGAGACACTGCCGCCCTTCTTCATCGAGTCTCGTTATAAAGAACAATTTACTAGAAATTTAAGATCTAGTATTCAACCTGCTCTAGAGGAGAGGGTGAACACCAATGGGACAAGGCAGATACATGAAGTGTAGACAAAGGGAGGACAGGGGATTGGTTAGGATGGGGGTAGAGTGGAGAGACCAGCTGTATTGCTCTGGGTTGGGTTATATTATATAGATTGGAGATGTTAGTGAGAGAAGTGAGACTGTATTGAACTTGGGCGTGTCAGAGGAAACGAGAGGTTGAGGAAGCGATGCCCAAGAAAGAGGAGGTTTATGGATGTGTTGACAGAGGAAGATGCAGAGGACAGGAAGACATGGAGCAGGAGAAAGCGACTGAGAGACAGACTGTGGAACAGCGTATAGTAAAAATCCAGTTCTAGATCTAGAATGCAGGACAGAATGTAATAAATTGCCACTGGAATTTCCATATAAGATATTGTTTGTTTTGTTTCATGGAACAAATGTGTGCTCATCTAGAGGTTTTTGAAACACTTTAACACAAGCTTGAACCACTTTTTTCTGTTTTTGTGTCCTTTGATCCTCACATTTAGCCAGCCTCTTGGCAGCCAGTGATTAAATCGGCCTTTCGTACACAAAAACAGTGTTTTCTCCCGTTTTAATCATATAAATACGTAAAGGTGTTTCTGGAGAGACATGCCGGAGCAGGTCCCCAACTGGACAGATTGTAGATGGTCCATGTCCTTTGTTTTTTCTTTTGGAAAAGGTGGAAAACTACTCATGATCCCTCTCCGTGTTTCAGTTTGGGTGAAAATATGAATTTTGATTCAAGAGAGAGATTTGTGATGGAAGATCTGAGACTTAATCTCATCACAGGGTGAAGAAGGGAATGTGGTCCGTGTGTGTGTGTGTGTGTGTGTGTGTGTGTGTGTGTGTGTGAGAGTGAGATCAGGTTCTACATGACTGAAGTATCTGTGTTCTGCAGGTGGAGTCGGCGTGGACCATCAGGGAAGCTCAGTGGGACACTAAGCTGGCTGAGTAAAAACACCTGAAACTGACCCTAAGCGAACTTCAGGGACTGTTTGTCATTTCTGTCCTTTTGTCACAGAATTTAAATAAAATCATATTCTGAAAGAGAGAGAGACAGGCAAATAGACAGACAGATTGACTGGGAGAGAGACTGAGAAAGACAGAGAGACAGACAGATGGACAGAGAGAGAAAGACACAGAAATACAGAGAGAGAGAGATGGTGAAAGAGAGAGAGAGGACAGAAAGACAGTAATAGAAAAGTCTGCCGTGAATTGTGTTGAGTTTCTCTCAGATGGTGAGAACTGATAAAAATAGAATAAAATAAAATAAAATTATTAAAAGAAATGTCAAAATAAATCACACCAACAAGCCTTACCCATATTAAATATGTATATTCTAAAATTTCAAATGCACAAATATTCTGAACTAAAACTAATATGTGACTAGTGTAAATATAAGTGTAAGGTCAGGAGCAGGAAAGCATGTAAATAATCAGACTAACAACTTTTGAGTAGCCTGTTCTGCAAATAAATAGTCTTAAATGTATAAATATCAGATTGAAGAGAACACGGTCGTTTGAAACAGTTTAAGGATCGTTTCCCAAAAGTCAGTTTTTATTACCAAGTTTTAAAGGTAAAAAATCCAAATATACCTTCAGACAGTGGGGGGACTAAGACATGATGGGTGGAGCTAATATACTGCTGGGCGAGCTAAGATCGCCGTTGAGTCTTATCCTATTCCTGTGTTGTTTTAGTATTATAAAATTTTCAGCATTCTACCAAAATCCCGAAAAACATCTAAATTAGGCAGAAGGCAATTAATCCATGAGACAGATGTGCATGGAATTAGTTTAATGAGTGAATCCAGGTGCAGATCTGTAAGTGATTCAAGTCTAGGATTAACAGTTCATCTGAAGAGAGGACAGTCCGGGTAGGTAGTTTAGGATGTGATTGCAAGAGGAGCCAGAGCTTTCATGGGACGAAAGGCGGGGACATCCTGGACAGACACACACACACACACACACACCTAGGGAACAGTTTATCTCCAGTCCACCTGCATGTCTTCCAGACCTGAGCTCCAGAAGGAAACGCACACAGACATGGGGACATGTCCACTCCAGACTGAAAGGACCCTGGCCTGGCAGTAAACCGAGGACCTTCTCACTGTGAGGAGACACCACCCATGAGGGCTGCCCTAGGCAGATTCTGGCTCTGGTTGGGCCCACCTGCAGACCAGTTCTGGAGTTCCACTTCAGAATCCAGTAGGATCAGCCTTGTACAGACCAGTGCAGTGTGTTCGGATAGGGCCGTATGGCTGACTGGGTACAGGTCACTTCCTTTCTTCTGCTCAAACTGACTCATGCCTCCTCCGTGCAAACGTCTTATTTTATCAAAATTGTTATTTACGACTGCAGCGGTAAATCCTGAACTACAACACTGGGTTTAGAATCAGGTTTGGTCGGGTGTCATGATGTTCTTCCAGTGGGTCAGTTCCAGCTCTCGCGTTACATCTGGTACTGATGATGAACATTGCTGTGAGGGTCTGATTGTATCAGTGAGGTACTGATGTTGAACATTGCTGTGAGGGTCTGATTGTATCAGTGAGGTACTGATGATGAACATTGCTGTGAGGGTCTGATTGTATCAGTGGTGCTGATGATGAACATTGCTGTGAGGTCTGATTGTATCAGTGAAGTTCTGATGGAACATTGTGAGGGTCTGGTGTATCAGTGAGGTATGATGATGAACATTGCTGTGATTAGTTGTATCAGTGAAGGTGCGGTGGTGAGCACATTGCTGAGGTCTGATTATCAGTAGGGTACTGATGATGAACATTGCTGTGAGGTCTAGTTATGGTAAATTACTGATGATGAACATTTGCATGAGGTCTGATTGCAGGCTTAGATTTTACTTGGGATTCCTATTTCTATCTTATGACAAAGCTCTGGACAATGGGAGGATGGATGTCTTGGTTCCTCCCTGGTTCTCCCTCTGGTTTTAGAGCATTGCGGCTCAGTTCGAACGCGGGTTCTTTAAACCTGCTTTGCGACGTCAGCTTTAAATCACACTGGAGGATTTAGTTCAGAGGGATTCTGTAAAGCCTGTTCCTCCTCCTGGCTGTGGCTTCAGAAGATCAGATCTGTAGGTGTGAAGTCAGGCGAGCTCAGCAGATAAAGGTGGGTAATAGATCCTGGGTTGGGATCATTGTTCCGATGTTGAGGAATTCCGTGTTCTTTAGTCAGATCTGTAACATTTCTCCTCAGCGTGTCGATCAGACCTTGAGGGTCTCGAGATCTTGATGGATACGAACAAGCTGAACTGTGGACTACATAGAAACAACTCTGGATTTTGGAAATGACTATAGATACTATACTGTAGATAATATTAAACTATCTTTCATCTTTCAGATAGTTTAGTTGAATTTTAGTTATCTTTGTAGTTTAGTTTTAAATATATATATATATATTTATTACATATTTATAACTTTATTATATGTATAAATGCAGACACAAACACACTGGTACCACACACACCGACATCTTTGCATACACATTGACACAAGCTTTTGTACAGATGCACTGACACACAGACAAACAAACACAGACACACGCAGATACACACACTGACACACACACAGACACAAACAAACACACAGACACACACGTAGATACACACATGCACTGACATACACAGACAGCGCACAGGCAAACTGCACACACACACACCTCAGTACTTTTTTTCTTCTTATCTCACTCCCTCTCCTCTATCTCAGCCTCATCTCCTTCCGTCGCTCCCTTTATCTCTAAGACGATCCATCTCTCTCTTACTTTATTGCTCCCTCCATTTCTCTCGCTGTCAAGGAACTCCCCTCCATCTCTCTATTTCTCTCCCTCCATTCCAGCTGAGTAACGCTCCCCCTCCCGCCGCCGTTTTATTTACTCTGTTGTTTAACAGCCCGCAGGAGCGTCGGAGCTGCGATGACTCCCGGCCCGTTCTTTAAAAAAAGGAAATAAATAAAAACAATAAAAAACACTTTTCTTCTCCCGCAGGCGTTGTTTCTCACAGCCGAGCTGCAGGAGCATCTGGAGGAGGATAGAGCTGCTGTGGTGCCTGATGAAGCGGCAGGTGGATTAGGAGAATTAGTGCTAATCGCCATGGACCCTACGTGATGCTTTGGGGAAGTAGTGGCTCATTGAGGTTAGTCGAGTTTTATCGCGGATGTGGGTTCACACTGCAAACTGGATTTGTTTCTGATTGGTGGATATTTGTGTTCAGACTTCAGGAGCGCATGTCTGCATCGGTTGCTACGGTAACTGCGAACACGAAAGGCTTTTACTGTCGTACATCTTGAAGTCTGTCGTCCCGTTATAAACACTGATAGAATGAAACAGAATAGAATAAAACAGAATAGAATAAATGGAACAGAATAGAATAGAACAAAATAAAATAGAATAGAATAAAATAGATTAGAACAGAATAAATAGAACAGAACATAATGGAATAA
>CM029366.1:33768585-33981085 GCA_017165825.1 Hepsetus odoe
CTGGTTAGTTGTGATCGGCTCTGAGCGGTACTGAGTCTTTGCTATTTCATCTCTGTCAGTTCAGATCGAAATACAGTCAGTGTTAGTCTGTGCTGGAGTCATCTCTGGTTGTCTCTTGTCCCTTCCTGATTGGCTCTGGTCACATGGTGGTCAGTCCTAGTTTGATAGTGGGATTCTAATGGCTCGGGTTGGTGCTGGTCGGTTGTGATCTGGTCTGTGGTGGTCAGTGCTGGTTGGCTCTGGTAGGTTCTAATCGGCTCGGGTTGGTGCTGGTCGGTTGTGATCAGCTCTGGTCTGTGGTGGTCGGTGCTGGTTGGCTCTGGTAGGTTCTGATCAGCTCGGGTTGGTGCTGGTCGGTTGTGATCAGCTCTGGTCTGTGGTGGTCAGTGCTGGTTGGCTCTGGTAGGTTCTAATCGGCTCGGGTTGGTGCTGGTCGGTTGTGATCAGCTCTGGTGCTGGTGGTCAGTGCTGGTTGGCTCTGGTAGGTTCTAAATAGAAACAAGGTTGGTGCTGGTCGGTTGTGATCAGCTCTGGTCTGTGGTGGTCAGTGCTGGTTGGCTCTGGTAGGTTCTAATCGGCTTGGGTTGGTGCTGGTCGGTTGTGATCAGCAGTGCAGTCAGTGCTAGTTGCTCGGTCAGTCATTTTCCGTTACAGTCGATGCTCAGCTCCCGACCGACAGGCAATAATGAAACAAGACAAAGCTAATACTCGGTTCTTTACCCTCGTTCTGCTGTTCTGCTGCTCTACATGTTCCACCAGCACTGATTCTACCAGCAGCCTCCACTTTTTCCGCTCATTACCCTGCAACACCTCGCTAATTAATTTGCCGGGGAAATCCGATTGGACGTGTGTGCACTCCAATCAAACGCTTCAACTGAACCCGTAAAGCAAACAGTAGTAGTATCAGAAGAAAACAAATATACCCATTAATGGTGCCGATGCGGGTGGAAAATGTAATCCGAATTAAATATTTAGACAGCCCTCCGGCAGCATGTTTGGTAATTCTGGCGTCTGGAGACTGCGTGGAGGAATGGTTAAGGCGTTGCGTGTTTGTTAAATGCTGCATACTCCGGACTGAAAGGATCGAGTCAGCGTTGGAGAACTAGAAGCGGTGAAGCTCCGAACAGGCAGGCAGGCTTGTGGTAGTGCTGAAAAGGACTGATGAGTACAAAGCACAGCATTCAGAGTCGAGCGTTAAACACACTCCGTCACGGATGTCCAGGGTGTCCGGCGTCTTACTTTAGAGCTGCTCGTGGAAAAAATCAGTTTATGATTTTATTTTGAAGTCTTCCTGTGTGTTATTGGTATTCAATCTGGAGAAACTCGATTAGAACTAAGATTAGCATTCAGTGAAGTGAAAGTGACTGTGAAGTGATCCACAACTAATTGGATCCTGTTTTTAACCCACACACACCTCGCAGCAGGTGGGAGCCATATCCAGCGCCCAGGGAGCAGTGATGAGTACCTTGATCAAGTCAAATAGCTTTTTTATTGTCATTTCAACCATACAAAGGGCAGCGGTGGTCTAGTGGTGAGGATTCCCCCATCTACCGTAAGATTGTGGGTTTGATTCCCCACCAGTAGGTACCAGCCCTAGGTACTACACTGGCGGAGTGCTGTCCCGTCCTGCATCTGGCGCTTTCAATGGCTGCCACTCTGCGGTGTTTAGTGCATGGGTTAAATGCAGAGGTCAGTTGCGTTCCTGGTTCACTGTGTGCTGTACCATGACCTGCATAGTGACAAGGCTGTCACGCCCTTTTTCCACTCATACACAGTACATGAGTAGGAAGCAAAATACGTTCCTCCAGGACCCTGGTGCTACACATAGGACAACATCAGACACGACATAGGAAGCACAAGACAAGTGAGAGTACAGACAAGAGCAGACAACAGACCAGGGACAGCAGACCAGGAGCATTTCCTCCGTCGGAGAGCCGCAGTGTTATCAGATAAAGCAGCAGAGGATTGTTGGACAGTTTACTTGGGCAACTGATGTATCGAGACTAAAAAGTGCGATGCAAAATAAATAATAAGTAGGCGTGGTGAGTGGTGGGGGTAGTCAGTGGTGTGGTGAGGATGATACCGTGGCGTGGTGGGTGGTGAGGTTGTTAAAGTGGGCGTGTAATTGGTGGTGAGGTGTTGATAAGTGGGTGGTGAGTGGTGGGGTGAGTAATGAGTGGCAGTGGTGGTGGTGAGGTGGGCAGTAAGTGGCGTGGTGGAGTGGTGGGGTGGTAATAAGTGTGGTGGAGTGGTGAGATGAGTAAAAGTGGCGTGGTGTGGTGAGGTGGTAATAAGTCGTGTGGTGAGTGGTGAGGTGGTAATAAGTGGAGTGGTGAGGTGGTAATAAGTGGTGTGGGTAGGTGGTAATAAGTGGAGTGGTGGTGGGTAGAGGTGAAGTGATAGAGTGGCGTGGTGGAGTGGTGGGGTGGTAATAAGTGGGCGTGAGTGGGTGGTGGGGTGGTAATAAATTAGGCGTGGTGGGGTGGTAGTAAAGTGGGCGTGGTGGTGGTGGGGTGGTGATAGAGTGGGCGTGGTGAGTGGTGGGGTGGTGATGGGTGGGCGTGGTGAGGTGGTAGTAGAGTGGCGTGAGGTGGGTGGTGGAATTAGTGTAAGTGGTGATGGTGGTGGTGAGATTAGTGGCCGGTGGGCGTGGTGGTGGTGAGGGTGGTAATAAATTAGTGGTGGGTGGTAGTAGAGTGGCTAGTGGTCGAGGTGGTGAGGTGTTAATGGGTGGCGTGGTAGATGGGTGAGGTGTTAGTAAATTGGAGTGGTGGGGTGTGAAGCTGAATAAGTGGGCGTGGTGGTGGTGAATTAGTAATAAATTGGCGTGGTGGAGGTGATGGGAGTGGTAATAGAGTGGCGTGGTGAGTGGTGAGGTGGTAATAAGTGGCGTGGTGAGGTGGTAGTAAGTGGCGTGGTGGAGTGGTGCCAGAGGTGGGTAGTAAAGTGGCGTGGGTGAGTGGTGAGGGAGTGTCGTGGGCGTGGTGGTGGTGAGGTGAGGTGGTATTAAGTGGTGTGGTGAGGTGGTAATAAGTGGTGTGGTGAGGTGGTAATTAAGTGGAGTGGTGAGGTGGTAATAAGTGGAGTGGTGAGGTGGTGAAGGTGGTAGTAAATTAGATTGGTGAGATTGGTAGTAAATTAGATTGGTGAGGTGGTAGAAAATGAAGTGCGGTAATTGAGGTGAATTTGAAATTAGTAAATTAGTAGTAGAGTGGGCGTGGTGAGGTGGTGAGGGGGTCAGTAAGTGGCGTGGTGGTGGTGGGAGTTAGTGAGTAAGTCGTGTTAATTGGAGGTGGTGAGGTGGTAGTAAGTGGGTGGTGAGGTGGTAAAAGTGGCGCAGTGAGTGGTGAGGTGGTAATAAATTGGGTGGTGGGGTGTAATAAGTGGCGTGGTGAAGGTGGTAATAAGTAGTGGTGAGGGTGGGGTGGTGTCAGAGTAGTGGTGAGGGTGAGGTGAAAGTGTCGTCAGGCGTGGTGAGGTGGTAATAAGTGGCGTGGTAAGGGGTGAGGTGGTAATAAGTGGCGTGGTGAGTGGTGAGGTGGTAATAAGTGGCATGGTGAGTGGTGAGGTGGTAATAAGTGGCGTGGTGAGGTAGAGGTGGTAATAAGTGTAGTGAGGTGAGGTGGTAATAAGTGAAAAACAGTGAGTGGTGAGGTGGTAATAAGTGGCGTGGTGAGGTGGTAATAAGTGGCGTGGTGAGGGGTGAGGTGGTAATAAGTGGCGTGGTGAGTGGTGAGGTGGTAATAAGTGGCGTGGTGAGGGGTGAGGTGGTAATAAGTGGCGTGGTGAGGGGTGAGGTTGTAATAAGTGGCGTGGTGAGGGGTGAGGTGGCTCATGTGCATGAATGTGCATTAGTGCATAACTGGAGAAAAATTCCAGCAGTAGCAGAGAGCAGGTTATTATGGAGACATTAACAGTTCAACAGTCTGATGTTCAGGGGGAAGAAACTGTTTCCCATCCTGGAAGTGGAGGCCCGTATGCTGCAGAACCTTTTCCCTGATGGCAGGAGGGAAAAGAGAGTGTGGGATGGGTGTGAGGGATCATCAACAATGCTGGCTGCTTGGCAGATGCAGCGAGTGGTGAAGATGTCCAGAACTGCAGGCAGAGAGACATCGATGATCTTCTCAGCAGTTCTCACTGTTCGTTGTAGGGACTTGAGATGCTGCAGTTCCTGTACCAGGCAGTAATGCAGCTGCTCAGGATGCTGTCGATGGTTCCTTTGTAGAAGGATCAAGGGAAACTTAGGGCAACCTACAGGTCCAGGATACAACCTTCTAATCCTGGAGTCCCTAAACACTAGGCCACCATTGCAGCACTTATCTTCCAGACCTTGCTAACACATCTTCACGCTCTCCGTCTCCGTTTGGTCCACGCCCCTGCAGCCTCTGTAATGCTTGATTAACTGCCTCAGCTTGTCATCACAGCAGTGCTGTGGAGAAGCCAGCCACTCGCTCGGCTTCAAGACGGAGGGAATAGAAAAAGCTTCGGGATGGATGTTCAGAGACACTATGGATAGAGGGAACGCTACAGGGACATACTGATAGGACAATGGCTTGGAGTTAATGTGGAAAGGGACGAGGAGGTAGACATCCAGAGAGAAGGAGTTTTAGACCCCTGGAGCTTCCCTCTCGCTCTTTTTCTTTCCTGCCACTGAGAGCCCCCTGCTTAAAAGGGAACCAAATGTTTGTGTAAGACTTTCCTCAGCGCGAGAGCACTGTTTGTTTTCTCAGGCGGCTGGAATGTCTCCTCCGGCTGCCAGGGTGTCCCGTGGGCGGCCGGAGTATCCGTCAGCTCGGCTCTCCGGCCCCCCGACACCTCACGCTCAGGGGAGATATTTTTACACCTTCTTCAGGAGACCGCTGTCATGTCAACAAACATCACGGCTCGAGCTCTCCAGCCCAGTCCCTGGCGGGGCGGCCCATCTGTTTAGAAGGAGTCCTTCGCAGATGGATCCTAGTGCTGGCTGTGCTCAGTTTCTTCCCATCCTCGTTCACCTCTTTGCGCATCTTTTTTCCAGAACTGCAGACGACAAGCCCCACAGGCTTCTCAGTGACCCGTGTCAGCAGACTCTCCCTCCAGTTGTCTGCCAGGCTAATCCAACGTCTGCTTTTATTCCAGGCAAGGCCTGCATCCTGAAGTGCCTGCTGGCCGTCCATAAGATCTTCAGAGAGAACGAGCCGGCGTACATCCTCAACGACCTCTACGTCACCGACTACTGCGTTTGGATCCAGAGGGTTAAGTAAGTTCAGCCTCCTTTCATGTGGCCGAGCGGGAAGTTTGGTTTAACTCAATTAGATGTTGTGGCAGGAGAGAGGGCGGGACTGTAATCAGGACAAGAATGATGTGGAGCAGGCCAAAGTTGATTTGTGTGGGTCAGTTTGGAGAACAGGTTTCTCCACGTGTGTTATCAAAGGCCTTTTCTCGTTACTGTGTAGCTTCTGAATTTAATTTGCCTCTCAAAGTGGCCCAGGTGCCATCTGGTCCTCTCCTCGGGCGCAGCAAACAGGACGTTTTTCATCTGCACCTGATCAAATCAGGGTTTCGATGCAGTGGTTACAACTCAAAGGGATCAACGGCGGTACATCAGGGGTTCGATGACGCAGGAAACTGTGACTCTGACTGTCGAAGGTTTATTTATACTCCACAGAGAAAAATGGCTCCAACCTGGGCTTGTAAATACTACTAAACCAAGTAAAAGTGCTTAAGGATGTCTGAATGGGAAGCATCGTGTCTGCACAGAATATAAACAAACACACTGATCAGAGAACAGTCCAGAGAGGCTGCTTCACGTTTAACATCTGGGTTACGATTTTAATGGGAATCTGAGCAGCAAAAATAATGATTTTAGGTAGTTTTTTAATCTTTTATTAGGTCTCTGTATTTAATTTATGGATCGTTTAGGATTAATCTTGCAACAATGCACAGTAATCTCGGTTCTGTTTGGTTCCGTTTGGAATTTCTGAAAGGTCTCATCTCAGATCTGAAGGCGGTGGTATAGTTTTTAAGGACGACACAGGATTGCAAGGTCGTAGGTTTGATTCCCAGACCAAGGGTTCCAGCTCACCACAACCATATCCAGCACCCGGGGAGCAGTGATGGGGACGGTACTCAAGGGTACCTCAAGGAAACCTTCTGGTCCTGGCAGTCCCCACTAGGCCACCATGTCAGTCCATATATTCCCCCCCACACTTTTTTGCAAGTTCCGGGAATTTGTGCCACGGTTTCGGTCCCAAAACCGCTTTTCTAACGTTTAGGCCACAAAAAACAGAGTGAAAGTTAGACACTAAGTGAAGATATGAGTAACTCTGCACTCGTTTAAGCCTCGTTATACCTAAATGTCGATTGTCGATGAGAGTGGGTCTTTTTCAGATTGGAAGAGCATCAACTTTAAACAACATCTTTCAATATTCAAGTTTTAATTGAGAAAATATTTAACCTGGTTTCATCTCAATTGAACCTAACGATGGAAGGAAGAAGAAGGCCCGGTGTTTGACGAAAAAAGTGATATTTCCTCTCGGTCCTATCGCCGACATCCCTGAGCTTTGACTTGTTTTCATAATTGACTGCTTGTCTCGAATGTGTGTTTAAAATGTGAGCCAGTGAGCACATAATTCAATAATCAGTAACGACCGCCATTGGCGGGGACTCAGGCAAAGATGTACTCTCGTGTGTAAAGGGTCCGGTGGAGAAAACAGGCCTGAAATTTATAGGCCCAGCGCCCAGATGCGCCGACGATAAAAGCCCCTGAGGGTCTGATGGATTTTTTTTCCCCCCTTCCTTTTCTGTCCAGCGCAGATTTTCTGGAAAGAAAAGTGCTCCGATGGCCAATTAATAATAGATGTGTAAAAATCGATGGCGGCGTTCGGAGTGAGTTGGAATGTGCCCATTATCTTGGCCCGAACAAAGAGAGAAAAACGAGAGGGAGGGGAGCACAGAGAGGAGCTTTGTCTTGAGTGCACAGCGAATGGAACGGTTCCACCGTCATTTTGCCAGAGAACTCAATCGGTCTTGTTTGAGTCCAGTCAAGGAGACCAAACGAGATCCATGTGGGGTTTCGTCCTTTTCCGGTCAGGCCAGAGCTGAATCTTGCCTGTCCACTATCACACCATTCATTGACCCATGATCTGTCATCTCCCCTCTGTTTGGTAAGCAGCCCCACTTTTGTCCTGAAAGGCTTCCAGATCTGCAAGACGTCGGTTCCGCAGGCCCTCAACTTCTACAGTCGTGTTCGCCGGGAGGCACTTGAGAGAAGAGAGACTCTTTTAGTCCTACATCTTGCTGAGAATCGATTTCCAGCTCATTTTTGTTTCCTTACTTAGCCCCTGCGAACGCAGTACATCCGGCTCTGCCTTTGTGGAAGTAGTTTAGAGCCGAGCCCCACTTGTCATGCAAAGTGACAGAGAGAGACATTGCTACTCCTTTTCAAGTGTCTGCTCTTTTCATCAAATCCCCGCTGCTCTGGTTTGCGTCGGCAACACTCCTGCTATCCAACTAGGTTTGTTGTGGCAGGCTTTTCAACTCCTGACAGATCTGATGACAGATTATTTAAATGCCACGTCTCTCTCCCAGCTACGGCGTCCTCGGAGAGCAATTCCTCTGCCCGGCGCGGGGACTTATCTGCACGAGATGCTTCAGTTAGAGCCGTTATCTGATCCCCTCCGCCTCTTGGTCTCTCGTCATCAGCCCGACACGATCTCACGATGGACGCGGAGATTAATGAGGGCTGGGCCGCCGGACGATTTACGACGCTTGCCTGCAATCCACCCCGCCGTTTTCGCTCGCCTTCAGAAAAGTCAGGTTTGGATATACGACCTCGTAAAAGACATGGCAGTGATTTAAGCTGGAGTTCCACCCATCAGAAACGGGATGAAGTGGTCTTTTGACTGACGGGGTTCTCCAGATGCCTCCTCCGTGTCTGACCACAGTTCTCCACATTCCTCTGCATGCCTGGAATAGCAGCAGCCGTGTTGTCAGATTTCCAGGCACTATATAAAGCTGTTACCTAGGTTTCATTTAACTCTCCCTCAGACTTGAGAATGAAGCAGTGTTCTCACATTTAGATGTGACACTCTCAGATGCAGCTGTGCAAAAGAAGCTGCCTCTGTTTTTCCTTTCAGACGAGCTCTAAACGTCACATCAAATTTCAGACTGTAGACTTCATCCTCCGGGCTTTATTTGCCCGTCAAGGAAGAAGGCAAGCTAGTGGTACGGCTCGTTGTGACTGACAGACCTTCAGGCGTTTGGTACTTGTTTCATTTGAACGTCGCAGCTCTTTTCTTTGGAGCATGTTTGCTTTTCTCTGGTTTGGGAGATGGTTTGCGGTGATGGAACCTCTGCTATCAATTACGCCCAAAAGAGAACAAGCAGAGACTGGAGGCATGCTCTCACACTGCTATTCATTTCAGTGTGGCTTCAGTGAGCTGTCCAGATGCCAAAGCTTCCCAGCAACCGTGCCAGACTGCAAAGACAACCAGCACTTCGTTTTTCCTCCCCCTCTGTCCAAGCCGTTGGAGCATCTCCAGCATGGATCTCCTTCAGCTCAAGATGAACTCTGTTCTCCTTGTGCCGAAGCCGAAGTCCTCTTCAGGAGCTTCGCCTCACAATCTCTGTGTCCAAACTACTAAATTGGCTCAATTAGATTCTGACAGGCAACCATGGCAACGTGTAGGACTTGCAATTCAAGGTCTGGCTTTGAGCAGCCCCTTTCTTTGGGGCAGAGAGACCTTACATTGTCTGAAGCTGGTGACCAGCCAAGCGTTACCCTTGGCGGACAAGAGCTTCCCTGCAGTTGCCCAAGAAGGTTGTTGGTGTGAGTCTGGGATTCTGTAAAGCATTTAGTCCCTGTCCCCCCTCTAGAGTGGAATCCGTTGGTGATAAATCAAAGAGGGGAAGTTGAGTTTCTTCCTTTTCTTACATCTAAAGGAAGGTGTTGAGAAGCAGTGGGGAAGTGGAGCTGAAAACATCTCAAGTGCGCGTAGGTGCCACTTAGATTTGCAAGGAAATTGGCTTCGGGTGGTCGTCGGAATTGAAAAGCCTGTTGGTTTTGTTTTGATGTGAAGGATGCTTTTGGAGTCCATATTGCATTCGTGTCAACCGTAAACGGGTTCAAATGGTAGGGAGTTTCATGGGGTGCCGTTAAACAAGAAGCTGCAGGTATATTCGGCCAAGTGGATAGAAAGAGAGGGGCATTTTTTTCTCTCTTTCTTGGAAAAGGTATAAAAGCTTTTGTTGCTTTGTTCTCTGAACAGATTAGACATGTTCTGTTCAGAGAACCTACAGGGATAAAAACCTTAAAAACCTTTTTTCTGGGAAGCATGCCTAACCTCTTCCATCCATTTTACGGCGCTCAATGTTTAACCTTTTCTGAGATTTTCAGGCAGTTTCGTGCTGTTGCTTCCTCCAGTTTGAAGAAGAATCTAGAAAAAAAGGGACGTGCTTCCTATATTCCACATTTTTTTGGACTGTCAGTGTTCCCGAAAAGGTCTTCAGGAGTACCGAATATGCATTATTCCCATATGTCCTTTATTGCTATTTTGCGGCCAACGGGACTCAGTGTGGTCCTATTGAAACTGGTGCATCATCTTCTTCTTTCGGCTGCTCCTGTTAAGGGGTCACCACAGCATTTCAGCCATTTCCATTTCTTCCTGTCCTCTGCATCTTTCACACCATCCCCCTACATTTCCTCTCTTACCACATCCATAAACCTCCTTTCTCCTTCCTCTTCTCCTCTTTCCTGGCAGCTCCATCTTCAACATCCTTCTCCTGATTTACTCCTCATCTCTCCTCTGGACATGTCCAAACCATGGGAGCTATGCTGAATATATCTGCAAATATATACAATAAAATAAACAAATTCTTCCCACTCCGTGTGCTGAAGGTCATTGCGTAAGCTGTATGCAAATATGAATGTCCCAAAGTGCAAATGGCGCCTCGTATCCATCGATGAATAGAAGTCTGGAATCGGGAGCCCACAGTCGCCTACAGCTCCATACACACCTGCAGGGATGTGCTGGCATTGGTGTGTGGAGAAGTTTGATGTTGTCTAGGGTAGAAACTGTTCCTCAGCCTGAGCATAAGTAAGAAAAAGAGTGAAAAGGGGAATGGCAGGGTGATTGTAGATTCTTTTAGGGAGCAAATTCCAAACAGTATGAATATTGTTTGGGCTTTGTACATTGTGCAGAATTTAATGCTCAAGCAAAGGTCTTACTGCATCGTAGCTTGAATATGACGGCGCTGATGTGAAGACAGGCGGAGGAGCCGTCAGAGATTGGCATCAGGAGGGACCAGGATGGACAGGATTGGGAACGAGTGTATTAGAAGGACAGCTCAGGTTGTACGGTTTGGAGACAAAGTGAGAGAAGTGAGACTGTGTTGGTTTGGACGTGTCCAGAGGAGAGACGAGAAGGATGCTGAGGATGGAGAAGCCAAGAAAGAGGAGAAGAGGAAGAACAAAGAGGAGGTTTATTGATGTGGAGAGAGAGGACATGTGTGACAAGAGGAACATGCAGAGGACAGGAAGACTTAGAGATGGACAACCCGCTGTGGCAACCCCTAAACAATCAGCTGAAAGAAGACGTCTTGTGAGTTGCTTTGGAGGAAATAATCTAAATGTAATTGCAATGCTCTCCAGGGTCAGTGGTGACCTAGTGTTTAGGGACTAGTTTATAAGAAGGTCGTGGGTTCAAGTCCCAGACTAGTAGATGATCCTGATGTTCCCTTGAGCAAAGCACCGTCCCCATCACTGCTCCCTGGCCGCTGAATATGGCTGCCAATTGCCTCAGTGTTTGGTTGTGCTTCACGGAGTAATGTTTTCACAATGACATAGTCACTTTCACTTTCTGAGAATGTCTCACAGTCGTTGAGGATGAGTGGACCATTTTGAGTCTTTGTCTCAATCAGCTTAGATAAAGGGACGTTACAGAGCTATGAATGGAACTCTTTGGACCTTTAGGTTTTTTTGCCGAAGCTTGAAGCTGGTAGTTTGACTTCAAACTAGAAAATTTGACCGATTTTATTTTTCACATCATTTGAAAAGGCCAGGAGACCAACAAGCATTCCAGAAATCCTTAATTACTGAAGGAATGTTTCCTTGTCCTGTGACGTTCCTGCTTTAGAAACAAGAGCTTTTCTTCAGCGACGTCTTCCTCTTCCATCTGCTTAGACGTACGAAATATGTTTGGTATTTGCTTCGCCTTTGCGAATCGCTCCTCCGGGCTCTGAGAGTGATCGAGTCCTTCAAAGGCAGAGGTGCGTTTCATGCTCGTCTAGGTTTGATTTGTGGATCTGAAGAGGCCTGATGAAAAGGTGTTGAAGTGTTTTGGTTTGAACTCGATGAGCAATTTGCTGAAAGTTGGCCCTTTCTTTCCCCAGACATCAAGGTCTCCTCATTCTGGTTCCGGTACACGCTTTTGTCGGTGGTTTATTCTCTCCCTGTCTCCCTTCCTCTCTCTCTCTCTCTCCGCTACTCTCCCAACCTTGAAAGCTGCCCCTCTTCAGTTAATTAACGAGAGTCACAACAGTGCCGGTCTTAATGACTAAACTGTGTACGACATTATCCTTTGCCCCGAAAGGAGCTTTTGTTTGCACCGCAAGCATGAGTTCTCTTACCACAGAGGCCGAAATAGAGAGAGAAAACTGCCTCGCCTCTGCAGCTCTAACTCAATAATGACTTCCCACGAGGGGGAGGGAGAGAAAACGGCAAGTGTTTGAAGTGACACTGCGGCCATGGGACTTCCTGCAATCGCATCTCTCCAGGAAGTTCCTCGCTGGTTTTTATGGACCCAGACGCTCTGCAGGAGCACCAGCTTTCAGGTGTGTTTACGGAATCATGGTGATCTTTTGGAGTCGAGACCATGTTAAGAGAACGGAAATGGAAAAGCTGCCTCTTAATCAACTTCGCCTCGAAGACCGCTTTTGACAGCGAGAAGCTGTGATCCTTCCAACGGCGAGGACTCATGCAGTATGTATCATCCTTCTGTTGGAGAACTTCTCAGCAGTGTATAATGCAGTAGGCGTCCTGACGGAGAACTTGGAGAATTCTCCACGGAGCACGTTACAGTGGGAGGGGTTTTTCATCCTGTTAGCACCAGGTGATTTCTTGATGGCTGTCTGCGGTGGTCTCCTCCATGACTTGGGAGGCTTGCACGAGCAGGGCTGACGAAGTTGTTTACTTCCAGTCCTCGCAACATGGATACACAGATAAACGCAGTGGGCTGTCTAGTGCAGTCTCTTCACCGTAAGTGTCCCCCGCTTACAACCCGGCGTTCCTGAGACGCCGCACTTGAGGCTAAAGCACTGTGTACACAGCCTCCCCTGGAGGCCTGCCCCAGCTCTCCAGCGCTCGTCTCCGCTCGGCGAGTGGGAGATCATTAGCCCTGCTCTGCAATAAGGAGGCATCTCGCTTCTCAGCGGTGGGTTAATTGATGCGCCAGGACTGCCGGTTCTCTCAATAGCGACGGGGCGGCGCAGACGGGCCCCACTTTTCTTCCCTCCGTGAATAACCCTTGCCCCCAGAGCACGACCTGCCCCTGGCCATCCGCTCATCACCATGGCGATGTGGACCGGAGCCCTTAGTAGTGGCCACTTGAGTTTTGGCAGCGACCGGGACAAGTCCGCTACATGAATAATGCATCGTCTCGCCCACCCCTGTGTGAGGGTATTTACATGCACCGAATTGTGCCCCTCGAGAGGGAGGGGGCTTTTGTGCTTGGGGGAACTTCAGTGAACAAGTGTCCCCTTTGAGCCTGGGGAGAATTATCACATGCGCCGTTTCCACAACTGTTCGGGAAAGTGAGTGTTTTGCAGGCATGTGTGTGTTCCCGATCTGTGTTTCTTGGCGAATGGCTTGGTTTTGTGCGAGAGAGGGAGCGAGGGAAGCTGTCTCAGTCCTAAAATAATTACTCCGCCGGAGAGCAGGACTGATAAGCATGCAATAAAGTGCTGCTGCCGAGTCCTCCCAACAGTAGCCATGGAGACAGCTGCTCTGTGATTTGAATGCTAACATCATTCCTCTCCCTTCGTGCAAACTCCGCCGCCGTCTGACAGTCCGCCAGCGGCTGTCTGGAAATAAAAGAACTTTATATCTTACAAGGCACGGTTCACCAGCGACTTAACCCTTACCTGACGTCCCATTGACGATGCGGGCTGTTTGATCGCATTACGGGGCAGCGGTGGCCGAGTGGTTAGGGAGTTGGCCCCTGAATCAAAAGGGCATGTGTTTGAATCCCAGACCAGTAGGTTGCCCTGAGGTACCGTTGAGCAAGGTACCGTCCCCGTCACCGCTCCCTGCAGAGGTGTGGTTCGCTGTGCTGTGTTTCACAATGACAAGATTAGTCACTTTCACCTTCAGTACTCATAAACTCTGCACCCCGTTGTTGGGTCCTTTTAAATTTTTATTTTAATGTTATTGTGATGCAGGCAGTGCTCTACAGGGTGATGGTGGTCTAGTGGTGGGTTCTTGTCTATGGACCTGTGGATCAAGAGGTCCCAGGTTCAAATCCCGCCTCCAGCACTTCCACCACTGGGTCCCTGAGCAAGACCCTCAACCCTGAGTGTTTCCAGGGGGGACTGTCCCTGTAATCAGCACATGGAAGACGCTCTGGATAAGAGCGTCTGCTAAATGCTGTAAATGTAAATGTATTCACAAATACACTTAAAATACGAATAGAATTATTGTGATACAATTTGAAATGAATAAAGAAACATTACAGGTGTGTGATCAACTGTGATGAACCAGTCCGTCACAAATTCAATATTAACCATTTCTTGTGTTTCGAAAGTGACCGTCAAGCACACATGTCCTTCAGATGGATTATCATTTATTGGTCATTTAACTTTTGGCTGCTACACAAACCATCTGCTGACTGGTTTAGATCATCGGGGTCTGTGTAGTTTAATGTTATTGTGTAAAATAGACAAAGTATTCTTGTGAAAAGTGACAACATCTTTGTTTCCCCCCTCAGGTCCAAGCACCTGGTGGAACTGGCTGATCTGTTACTCAAAACCAAGCTGCTTAAGGAGGACCTGGACTTGGACCTGACCATTCTGGAGGAAGCTGCCGAGCTCGTGATCAAGGAGGAGGAGCAAAAGAAGGAGCAGACAGAGGAGGACAAATCCAGCAGTGGTGAGGGAGGTGAGGATGACTCCAGCAGTGATGAGGGAGACGAGGATGACTCCAGCAGTGATGAGGGAGACGAGGATGACTCCAGCAGTGGTGAAGATGTGGATGACTCCAGCAGTGGTGAGGGAGATGGGCATCACTGCAACAGTTGTGAAGGAGAGGAGGACGTCTGCAACCGTGATGAGGGAGAGGAGGACGTCTGCAACCGTGATGAGGGAGAGGAGGACGACTGCAACCATGATGAGGGAGAGGAGGACGACTCCAGCAGCGGTGAAGGAGAGGAGGACGACTCCAGCAGCGGTGATGGAGAAGAGGACGACTCCAGCAGCAGCATCCCTCAGGCACCAAAAGCAGTTGGATTTCAACCTCAGCCCAGCCCTGGTGCACCGACGACAGATGCCCCAGCCAGCTCCTCCCCCCTGCCTGAGTCGAGGCTGATCCAGGAGCTGAGTGAGAGGATAGAGGAGGGGCTGAGGATCGAGGAGGACGAGGCTCACGCCTCCCGTTCCTCCAGCACTCGCTGCACAGAGGCAGAGGGACTCGGACAGACGGATGAGTCCCAGTCCTCCGCTACAGGGAAAATCCCAGAAGGAGCCACCAGCCGAGCTCTTTTAGACGCTCGTCCACCTAGGAACCCTCTGCGTATCGTGGACGGCGAGGAACTGGACAGTGACGACGAGGACGAGTGACATCAAGGGATTTTCTTTCCTGGCTGGATTTATTCATGAACGCGCTTTTGGATCCTCTACTGCAATTTTCTCCTCTTTACATTAAACGTCAATAGGTTGTCGGTCGGGCCGGCGGTCGTGTGGTTTAATTGCACTTTTACACTTTTCAAAGTCGAGTTAAAAACACGCTCTTTTCTCTTTTTCTCGTCTGGGGAAGATTCGAGGGCCTCCTTCCTATCAGAGCACGTCGATCCTTTCATCAGCCTGTTTGTGTCAGACCTCCTCGCTGAAGATTAGTTTCGGTCGCGCTGTCATTTCCCTGGAAGTGGAGGGGCGGTCGCTGGACGATAAACGAGGAGGGGAAGCATATCAGCAGGAAGCGTCAACCCTGCCAAGCTCTCTGGGGGAAGTGTCAAAAGCTGGGGAGATATTTCACTTCCACTCGAGCCGACACTGGAGACATGTGAACACAGCCGTTAATTCACCAAAAAAAACCTGCCACGAGACCGTACCATCACAGCGTCGGGAGTTCTCACAAAACACGTCGTGATATTTGTGGTTTTTCTGATGTTTACTGCTGAATGAATGAGTGCCACTTCAAAAATACTGTCGAAAACAGAGCAGAGAGGATATTTTTACACACTGTCGTAATAAAACATGCAGACGGTGTCTAACTACTACACAATATTGTGGAGATTTCCACAATAGCAGGGCTTTTTGTCCAGCCCTTGTGGCGCTAAATGTCCAGTTTTGTCCAGTTGCACGATTAAAGGCAGGGGCAAAAGATGTGCAGCTTTATTCGTTCCGTTTTGGAAATGTCATTACAGTTGAATGCAAATAAAGTTTTCTTTTTTTAGGTGAAATTCACAATAAACAGTGCTAAAAGGTGCAGAAGTGTCTGTGTTCCAATTTGTCCCAGTATTTATAGTTGCATTTAGTCTTATTAGCAGTCACATGATGGACCGATAAAATGTTACTTGTTCATTTGCGTAACATTTGTATCGTTTCTTATCAGAACTTCAGATTTTCTCCAACATTTTAATTCAGAAATCCAGATTCTATTCACAAGTCATCAAACTTTCTAAAAAATCTTTTTCATTCTGACTTTTTTAACACATTTTTGGCTCAATTGTTGCGATTTTTTAGCGAATCTTCCTGAATTGCTCATGTTTTACTAGATTGGGCAGAAATTTGTGCCGAACATTTACGTGTTCTTGTAAATAGTTGTTGCCGAATGTTTTAGTGTTTCGTAAAAATGTGCTTTACTCAATAAAGAATCTTTAATTTTCAGAAGTTGATCTCCAAACGTTTTTTGAGTTCTGTGTAGTATTTCAACAATTTTATCTCCTGTTCTATCGTATTAACACAGTTCTGTGGATCATTGATCCCGTTTTTTATTCATGTATCATTTTGCCGTTCTTTACATCTTCTCTAGGTGTTGGTGACCCTTCTGCACGTTGTTCCAGAACCTCTACCAGACATTTAATGGGAGATAAACACACTTCACACACTTTACTAGTCGATATTAGGATTCCACGTGCAGTTGGCCCAGGACAGGTGAATATTTAAACATCTCAACCCCCTTTCACACCCTGAGGAACTGGATTTCAGTAGAACCAGAGATTAAACTCCATCCATCGATCCATGTTCGATTAACTCCATCCGTGATCAAAACAGGTTCGTTTCCAGATCAGGTCTGCAGATGAGGGTTTCCTGCAACTGGAGCAAAACATGAAGAACTGAAAATGTCTGGAAAGATGAGGATATTTGAGAACTTGGGAATTCTCCTCCCAATTCAGTGAATGGCGGCTGTTTATGAGCAAATTAGGAAGCGTGAGCAGGTCTTTTTCCCACCACCCTTCCCAGACACCACCCCTCACCTAAACCACGCAGACTATTTCCAGCAGGGGAGAACGTGTCCCACACTGAAAAACAGCCATGTGAATGGGCATCTCTGGACCCAATGTTTATCGCTTATGAGTGACTGCACAGGACCAGCACTTCTTTGAGGACCTCAAACCGGCCAATCAACAGATGCTAACTCACAAGCTGCCAACACACACACACACACACACACTTAGCAGCTGCTGTGGTGTAGGTAGTTTATAAATGAGCAGTAGCTGCAGTTTAATGAGGACCTCACACCTCGGTGTCAGAGCCAGGCGTAATTACTGCACTCAGCAGTCGCTGGAGGGAAGAGGGGGAAGTAAAAAAAAAAAAAAAAAGAAAAAGAAAAACATGCCCTCATTCGTCCAGTTTTGCCAGCGGAATTCATTTAAAAGACACAAATGTCCCCTTAGCAGCAGGTCAAGGCTATTAAAAACGTGGAGCTGAAAAAGCACAGGCCAGCATCCGTCCAGCAGCGCTGGACCGGACTGGGTCCCAAAGGCGGCTCCATAAAGGGAAATATGGGCTCGTCTTTAAGATGAAAAACGGTGTTGAAACACACTGTCACTTAATCAATGCCGGTCCCCGTAGGGGGGTAGTGGTTGCCCGCTGCCCAGTGGATCCCCGCGCTCAGAATAAAGGATGGCAGGATGAAGGAGGAGCGTTTGATGGCGGTCAGACTGATGATTGGGCTCCCAAGGCGCAGCCGGAGAGCCCGGTCAGCTCTTCTCTGGGGGAGCCGCTTTAATGACATCATCCATCTCCCTAACGCAATAGTACAGGCAGGCCGTTATCGCCGCTTCTGTGCAAAGCCAGAGAAACCGGCTACTGGACGAGATCGCGGTGGCCGATTCACTTCGCTGGGCAGCAACCGAGACCTGCCTTAGCACCTCCGGGCCTCCTTGTTTCTCATGAATCTCATTTAAGAAAAACCGTCCCAAGGCACCTTTCACTTTTATGCCCCTGTCCTCCACCAGCCCAAGACACTGGAGATCTTTAGCAGCACTTTTTACATTTTTGACTTCCGATTAAAGCCGAAGCCGAGGGGATTTGGCATCTTTTCTTGTTTGACTGGTTTGCAGTCAAACATCTCCCACGGTTTCCCCTCACCTGCTCCCTCCATCCTCCTACCTGATGGATGCTCTGTGTCCACATATCTCCAGGGCGCTGGCTTTATGGAGTTGTGACCGATCAACGCACTCAACTCCAAGGTGAAGCCAACACTGCACTCACACAGAGCCATAACACGAGCAAAGGTGGGATCTCCAGTCCAGATTTAAAGGAGCTGTAGGACCTAAAATGTTCTTAACAAACACAACTTCACTAGATTCATATCAATCTGCAGCATCCACCTCAAAAGTGACTGCTGTGCTAAACACTGCAGCAGAGGGTCCAGAAAAAGCATGGTTCTCTGTGTGGTGCAGCCACTGCTGAGAAACATCTGAGGCTTAAACTGACTGTAGTGGAACATCACTGAACTGTGCAGAAATATTGGCACCCCCTTTCACATTAACATGGGTCAGTACCGCCATTTATCCACTGATCTTATTACCACTATAGACTAACAGAGCTGATTATTATTCACCTGTAGCTGCACAGACTCTGGGTCTGTCTCCCTGTCTCTCTCTGTCTATCTCTCTCTCTCTCTCTCTCACAAACTAACAGCAGGGTTCAGTCTCATTTGGACTTGAATTCTGTCCAAGCAGCACTAGGGTTCAGGTCAGAGGTCTGTTGAACGAGAGAAGTAAGTTTTTTTGGATCTGTTCAGATTCAGGGGATGCACTGAAAATGAGAAACTGTGTGTGTGTGTGTGTGTGTGTGTGTGTGTGTGTGTGTGTGTGTATGGGTTGAATTTTGTATGTACTGATGGGGTGAGTTATAGTTACATGTAGACACATATACACACATACAGCACTGTGCAAAAGTTTTAGGCAGGTGTGAAAAAACACTGTAAACAGAACGCTTTCAGAAATATCAATAATGATTGTTTATTTTAATCAATTTACAAAATACAAAGTGAGCGAACAAAAGAAAAATCTAAATCAGATCAATATCTGGTGTTTCTACCTTTTGCCTTCAGAGCAGCATCAGTTCTTCTAGGAACACTCGCACACAGTCAGGGATTCTGTAGGATTATAGTCGGTGTCTGATCAACCAGTTTTACCAAACAGGTACTGGTGATCATCAATGTCACACGGAGGAGAAACACAGTCATGTTTGGAACGACCGACCGGCCGAGTTCCTTCAGAAACCGTGTGCGAGTGTACCTAGAAGAACTGATGCTGTTTTGAAGGCAAAGGGTGGTCACACCAGATATTGATTTGATTTTGATTCTCTTTTGTTCATTCACTGCATTTTGTTGATTGATGAGAATAAATGATCAACACTTCCATTTCTGAAAGCAATGTATAGTTTATATATATATATACACATATAACATATGAAGCTTATTGTTACATATTGAAACTTGTGTATATATTAAAATTATGGGGTGTATTATTATTATTATTATTATTGCATATAGACTCTAAAATAGATTTTATACATAGTGTGTGCATTATTATTATTACAGTTAGACATATTACAAATACTTACCTGTATAACATGCAGGGGATGGTTCAGTCTGAAAGAGACTGGAGACTGCAGAGTAGTGACGGGGAGAGTGTAGCTAAACAGCATAGGATGGTGGTCTGTAGGATGACCTTGCAGGTCAAGAAGAGGAAAGTGAGGGCAGAGTCGAGGATCAAGTGGTGGAAGCTGAAGGAGGAGGACTGCAAGGTGGAATTCAGACAGGAGTTATCACGGGCACTGGGAGGTGTTGAAGAGCTACCGGATTGCTGGGAAACTACTGCAGAAGTGATAAGGCAGACAAGAAATGTACTTGGTGTGACATCCGGAAGGAAGAAGGAGGAGAAGTCCAGGAGTGTATACAGAAGAAGAGGCAAATGTAGAAGAAGTGGGACAGTCACAGAGATGAAGAAAGTAGACAGGTGTACAAGGAGATGAAGCGCAGGGTAAAGAAAGCAGTGCTGAAGACTGAAGATCAGGTGTTTGGTGAATTGTATGAGAGGTTGGACAGTAAAGAGGGAGAAAGGACCTTTACCGATTGGCCAGACAGAGAGACAGATCTGGGAAAGATGTGCAGCAGGTCAGGACGATTAAAGATAGAAATGGAAACGTACTCACAGATGAACAGAGCATGTTGAGCAGATGGAAGGAGAACTTTGAGGGGCTGATGAATGAAGAAAATGATAGAGAGAGAGAAGATTGGATGATGTGAGGATAGTGAACCAGGAAGTGCAGCAAATGACCAAGATGGAAGAACGGGAAGCAATAAAGAGGATGAAGAATGGAAAGGAGTGGAGTTTCTGACCAGACTGATTAACAGAATTGTGAGAGGAGCCTGAGGAGTGCAGACGAAGTGTACTGGTACTAATTTTCAAGAATAAGGGTGATGAGGGATAAAGTTGATCAGACACTGTATGAAGTTCTGGGAAAGAGTCATAGAAGCAGGTTAAGAAAAGAGGTGATGATCAGTGAACAGCAGTATGGTTTCATGCTGAGAAAGAGCTCTACAGATACAATGTTTGCAGAGTGTGTTGATGGAGAAGTAAAGAGAAGGTCAGAAGGAGTTTCATTGTGACTTTGTGGACTTGAAGAAAGCAGATGACAGGGTGCCTAGAGAGGAGTTGTGGTTCTGTATGAGAAAGTCAGGAGTGGCTGAGAAGTATGTGAGAGTAGTTCAGGATATTTGTGAGGGCAGTGTGACAGTGGTGAGATCTGCAGTAGGAGTGACAGCTGCTTTTAAAGTAGAGGTTGGATTACATCAAGAATCAGTGCTGAACCCATTCTTATCTGCAATAGTAATGGACAGGCTGACAGACGAGGTTTGACAGGAGTCTCTGTGGACGATGATGTTTGCTGATGATATTGTGATCTAAAGTGAGAGTAGGCAAAAGCTTGAGGAGAACCTGGAGAGATTGAGATCTGCTCTAGAGAGGAGAGGCGTGACAGAAGGACAGACATGAGTGTGAATGAAAGGGTGGACAGTGGAGTGGTGAGGATGGAGGGAGTAGAGGAGGTGAAGGTGGAGGAATTTAAATACTCGGGGTGGACAGTTAAGAGTAATGGCAAGTGTGGAAGAGAGGTGAAGAAGAGAGTGCAGGCAGGTTGGAATGGGTGGAGAAGAGTTGCTGGAGTGATCTGCGAAAGAAAGTTACCAGCAAGAGAAAAAGGAAGGTTTACAGGACAGTAGTGAGACCAGCTATGTTGTACGGGTTGGAGACGGTGGCACTAATGAAAAGACAGGAGGCGGAGCTGGAGGTGTCAGAGTTAAAGATGCTGAGATGTTCGTTGGGTGTGACGAGGATGGACAGGATTAGAAATGAGTATATTAGAGGGACAGATCAGGTTGGACAAAGTTAGAGAAGCAAGGTTGCGTTGGTGTGGACGTGTCCAGAGGAGAGATGAGGATTATATTGCAAGGAGGATATTGAAGATGGAGCTGCCAGGAAAGAGGACAAGAGGAAGACCAAAGAGGAGGTTTATGGATGTGATGAGAGAGGACATGCAGGTGGTTGGTATGTTGGAGGAAGATACAGAAGACAGAAAGAAATGGAGATGGTTGATCTGCTGTGGCGACCCCTAAACTGGAGCGGCCAAAAGAAGAAGAAGTAGTTTGTATAATTATTACAATTAGATACTTTACAAATCATATATATATATATATATATATATATATAACATGCAGGGGATTTATTTATATTATTATTATTACATTTAAACACTTGTATAAAGCTGTGTTTAGCTCCAGGGAGCTGTGCTATTTGCATGCCTTTCCCAAAACACACTGTCATTATCTCACTGCATCACTGAGCTAATGTGGGTTTATTGCTGCCAGACCAAGGACAGTGTTGTCACACACACACACACACACACACACACACACACACACACACCCCGCCCAACAGACCTTGCTTGTGGTACTAATAGAAAGCTCAATATCCTCTCAGTCCTGAGAGCAGAGTGATTCTGGTGCTCGAGCCGATGAATAGCCCTCCAGAAGAAATGAATCTGTGACTCTCCAGGGCCTGCCTTCTCCTGTGACTGAGCAAAACAATTGCTTTTGTGCTCTCTCTCTCTCTCTCTCTCTCTCTCTACTTCTCTCTTTCTCTCTCTCTCTCTCTCTCTCTCTCTCTCTACACTGTCACCTCTTTGTTCCCCTCTCTCTCTTTTCCACCCTCTGAAAACTCGGCTTGGAAACCCGTGCTGGAGATACTTCTGAACTCCTGCAGACATTTCCATTCACACCCCGCTGTCGGTTCTGCAGGAGAACCCTGTCCAACAGAACAGAACGTGTGGTTACAGTACACTGGGCTCCTCAGACGCTCTGCTGGAAAGGGAGGGGGAGGGAAACGACTGCTCTGTTCTTCTCTCGTGTTAAACAAGGTGTGTTTCTTGAGAACGCCGGTTAAAGAGCTTCAGAATGGAGGTATGCAAATTAGGCCTGGGCGAGAGCCGGAGAGGGCCGGGAGCAACAGCTACCAACCGACAAAGCCTCTCTGATACATGCTGATTAGCACTGAGTGTGTGTGTGTGTGTGTGTGTGTGTGTGGGAGGGTGTGTGTGTTTAGCACATTTTCAAGCCATCTCCAGACTGTGTAGGAAAACAAGCCTAACCTACAGCTTCAGTGCCAATTAAACCATTTTAACAAAAGATCAGTTTGTAACATAAAAACTAAAAGAACAAAGACTTAGTATTTTGGAGACCAAGATAAAAAAAAAGAGGCAGAATTAGAATAAAATATAGATTCTAAAACATAATTCATAGGGCATATTATACACACACAGATAGATAGACAGATAGAAAGAAGCTAAAAGGCCATATAAACTCACACACAAACGGGCAAACATACATGTGCGACATATATGAATATATATTAAATACTAATGTGTGTGTGTGTGTGTGTGTGTGTGTGTGCATACATTAAAAACATAATAAAGAATGCGTTTGAGACCTCTTACACAACTAGTAATATGTGCGGAATGCATAACAGCATAACTATAACACACAAACGGTTGGAACGGATGTAAGTGACTGCTTTTGAAGTGTAACAGTGTGAACCGTGTGTCATTTAGTGAATGAAATGTAGCTTTTTCACAGCACTGTTGATCCACCACATCCTTTCCAGGAATTATTGGAAAGTCCAGACCTCATCTGTGGTGGAATAATGTTACATACAGATACTTACTAAAAATAAAAATACTATAAATAAAATACTCATTAAAATAAAATACTTATATACACATTAGTACAAACGCCATAAGAATTCATGTTATATGTATATATATTTATAAACTGGGTGAATTAAAGTCACATATAGATGCGTATGTATATATGATACTTTTGGAACTTCTTACACATTAACAATGATATATTTGTATATATTTAATAGAAGCTACTACAGGCTATAAAATATTGAAACCTTTTGTGAAGCAGTCACATTCCTCACCCTTTAAACTGCTTCATAGGTTCTCTTGAGCAACCACATGCTTCACGTTATCAGAATGGCCAGAGCAAGCAAGTTCCTCCCCCGTTCTCCATTCTGCTGAGTGTGTGTGTGTGTGTGTGTGTGTGTGTGTGTGTGTGTTCCCCTTTACTCCATTGTCCACTGGTTCCCTCTCCGATTACACAGGCTCTCTGTGCTGCACTGAGCCTTCTGCTCTGCAAGCTAAAGCAACAATTAGCAGAAGTGTCAGGTTTAAGTTGGAAAAGCAGCCATTGTTTGGTGTAGTGAAGTGATTTCCTGCTCCCGAGAGGACGCGGATTAAAACGCTTTACTAATTCTTTAACAATCCTCTTAAAATCCATCCGACGTTAATGAATTACTTCACGCTTAATCATCTTCACCCCAAACGTCACGCGCCCGGCAGCCCCTGCCGTCGAGATCCGGTTTGATGTCAAAGCGTCTCCGACCAGAGACACCCTTCACAGCATGTTTGTGTTTTAAACAGCTGTCAGAGACGATGAATATTTCAGAACGACTTTCTGCTGGGAGACAGGAGCAGAGCGGCTGTGGAGCTGGATAGGCGGGGAAGATTGCAGACCAACGTTTTCAATCTATCTCTCTCCCTCTATCTCCCTCTTCTCACCCTTTAAAGAGCTTCACAGGACCTGAAATGAACCGATAAACCTGAGAGCGAGGAAAACACATGAAGTTGAAATATCTCTCTGTGCCGAGCGCTTCGCTGCACTCGAAGGAACCCGCGTTCTTTAGCTGAGTATTTACATTTTTCCTGCCACATTTTTCTTCTTCAAAGCGCCGCTCGGCTTCAGAAGCTGAGTGAAGGCCGTGTTTGTACAGCGGCACGGCCACCAGAGTGCTGACCCGTGGACCCAAGCGCTCAGAAACAAGCTCTAACGATGCCTTGAGGTGAGATGAACCCAGCAGACCAGCTTGAGAGCTGGGGGTGTCTGCATTTCAAACTCTTTGTCTGGAAAAATAAGCTTTCAACAAATCGACATTTCAGCTGAACATGTTCTCAAAATACAGCTCCTGCAAAATTAAAACCACAGGTGAACGTTGATGATCTGGTTTCAGGTTCTCCTGTCAGAGGTGGAGATGTTAGGCAGTCTTGAAGCTGATGTTGGAAAGATGATTGCAAGACAAACTGGGTTAGAGCATCTCTATGTCAAGTCTTGTGGGTTGTACCCGTTATGGAGGGCTCAGAACTGACCAAAGGTGCTACAAGGAAGGAGAACTGGTCACAGGTGCTGAAGGCTCATTACCCATGTGGCTCCACAGAAGAGCTGCTCCAGCACAAAATGTTGAAAAAGTTCTGGTTCTGAAAGAAAGCTTTCAGAACACACAATGCAGCTGCCAGTGGAATTGGAGACCAGTCAGAATGACCATAAGCTCCTAAAATGGACATCAGAACTGCACCATGGAGCAGTGGAAAAAGGTGGGCTGGATCATGTTCTCTTTGGATACACTTTGGACAGGTGCTAGAGCAGAAACATAGACAAACACATTCAAACACACACACACCACGGGGCTCATTTAGCGTCTAGGTTTTGGGTGTGTTCAGGACATGAGGACCATCTAGACGTTCTAGATGGAAGTCCTCCATTGGGTCATAGGTTGATACGTTTTCTTGCTCTAAAACTGAGCTACTGAAGTTTGTTCAGCGTGGAGCTGGAGGTGTCCAAGATATACGTCAGGAGGGACGAGAATGGACAGGATTTAGGACGAGTATATTAGAGGGACAGCACGGGTTGGACGCTGTGGAGACAAAGTGAGAGAAGTGATTGGTTTGGACATTTCCAGAGGAGAGATGAGGAGTATATCAGGAGAAGGATGTTGAGGAAGAAGCTGCCAGGAAAGAGGAGAAGAGGAAGGACAAAGAGGACGGATGCTTGGATGCTTCTCCAAAGAATGCTTTGGAAACATGATGGATTATTCACTGACCCTGGGTTTTCTCTTTGGTCCCCATATTGGAGGGGTCTAAAGCCCCCCCTGTGATGGGCTGTGGAGATCTCTGGAGGGATGGAGCTCCTTTGGGATGAACTGACACACTTAATGTTTTATATTTGTTCAAATTTGTTACATCAAAAGAAATTGTGCAGCAATCAATAGCAGAAATGTGATATTTAAGTGTGTTCCCTGTAGAGGATGTGCTTATTTTACACTTGGAGGATCAATAAACCCGGTCATTTGTCTGAGGATGTTCAAAGTTCTGCATTAGAGCTGGGATCGGTCACATTTTCCATGTTCTGGCTCGTACTCTGTCTTCACACACACACACACACAGCAGTGGCCCTTGGGACATGATGTATGAAAGCATATCTCCTTACATGTCCATGGCTAAGTGTGTCAGCTTGTCACCTCCCACGCTGCCCCCTGCGCCTCCTGTGGCCAAGCGTTCAGCGGCTGCCTGGTGTGGATTACACGCAGATCACTCTCACACACACACACACACACACACACACACACGCACACACGGCGTGATTGTGCATCTAGCCACAGCAAACTGACAGACACTATTCAAAGTTTTAAGTCACATGACTGAAGCAGAGCCCTGGAAACGTGTAGACCTTCAGCACCATGTACATTTCCCGCTCCGTTCCAAACAAATATTTACATCACTCATCAGCAAAAGAAAAACAAAGATTTGGGAACAAACTCTTAAGTTCTGGATCCCTGTCCAGCCCCAGCCGCAGTATTTCAAAACACCGGACTCATCTTCGATGAAATGTTTCACTGTAAAGACGTGTGAACGACTGGTGTCCATTCTTTCATCCCCTCCCCGGAGACAGAGACACGTCCACCATCCCCTCCTCTGGACTTTATCTCTCTTTTGGGATTCTGTAGATGTTCAGCATCATCAGTTTGTGTGTCCAATTAGACAAGAAGCATCCAGAGTCTTGGAGAAACAGCCCTGGTGAAGATCGGTGGAGGGCAGAGGGATTTGCTGGGGTTTTCCCTCCAGATGGGCGGGGCTTTGAAGGTGTGATATTTTGAGCTTAGACAGGTAACCTGGCCAGGATATACAGCTATACTAGTTCTGCAATCGCCGTGGCAACACACAGACAGGAGGGATGGGGGGGGCGTGAAAGTCTCATTGCCACAGCACGGTGAATGTGTCACCCTGCTGCTGCCTGGGACACACACACACACACACACTCTCTGTCTCTCTGAGGGAATGTCAAGGACTCCCTTGCTGAAATGCGACGCTGCGTCTGAAACAAAACCCAGCTCACTGGTGTGAACATGAACTGGAGTCATGTTCTTAATTAATTACACTTAGACAGGCGAGACAGAGAGGACTGCTGGGGTCCTGCCAATCATTCTCCAGATTTTCTCTGAAGCTGTGATCGTAAAAATGTCCATCAACACTCTGCGCTGAGGCTTAGCCCATAAGGCCGCATGAGTTTTTATGACAGCTAACATAAACCGGCATTTAAATTCGAGATGGTTTATTTCAAAGTTTTTTCTTTTGTCATTTCTAAAGTGTGTTTCACCAAATATCAAATTTTGGATTCATGCACGTTCGGTTCACTGAGACCTGGTCATAGTATCCAATCAAACACCTCGAAGAGAACTGTAACAAAATAAACAGAGAAGTAAACAAAGATCAAACAAAAAAATGCTAATTATTCCCTCTCTAGTCTTTATCAAAGCTACAGGGAGGAGCTGCTGCAGAGGAGTCGAAGAGTGACGAGTCGCTGACACCCTGGACCCCCTGGAGCCCCAGGACCTCCTGATATCTATAAATATGTCGTTTTTGTGACAAAAACAACACATAGGGGCCTGGGAGGGGAACATGTGTGACATTAATTTGTTTATAAAAAAAAAACCAAGGTGGTTTTCCAAGAAACGGGCCCTTTAAAGTGAAGTGAAAGTGAAAGCGACTATCCGCGTCATTGCGAGGCCACAGCACACAGTGAACCACAACGAAATTGGACCTCTGCATTTAACCCATGCAAACACTGTGCAGCAGTGGGCAGCTATGAAAGCGCCCGGGGAGCAGTGACAGGGACGGTACCTTGCTCAAGGGTACCTCAGGGCAACCTACTGGTAAATGGTTTGAACCCACAATCTTACAATCCTGTGGCCGACTCCCTAAACACTGGGCCACCGCTGCCCCTCAATCTGTCTCCATAGCAACATTGTTTGATTGACAGCTCGAGAAGTGTGACACATATCCAGAGGGGACCTTTTTGCCTCTCGACACTCGGCCTGGCAGCTCCCTCCCGGGCCTTGAGCGTCAGGGGAGATACGATGCTAATGCAGGCAGAGGAGCCGTCTCCGTCGGCCGTACCCACTCTTGCGTAATCTCAGACAGGGTTCCAGAGTCCACCGCGCTCCCGGGGGGAAAGGATGACTTTTGAACCCGTGCCGATGGCTTAGTGCAGCTAACCTTTAGATAGAGATCCAGTGTGGCCTGTTTATTATTAAGTGGGGCCTCTCTTTCCTCCTCTGGGCATTTTATCTGAGCTCAAACGCTGGAGTTATGCAAGTTGCGTGTCATGTTTTTCGCCCAAAAGGGGGAAAAAAAAAGGTTTTGCTTAACTTTTGTAATTTTCTTAATAGTTCCCTCTGACTGTTACTTGCTTGTCGTGTCGTGAATCTTCTTTAGGACACAAAGCTTTAACACCACTCCACTCATTTCCAGATTCCCCCATCATTTCAGTGTTCAAGCTCTTCCAGACTGGATTTCTTTACAGAAGTGGTGACTGGAACCAGACGTCAACACATACCAAATGTACACGAACACACAGAAAAGACGTCCCTCTGTGTCCATCGGTGCAGGACAGAGTGAAGGAGAGTGAGAGAGAGGACAGGGAGAGTGGACGGTGGAGTTCAGGGTGTGTGGAGTGTGTGTCCGTGATGGAGAACTAGTAGAGACGGTGATGAAAGTGAAGCGGTGAAGTTCATGTGGATTATTTTCAGTAGATTGTTTTTATTGGAGCTGAAGATCGAGGCTTAAAAGCCGAATCAATACTTTAACTCTTTCGCAAATATCTGCAGTTTAGTAAAGAACGAGTGGACATGTCTTATGCCTCAAAAAGCTGAAACACTTCTCATAACTTCCTCTGAAATGCGTGGGGCTATCGTGCCTTCTTTTGTAACATGTAATTAAATTCCGGAGACTGGTTAGAGAAACTTGTTGGGTTCCACCCAAGACACGGACTTCGGACCAGGTGAACTGGGGTGGAGATCTGGCCATCCATTGATGCCTGCACCGGGACTCTCACCGGGACTGAAGGAGGTGTGCTCCACTGTAATCTATCCCATCCCAGAGCATGGACCCTTAACGGGCTCTAATCATCCTGTGACACAAAATCAATGAGGCGGCCACCCACGTTCAAATCACCTCCCACGCCGGGCTGTCGGCTCTTGGCTTCTGTGCAGACCTCGCTGCCGCATCTGCCCCGAGTTAGCATCGCTCTGAGATTTATTAGTCTGAATACCGCAGACACCTTCTTCTGAGTTCTGTGGGCCAGGGAACCGAGCAGCATTATGGCCTGCAGATCAATTAGGGTGGAGAATCTCTGGATGGTTTACAGACTCTAAAATGCTCCATAAACAGCATCTGAAAGGAGACCAGTTCTCCTTGTTTTAAGTTAATAATTTTATCTCTATAAAGATACATCCTTCAAAGTTTCAAAGCCTTCCTGACCATTTTCTCCTGTCCTGTTTTTATTTAGTGGTCTGTTATTGCACCTGAGCCTTTAAGGCCCCTCCTTCCTCTGAAGCTCCACCCAGCTTGTTCTGATTGGCTGGCTTGCCAGCACCAAGCTCTGCCTCTTTTACGTTTGCATATTAACACATGTAAACGCAGGAAAAAAAAACAGGAAGTGCCACGAGTACACAAACTTTTGAGGGGTAGTGGTGCCGTAGTGTTCATTGACGAGGCCCCAGGATCGGAAGACCTGGACCAGTAGATTATCCTGAAGTTCCCTTGACTAAGGTATTCTCCCCATCACTGCTCTCGGGTGCTGGGTATGTCTACCTCCTGCTGGACGGTGTGTGTGGGTTAAATACAGAGGATGATAGTGTTTCACTGTGTGCTGTGTGTTCACTAATAGTCACTTTCACTTTAAAAGTGCAGCAGATCATCAAAAACAACAAGAACATCGTCAGCCTGAGTCTAAAACTGAGCTACAAGCAGCTCCACGCTGTTTTAAATGGCATAAATGTACAAATAATACATCATCAGGAACACAAATAAATTTTCTACTTACAGGCTGTTACTGTGAGTCTCCCATTGGCCCACACAAAATCAATCGCTCCGTCTAACAACAGAAAGCATGCAAATCCTTCTTCAAACCCAGGATTTCTGCTGGAATCTACCCCCAGTGCTGATCACACAAGTAGATGTTTGTTGGAAACAAATCTATCACAGCTCATCCTTTAGCAGCCAGAACAGCCAGAATTTCCATTTCCACTAAATCAATATCTTAGCATTTTTAAATTCTCCAGATCTTCCTGAAGGACAGTGTTGTTGTCTCTCATGTTCAGTCCAGTCTCTGTACCTGAGCAGTTCTCCAGATCTTCCTGAAGGACAGTGTTGTTGTCTCTCATGTTCAGTCCAGTCTCTGTACCTGAGCAGTTCTCCAGATCTTCCTGAAGAACAGTGTTGTTGTCCTTCAAGCAGAACAAAGTGTCTAACTTAAGACATGAAGCAGTGAAGAAACAGGTGCAGATGATTCCAGATGATCAGGGGATTCATTTACTGCTGATGCTGAACGCTGACTTTATCTAGAACGTTGTATCTTAAGATACTTTGCATTTGCAGCAAAACACTTGTTATCCTTTATTTCATTTGATCCACCAAATTATAGCAAAGATAAAACAGTCTGAGGGGCAGAACGTTAGATTTCTGCAGCAACAAGATGATTCCCTTTATAAAGACATGGGGCTTTTGCACAGTATGTATATATTTCTGTGTAGCTCAGGGTATCTGGAACCAACACATTCTCCTTGTCTGAACATTGCTCTGCAGTGTTTATGACAAATAAAGTTTGAAAGATGAACCAACAATGTGGTTAAACAGGAAGAAGTATCACTGACCCTAATGCTTTAGTTTGCCTTGAGATTTTTTTTGCAGGGCGCCACTTGGAGCCCCCCTGTTAAGGATCTTCAGGCCATATTTATGTAGAGAACTTCATGCGAGAACATTGTGTGTTTAAAGTGCTCCATACATGCCCTTAATACCCGAAGTTTCCTCCAACCGCTTACTTTGATTTCTCCTAATCGGCGCGGACAGCTTGGATACCCCTTGTTTTGTTTCTGTTAAATCAATGTGGACGTTTGCCTTCCCGTATATTGAACTCATGTGCTCTCGTCGTCGTTCTCAGATTGCCTTCTGAACTGCTGGATGTGAGCCTTCCAGCACTTGGGTGGTGGTGGCGGTTGATTGGAGCTGGGTATGATGGTCTTTTCTGGGCCAGAAAGAGACGCATGGCTCCCAAAATGAGATTGTAAAGCGGCTCTGGCTTGGAGAGCAAGATGTGTTTTTGGCAGCTCACCATACAACCCATCAGGAAAAAAAGAGCATGAGGAATATTCACTGCCTGATTAATGCCAAACGTGACATCTGGATGGATAGAAAAGCCTTGAATCTCTGCTGGAAAAGACTTAAAGGACCCATAGCCTACATTTGTCTTGTTTTTTTGCAGACTTATAACGTTTGCATGGTTACCGATTTGTTTTCGCGAAACCATTTCTCAGCCTCTCTTTTTCCCTTAGAATTAAAAATGCTTTTGTCAGTGTGGTTTATATCCAGATGTGGGAAGAACAAACGTTGAAGAACTTGAGTAGTTTTCTGTATTTTTATGTCGACTTTTACCTTTTCTTCCTCTAATATCCTTTCTTTCTTCTGTCTTCAGAACAGACTCCTCACTTTAGTCTGAATATCTGAGTTAATCCTCCATTATCTTTATCCTCCATCACCTTCCCATCATCCAGACCGTCTCAGACTAAATGGACACAGACACAGAAGAGACGTCCCTCTGTGTGTCCATCGGTGCAGGACAGAGTGAAGGAGAGTGAGAGAGAGGACAGGGAGAGTGGACGGTGGAGTTCAGGGTGTGTGGAGTGTGTGTCCATGATGGAGAACTAGTAGAGACGGTGATGAAAGTGAAGCGGTGAAGTTCATGTGGATTATTTTCAGTAGATTGTTTTTATTGGAGTTGAAGTTCGAGGCTTTAATAGTCTTTAATTCTATTAATATGGAGTGAGATTCAGTTCACTTTCAGCACAGACAGACGCTCCAGACGTCCTTCAGAGGAGACACGTCTCACTCTACACTCTCAGTACACTCCTGTACTTTTACTTTACACTCTCAGTACATTCCTGTACTTTTACTTTACACTCTCAGTACACTCCTGTAGTTTTACTTTACACTCTCAGTACATTCCTGTACTTTTACTTTACACTCTCAGTACATTCCTGTAATTTTACTTTACACTCTCAGTACATTCCTGTACTTTTACTTTACTCTCAGCACATTCCTGTACTTTTTCTTTACACTCTCAGTACATTCCTGTACTTTTACTTTACACTCTCACTACATTCCTGTACTTTTTCTTTACACTCTCAGTACATTCCTGTACTTTTTCTTTACACTCTCAGTACATTCCTTTATATTAAGTAAATTATTTCATTTTTTTGAACACCTCCAAATGTAAATGTCTGTTCATCCTGCCTCTTTGTTTTGCCATGGGCTTTTATGTTTCTTGTCCTGTCTTAAGTCTGACCCACGTCCAGCCGTGTCTCATTCTTGTCTCCTACCCTGTTCAGGTGTTGTGGGTTGGGTGTTATAATATAACCCCTGTGTTGCTAATAGTTTTGGTCTGTGGGTTTCTGTAAAAAATAAAACATTTTTGTTTCCCTTCATCTGTTCCTGAACGAGAGCCTCTGATTGGTCAATGCAATGCATCATGGGGTGGCATACACCCAGACAACTTTAAGTCTCTCCAACATGGAGAAATTCATCAATAATCCCAGAAGACACACTGTGAGCAGTGAATTTGTCCTCTGCATTTAACTGTTCATACACACCGGTAGTGAACATACACACACCAGGAGCAGTGGGCTGAAACAACTGCACCCCGGACGCAGTGACAGGGACGGTACCTTGTTCAAGAGCCTCATGAAGGCAAGTAACAAACCACCAGGCCCTGCTTTCTGAAAGGAATATGGATCACCTGAGATCTGGTTTTAACAATGCAGCCCTGCTGGATGAAAAGGAAAGAAAAATCTAAACCGAACAATGCTGATGTCTCATTTAATTCCCTCACTCACTCATTTTCTGAGCTGCTTTTCCTGATTAGGGTGGCAGGCCTTGCTGGGGTCTACCCCAGCGCTCACAGGGAGAAAGACACATCCTGGACAGGTTGCTGGTCACACACTCACACCTAGAGGAAAATGTATCATCTCCAGTCCACCTGACCTGCGTGTGTTTGGACAGTCAGTGGAAACCGGAGCTCCCAGATGAAACACACAACATGTCCACTCCACACAGAAAGGACCAGAACTGCCCCGCCTGGAAATCGAACCCAGGACCACCTCAGTGTGAGGCGACCCCCAAGATGTGTTTCTAGAGCTTCCACTCCAGTGGACGAACACACTTGTGGTCGTAAATGGACGAGGCTTGGCAGGAACATGGACTCGCCGCGTGGGATTTTCCTGCTGCAGTTACATGGATCAATGCATAACACATGACCTGCCCTGGGTGCATGTTTTATAGTGAAATGCTTTGCTTCAGCAACTCTCTCTCGCTCCTGCTTGCACACAATCTCTCTCCAACCCGGGCGCCGTGTGCCTTCTCGCTCACGATCAGATTCCGAACCTTATTGGAATGCATTTCAATCTAAACGCTAAATCGATGTAATTGCTTGTGAATGTGTATAATTACACCTCCTGCTCATGTGACACTACAGTCACAATATTGACTGAGCGATTAGGACAGGGAGGGGGTTAATGATGCCTGAAAAATCCAGCCGTAATGCGAGCAAACTATTGCATCCCGTTGCAGCATGGCCCAGGGCATCGTTTATTTGGAGGAAATGCTGAACGGCAGCAGCGGGCGATGCCCTGGAGTCAATACACGAGGTGCAAAACAAACAACTGTGCCAGAAACTTCCCTCTTTCACAGGAAAGAGTGACAACCAACCCCCCGTCAAGGCGAGCAGGCGGATAAGTTGTTGATCATCTCAGATGGTGCAGATGGCGTTACTGCAGAAATACCGTGTCCTGAGAGCCTCATTTCTTCATAGTCTGCTTCCTTTCTTCTATTTTAATATATTATTGAGGAACGGTTCTCCAGATCTTCCTGAAGGACAGTGTTGTTGTCTCTCATGTTCAGTCCAGTCTCTGTACCTGAGCGGTTCTCCAGATCTTCCTAAGGGACATTGTTTGTCTCTAATTTCAGGACACCCTCTGTACCTGATGGGGATGGGGCAGCGGTGGCCTAGTGATTAGGGAGTTGCCCTGCATTGGAAGATTGTGGGTTCGATTCCCTCACCAGTAGGTTGCCCTGAGGTACCCTTGAGCAAGGTATCGTCCCCGTCACTGCTCCCTGGGTGCTTTCAATAGCTGTCCACTGCTGCACGGTGTTTGCATGGGTTAAATGCTGAGGTCCAATTTCGTTGTGGTTCACTGTGTGCTGTGCTGTGACCTGTCACTTTCACTTTTTCACCTTGATCAACCTGATCACCTCAGGTTCCCTTTCAACCCACAACCTTCCAGTCCAGGACTGTTTGGGAAGTTTTTTCTCTGAGACGTTCCTTGAACAGGTGAGTCTTTAATCGACGCTTGAAGACAGCGAGCAGTTCTGACCATCGGGGAAGTTCGTTCCACCACTGAGGAGCCAGGATTGAGAAGTGTCTCCACGCATGTCTTCTTCTTCTCTCAGTGGAGGTTCAAGGCGAGCAGTGCTTGATGGTCTGAGAGGACAAGAAGAGACACGTTGTTTGGTAAGTGCCCGAACCACAAGAACACTTCTGCCGCATTTATGATCATTTCAAAACTATTTTTTGGGGTTTATTTAAATTAGGTTTGTTCTATAATGAAGAGCTGAAACAATCAGGTTTTAAATTTGCACAAAAAAAGCTACTAATCTTTTTTCTTAAGGCCTCTCTTTTGTCCAATCAAGGCTTAGAAACTCATCTGCAGACCCTCCATGTGAACCAGCGGTTCCTTCCTTGTATTTAAATGCAGCACAGTCTTCTAGAGGAGATAACTCCTGCTTAATTTGCACCTCATTTACAGGCTATAAAAGTGGCTAACGTCCTTTTTTTTTCTTCTTTCTCTGCAAGAAAAGAGCCTCCAGGGTCCAGTCATTTTCTCTGAAGAATGCCTTTGATTATATCACACCTTTCTTTGTTTGGCACTTTGGCAGAGATTTTTGCTGTCAGGTATTGTAATGTAATGAATCCTGAGTGGGACTGTCATCAGACGCGCCCGAATCTTCAAAGATGGCAGGGAGCAAAGAATCCTTCTTTTGCACATATCTGGGTTTTATTGTTAGATTTTTGACAAAAGTGTCTGGGCACCCCAATTTCACACTCTGTTCACTTTTTTAGGGACAACATGTTTCACTAAACAAATCACCGTGTAACATCTATCCATCCATTTCCTGCAGCTTGTCCCAAACGAGGTCGCGAGTCCAACCCAGCGCATACAGGGCGAGGACGGGGGGACACACCCTGGACAGGTCGCCAGCCCATTGCAGGGAGGACCGTGTAACATATACAGTCTTAAGGCAACACGGTGGTACAGTGGAGCTGTCAGCTAACAACGACAAGCTTCTGGGTTTGATTCCCAGGTGGGACAGTCTGGAGTGGACGTGTTGTCCACTTGTCTGTGTGTGTTTGCTCCAGGAGCTCTGACTTCCTCCTTCCTCCTTCCTCCAGAGACCTGCACATCAGGTGAACTGGAGATGCTGTCTACTAGGTGTGTGTGTGTGTGTGTGTGTGTGTGTGTGTGTGTGTGTGTGTGTGTGTGCGCCCTGCAATGGGCTGGAGACCTGTCCAGACTCTGTTCAGAGAGGTGGACTGTTTTCCTCCCCCGTAAAGATTCCGTTTATAAAGGGCCACGAGTTCTCCACAGGGTTTAGTTCAGGTGAGGAAGGGGGCGTGTCAATATTCCTTCATCTTTAAGGTCTTTACTGGCCACGCAATGGAGAACTTCCATGCATGTGATGGAGCATCGTCCTGCAGAAAAACAACACAGGTGGGTTTTTAACATCTTCTCAGGTCATCCAGGGGTGCATGTCTGTGCCGTCTATGTGTGGAAAATATTTGACCATTTTTGAAGTTCAGGTAAATCCATCAAGGCCAAGCGTTCCCTCTGTTTTCTGCCAGGTTTTCAGGTTACATTGATGGAAAGCCACTGCACTTCTCCTGACATTCACAGCCGATGCCGCAGGTCACCTTCTTGATCACTCTCTCCAACCCAAATTGCTTTAATATCTGCATGAAAGGTTCATGTCTGCCTTGAAAATGCCACTGAGCTGGTTATCAAAGGAAGTGCAGAACTCGTCTCCCTTGGTAACCTCCTTCTGTCTCTCTTATTTTTTCTTCCTTCATGGGCGCTGTTCACCTTCTGATAGAGCACTTCTTGTTTCTCCACCCTCTTAACCTGATGCACCTCACCCTTCTCAGCCTCCAAGTCTTTTCTGCCTTTCATCGTGAATTTACCACCCACTCGCTCTCCTGGAGGCTTTGTTCGTCCCACACTTAACACTCCTAATGATCCGAGATAATGTGGGTAATGTGAAGGCCTCCTCACGCTGCCGTGGCTCCTCCTGACGGAGGGCGACCCTCCCGCCTGCCGGGATGTGATGGATATGTGATCTGCCGGCTCCATGCTGAAGAGGTGGGAGAGAGAAAGAGAAGAAAAGGGAGGGAGGAGAAGAGAGGCAAGTGCCTTAAGTCAGGGAGGCTCGAGTTAAGGTGCTGAGTCACCGGTCGGCAAAATTAAGAAATAAATAAATGCTGAGGGCCCCCCCCAACCCACCCACAGAGAGAGAGGACACTTCTACTGAGTGATGGGGAAGAGGGAGGACCGCCCTACACACCCAGAGAGAGAGAGGACACTTCTACTGAGTGATGGGGGAGAGGGAGGACCACCTTACACACCCAGAGAGAGAGAGGACAGTTCTACTGAGTGATGGGGAAGAGGGAGGACCGCCCTACACACCCAGAGAGAGAGAGGACACTTCTACTGAGTGATGGGGGAGAGGGAGGACCACCTTACACACCCAGAGAGAGGACAGTTCTACTGAGTGATGGGGGAGAGGGAGGACCACCCTACACACCCAGAGAGAGAGAGGACAGTTCTACTGAGTGATGGGGAAGAGGGAGGACCACCCTACACACCCAGAGAGAGAGAGGACAGTTCTACTGAGTGATGGGGGAGAGGGAGGACCCGACTGTCTGTGAGTGAAGTGAAAGTGACTATTTGTGATTGTGAACAGCACACAGTGAACCACAACGAAATATATCCTCTGTACTTTACGCACACACACACATCCAGCAGGGAGCAGCCATTTCCAGCACCTAGGGAGCAGTGATGGGGACAATACCTCTCTCAAGGGTACTCGTTGGTCCAGGATTCAAATGTCATCCCAAAGCACCAGGCCACCACTGCCTCATCAATGAAATAAAAATTAAAACTGTGTCTCAGTGGTTCTGTTGTCCCAGGTGGAGCACAGGCTCTCCTGGACACAGCCGTCACAACTGGTGGCACCAGGTTTTTATGCATCCCGCTCTCCAAAACAGTGCAGAACATCCCTGACTCTGGTTGAACATGCAGAGAGTTTGTTTTGCATGTTTTGTTTTTTGCAGCTGGAGGCCGTCTGACTGCGAAAACCAGGCCATTTGAGAGCTGCTGTATCTCTCTGGAGAACAAAGCAGCTTCTGAGAGCGAGGCTGAGTCTCCAGCAGCTCGTTCTCTTGTTTAAAGTTATAATATACCTTCTCCACGAACCAGAGGACCAGATTCTCCCATTGCACCGTCTGCAGACATTCAGCTCTCGGGCCTTTTGTTGTGCAACCTTTTGTGAAGCCTGCCCTCAATTCAGCCCAGCTCAGCACTGCTGAGTGAGACTCTCGGTCATTCTCTGTGTCTCTCGTCTGTTCTCTTTCTCTGTCCCTCTCACTCTGTCGCCATCATTCTTTTCACCAGCCTTTCTTTCTTTTTTTTTTTTCCCATTTCCCCCGCCTCTCTTTCTCTGTTTTCTCGTTTTCCCACCAGTGCAGAGACACAACACACGCAAGCGCAGCACTGCTCTCTGTGGGGCTGGAAGCAATTTTTTGGGGTGGGATGGGGGATGGAGGGGATAATCTACCTTCCTGAAGCTTTGCCTGAGCCTCGGCGTGCTCCGTCTTATCGCCGAGCACTCATCTGAGCATGGGCCGCTGCCAACATGAGAGAGAGAGCGAGAGAGAGAGAGAGAGAGAGAGAGAGAGAGAGTGGGCTGGCTTTCTAAACAGGAACTCTCATGGAGACATTCCTCGCGTGGAAGAGGAAGCTATGTCCTCCATCCCCCCATTCTCCCAGGAACGTGCACGCATGCACACACACACACACACACACACACACACACACACACACACACACACACACACACACACACACGCACGCACGCATGCACGCACACATACACGCACACACGCATGCACACACACATACACACACATACACACTAACATATATACATGGAAATGCCTCTCTAATTCAGTCCCAGAGGTCTTGACCACAATTCAAAAACCCTCCCCCCACCATAAACACACACACACCCACACACACACACACACACACCCACCCACACACACACGCGTGCGCTTCTCCTAGCTTCCAATCTGCCAATATCCTAAACCCTGAATACACTAGTGGTGTGGAAGTGCCTGGAAAGCACGGAGGAACCCCCAGTAAGAGCCTCCAATCACATGCAAAAGTTTTAGCACCCCAGATAAATGGCTTGTCTTTAATTTAATTACATTAATTTTATATAACATTTGGCAATGATCTCTCCATTCAGGAGCTTCTTATGAACAGGTTTTATTTTAGTGATGTCAGTGGATTTATAATTCTTTTGTATCTGAGAGAACATTAGAACATCAGAACATCTCCACGGCAGATCTTGTGGGGTGTCCCTGGTATGCAACGGTCAGTACTGACCGAAAGTGCTCCAAGGAAGGAGAACCAGCGTGAGGATCATGGGCACCCAAAAGGTACCAGTGAAACAGTGTCATAGTCTGGTTCTGCAGAAGAGCTGCTGTGAAAAGGTTCTGGTTCTGATAGAAAAGTGTCAGAACAGAGTGCAGCTGCATATGGGACTGCAGACCAGCCAGAGTGTCCACGAAGACCCCTGTCCACCACTAAAAGCTCCTACAGTGGGAAGCTGGTGGAGACAGTGTGACGCTCTGGACAGTGATCTGCTGGGAAAGCTTGGATCCTGCACTCATGAGGACGAAACTTTGACACCCCTTCATGGTGATGGTGTCCCCTAATGACAGTGTCCTCTTTCAGCAGGACAACACTCCCTCACACTCCAATCACTGTTCAGGAACTGATTAACAAAGAGTTCAAGGTGTTCCTCCAAATTCCCCACATCTGTCCCATCCAGCATCTGTGGGACCAAAGACTCCCATTCCTGGACCCAACTTACAGGATTTAAAGTATCTGAGCTGGGACTAAATCTAATACCTGGATATTTTTCATACTGAAGGCTGGTGACACCCACACACACATACACACACACGCACACACACACACACACACACACACACAATCACACACACACACACACATTCTCTTATCTTCCCATTTGAGGACGTGTGACATGCTTCTTAGCTTTAGTCCCATGCTGGGTGATTTTAATTGAAGGGTTTTAAAGAAGGAGATGCAGAAAAGCTAAAAATCTCTGTCTTTCACAACCGAACGCCAGAAGCGAATGCTCATTGGCTTCTATTATTATCACATTTTTTGATATTTTTTTCAAATGCGCCCAAAATTTTAATCCATGGGTAGGAATCGTTCAGCAGGCAGACTGCAAAAATGTCAGGATTTCCCTTTAATGTCAGTTTAATTAATGAATCCTGCCTCTGACATCTGATGTCTGTGCTCTCCAGGCTTCGTTCGAGCAGCTCAGGAGTAGCTCAGGGTCAGGTTCTAGTGCCACTTGACATCACAAGTACAAATGACTGGACAGGGTGCGGGATGAGCTGGACCTCCCTGACAGCGACAGCTGCGAAAATCACTCTACAAGGACAGGAGCTCCTCGAGCTGTGTCACTTTGGAAAATGTTCATTTGATTGAAGGCCAAGGTTTCTAGAACAAGACTAAAGGGTCCACAGCACAGCGGTGGTCTAGTGTTTAGCGATGAGGTCCTAGGATCAGAAGGTCGTGGGTTTGAAGCAGAGACCAGAAGGTTGCTCTGACGTTCCCTTGAGCACGGTACCGTCCCCATCACTGCTCCCCACATGCTAGACATGTCTGCCCCCTGCTGAACGGTGAGTGCGTGTTCAATACAGAGGATGGATTTCACTTCACGTTCTCCACGTGAGACTTTGGAAGGTATATGGAAGGTAAAGCAGGTATTTATTTATCCACACGTTACCTGGGAGTCCTAAAATCAGGTGAGAGTAATTTTCTTCTCATGAAAGAGCGTTCACAATGAAGTTCAGATGATTCAGACCAGCCCAAAATGTGAATGTTTAATCTGAAGAAAGCAGGAAAAACAAAGTGATGGAGGCGCACATCAGCCCGCCTGTGGGGAACGAGCTCTCAAATGCATCACTGAACTATTTGCTGATCAATGAAAACAGCTTTGAAGTCTCACACACACACACACGCACACACACGCACACACACACACACACATAGGATCCGGCCAACAACAAACAGCCCCCAGGGCAGGCAGCCAGATGTGTTTTATCTGCGAGGTCAAAGGTCAAGTAGAACAAATCGCACAAAGTCATTACCAGTAGCAAAACATCTCCCTCCCGCCGACCCCAGCGGGCGAATCGGCCTAATCTGATTTGCTCCCATATTACACCTTGTTCGTGCAGATTAACAAAAACACATTTGGATTATTATTCGGAGGAATGAGCCTCCCAAGGAAACGCACAGCCCATCGAACGGCAGGAACAGAAAACACAGGCCTCTAAAGGTGTTCAATCAAGCAGCCATCCTTTAATGAAATGGGGGTACAGTCAGGGTGACCCTCGTTTGCGGTGTAGGCGAGTACTGGAGCAGAGAACAAAGGACTGGACGAAATGAAAGATCAAACATCAAACGAATGTATCAATTCAACTTGCATTCAGTAGATCAAAGAGATTAAATATTAGATAAATAAAACAGGTTCATTCTCTCAGCTGCTTATCCACGGCAGACCGTCTCTCTTTGTGTCTTCCTGTCCTCTGCATCGTCCTCTTTCGCACCGGCTGCCTGCATGTCCTCTCTCAACACATCCATAAACCTCCGTTCCTAATCCTGTCCATCCGCGTCCTTCCCGAAACAAATCTCAGCATCTTCTCTCTCTGACAGCTCCAGCTCCGCCTCCTGTCTTTTTATCATCCTCTCCGTAGCTGGTCTCACTACCATCCTATAAACCCTTCACTAATTTATACATGCCAAATCTCTATATGTTCCATAGTGCGAGACATTTATAGCAGGAGATGCAGGACTAGAACCACGGCAGCTAGGATCATCAGAGATTCAGCTCATCCCTGAAATCAGGAAAAGGCTTTAGCAGTTTTATTGCCTCACTAGGAGCTTCTAGAAGACTTCCAAACCTGGACATGCCTCCACAAACTGTCCTTAATAACTCTAAATGACTCAATTTGTATATCCTACATGTATCTTACTCACCGATGTCCACCATCAAAAATAAAATCCCACAACATCCCTCCACAAACTTCCCAGAAGACTGGAAGCTGGAATAGATACAAGTGTGGGCCATCTTCATATCAGTGCCTATGGATTCAGAATGGGGTGTTATTGGTGTTCAGGGGTAAGTTCAGGGGTTAGAATCCCGGATCAGTAGGTTCTCCTGAGTTCCTTGATCAAGGTACCGTCCACATCACTGCTCTCTGGGTGCTGGATATGTCTGCCCCCTGCTGGGCAGTGTGCGTTAAATACAAAGAATGTGTTTGGTTGTGGTTTACTGTGTTCACAATGGCTAATAGTCACTTTCACTTTCAAGGCTCCCATTGATGTAATTGATGCACATTTAAGCACCAATAAGGGGAATCATTTTAGGCCTAATCATATTCTTTAGATAAACGTTTTAGATGTTTTATTCATTTCCTTTCCCAGTAAAATGTCACTGGGAATGTTCTCAACCGCAAATAATCTCTGGTCTTCTCATTAACTGAGCTTGTACTTGTAATAAACGGGAGAAAAAAAAGGGTTGGCATTTTCTTCAGTCTTGGTTTCCTGTGCCCACGTTGGGTCACTGATACTGCCCGTTTACTTCAGCAGTCCGTTTTCATCATTTATTCATGCTTTAAACGGAAAGAAGGACTCTTTTTTGTGAAGAAAGAGAAGGATCTGAGTGCAGGTTGGAGTAACACCCCTCTTAGTCTGGCCCAGAGATTATTATCTCTTCTTAATGTGGTTTACAGATCTGTATCCCTTAATCCACTTAAACCTCAGTCTGTCCATCAGCTCTGGTGACCCTCACACTCCTGATTGATTTGATCGCTGCAGGTTTGTCCTCTCCGGCCGTACGTTGCGAGACACAGTGCCATATTTTAGAGCATAAATAAGTCATGGGAACCAGCAACAGTGGCCGGATCACCCAAAAGTTGCCTCTCGAATGGAACTGGGAAAACCTGCTGGTGTCATTCCTTCTGTGGGTTTGAATTCCGGACCCCTTGAACAAGGTATCGTCCCTATCACTGCTCCCTGGGTGCCTTTGCAGAGGTTGCATTTTGTTGCTGTGTGTGACCAATTTAGTCACTTTCACTTTCACACACACACACACAGGCAAAACGTGTTCAGACTGGGAACTGAAACCACAACCTTCTCACTGATGCCTCTTTTCTACTGCATTGATGCCAGCGTTCTTTCTGTGCTGGGTCCCAATTTGGACTGAATAAAGAAAGAAAGCTGGCACTGGTCTCATCTAAAGACTCCTACTGGGCTCTCAAGTCTGTCAAAGTCTTGGCTCTTCTCACTTTAGCACAGACTGAGCACTGACACCAGGGATTATTACATATTTCTGTTGATTATATTTCTATTAATTGTGTATTCAGCTTCACACACAGCTCCTTTCCACCGCAGTCGCAGGAGTCAGAACAGCACCGGGGTTTCCTCAGACCTGAGAGCCCAGTGGAACTTATTTTTGGAAGAACATGGAACCAGATTCTTGAAAAGATAGGTGTTGGAGCTGGAGGTGTCTGAGTTAAAGATGCTGAGATTTACGTTGGGACGAGGATGGACAGGGTTAGAAATGAGTATATTAGAGGGACAGATCAGGTCGGACGTTTTGGAGACAAAGTTAGAGAAGCAAGGTTGCGTTGGTTTGGACGTGTCCAGAGGAGAGACGAGGATTATATCAGGAGGAGGATGTTGAAGCTGCCAGGAAAGAGGAGAAGAGGAAGGACAAAGAGGAGGATTATCGACATGGTGAGAGAGGACATGCAAGTGGTTGGTGGAAGATGAAGATGCAGAAGAAATGAAGAAATGGAGACAAATGTTCTGTTGTGAAGAACTGTTATGAAGAAGGAGAAAAATCCTTTTTGGGAAGTGGAACAGGAAGGACAGCGAGAAGGTTATGGGTTCTATTCCCAGTCTGGGTTCTTTATGTGTAGAGTGGACACATTCTACCCATATTTGGGTTTCCTCCAGGAGAACCAGGTTCCTCCCGCAGTGCAAACACATGACAGGTGGACTAGAGGGGTGTGTGTGTGTGTGTGTGTGTGTGTGGGCTAGTAAACACGCTCTACGAAGGTCTGAAACTGTACAATGTGTTTGTGCCAAATTCCTCTCTCAGCTCTTCATCCCGAGTCGAGTCCGTTGGAGGAACTTTTAGGTCGTGTCTCTTTAGGTACATTAGATCAAACGAATCCATCTTTTCTAAACGCAGGAAATTCCTTGCAAAGGAAAAGGACATGACACACAGTTCCAGGCAAAACAAACATTAAACCATTCGCCTTTTGGACAAGACCTGAAGGCTGTCTTTCCAAAGGTCAAAACTTTACGCACAAATATTCACCTCACCAGCAGCAGGGCGGCGTAAACAGAGGGACTGTGTACGTGCTGCTAGAAATGAGCAAATAAAATTACAAACACGGCTCTATTTACAGGTTTACACTTCAGTCAGGAGATGGATCAGTTATACAAGCTGTTAAATTAAAGATGGGAAGAAGTACAAATACAAATAGTTTGTAACTGTATTTAAGTACTTTTCTTCCTCTAACTCCCTTCAATCAAACCCAAATATTTGTCCTTTCTTCCAGGAGACATAAGAGAGAGGACGGGGAGAGTGGACGGTGGAGTTCAGGGTGTGTGGAGTGTGTGTCCGTGATGGAGAACTAGTAGAGACGGTGATGAAAGTGAAGCGGTGAAGTTCATGTGGATTATTTTCAGTAGATTGTTTTTATTGGAGTTGAAGTTCGAGGCTTTAATAGTCTTTAATTCTATTAATATGGAGTGAGATTCAGTTCACTTTCGCTCCAGACGTCCTTCAGAGGAGACACGTCTCACTCTACACTCTCAGTACACTCCTGTACTTTTACTTTACACTCTCAGTACATTCCTGTACTTTTACTTTACACTCTCAGTACAGGGGCAGCGGTGGCCTAGTGGTTCAGGCGTTGGCCGGAGGATCGGGGGTTCGAACCCTTCCCAATAGGTTGCTCTGAGGTACCCTTGAGCAAGGTACCGTCCCCGTCACGCTCCTCCCTGCGATGGGCTGGCGACCTGTCCAGGGTGTGTCCTCCCCCGTCCTTCACCCTGTGTGAGCTGGGATGGACTCCAGCACCCCCCCCGCGACCCCGCTTGGGACAAGCGGCAGAAAATGACTGACTGACTACATTCCTTTACTTTACACTCTCAGTACATTCCTGTACCTTTTACTTTGCTTTAATGTGCAAAAAAAAAAAAACAAAAAAAAAAAACCTTGCTCTCGATTTCTCCTTTGTGCGCGACTCTTGGTTTCTGATTGCTGGAACCATTTGAGTCATCGTTTCTAATTCGCCCACGCGTCTCTTCGTTATGGCCGGTCCTTTTTACAGTCATTCACATCCACTCAGTTCTGTTTACTGTAACCTCAAACGTCCGTGTGCTGGAGTGAAGTATCGGTCGGTTCCTGCAAAGACTGTTTAATCAGAATCTTCAGAATCAGAAAGCTTTATTGATCCCCAGAGAAACTGCTGATGTTCCAGATCCACCAGTAGATGCAGATAATAATAATGTAAATGAGAAGACAATCATGTTACCTGCTTTAAAGTTCACCCCCATTCAGGCAGAGTGGGTTTGGGGGGGGAAGTGGTTCAGAGTCTTCACAGTGGTGCTGAATGGAACCAGATATCCACACGGATCGACATGAGAAACTGATACCAAAAAGTCACGGAAAATTCAAGATTCAAGCAGTTTTTTGCTTTTTTTGTGTTTGTGACAAACACATTTTTACAACTGAGAAATGTGTTTGCACAGAACAGAGGAAGGAATACATTAAAATAAAAAAAAGAAGAAAAATCTAAAAGAAATAATAAACAAATGTGTTAAAAATAAGATAAGTAAAAACAAATATAAATAAACCAGAATAAAACAAATGTAGCGGTAAACTCGGGTTTAAAATATACAACTATACTAAAATATATAAATATATTTTTTTATCAATAAAAAAAAAAAAATAGCACAGTGGATTGTGGATAGATCCTCTGCATGTTTCATATATAAAAGTGGAAACGTCTTCATTCTGTATTAAATATTTTATAATCAGCTCTCAGACCATGAGGTCCTGTGAGTGGATTCCCACTGACATGTGATACACTTACGGGACAGGTCAAGTCGGACAACAATGGCCCAGCAGTGTGTCCTTTCGTTGGGACAGAAAAGGTAGGCATAATGGGGCTAGAGCCCCAGAGAGGACGGCTAATGAGGCTGATGATTCACGCTTCACGTCCCCCACAGTGTGTCCTTGTCTCTCACTGATGGGGGGGCTTGTCAGATTCCGGCATCTGTCCCATGTCAAAGTGAACCAACAAGTGAGGAACCCAAGGTCCCTTTGCAACAACTTTATCTTCTTCTTCTTTCAGCAGCTCAGGTCTCCACAGCAGACCATCCTCCATGTCTCCATGTCGTACTCTTTCACACTGTCCCCCTGCATGTCCTCTCTCACCACATCCATGAACCTCCTCCTTGTCCTTCCTCTTCTTCCCCAGAGAAATTGCAAACCAGTACATTTTCACTTCTCTCACTTTGTCTTCCAACCATCCATCCTGAGCTGTCCCTCTAATACACTCCTTCCTAATCCTGTCCATCCTCGTCCCTCCTGATGCAAATCTCAGCATCTTTAACTCTGACACCTCCAGCTCCACCACCTGTCTTTTCATCACCGTCTCCAACCCGAATAACATAGCTGGTTTCACTAAGGTCCTGTAAACAATCTCTGTAGGACAGAGCCAGGGGATAATAAAGTACAAATACTTTGTTACTGTAATTAAGTACAGTGTTCAGGTACTTCACCCAATTCCATTTCGAGAGTTTTTGCCTCGAGTTCTCTGAGCTACACTGTAGGAGAGTGTTCCCTGTTCTCTGCAGGTCTACCTGAGGAACAGGTGAGCTGAACTTCTCCAACCTCCTGCTAAACAGCGTAAAGGACACGTGTCCCTCGGACAGTCCTGGAAAAACGTCTCTCTGTGGCTCTGAAAGCCATCGTGAAGTTCTGCCTCCAAGTCTTGGTTCCTTTCATCAGGATCTATCAGTCTGTCAGTCTGTCTGTCAAAACACACACTAGAACATTATAAAGAGTGTAGTGTGTGATTCTCTCAGTGTGCAGGTGTGTAATTCCTGCATGTGTGTTAATAAATGTGGGTGTATGACTGTGTGTAAGTGTGTGTGTGTGTGTGTGCATGAAAGTATGCGTATAACTGTGTTTGTGTGTATAAATGTGTTTGTGTGTGCGTCTAGAAATGTGTGTATGAATGTATAAGGTTGTGTGTGTGTGTAAGAGTGTGTGTATGTTTGTGTATGCATGTTTGTGTTTGCGCATGTATGTGTGTATAAGGGTGTGTGTGTCTAGAAATGTGTGTATGAATATATAAGGTTGTGTGTGTGTGTAAGTGTGTATGTATGAGTGTGTGTGTTTGTGTATTTGTGTGTGTATATAAGTGTGTGTGTAAGTGTTTGTGTGTGTATGTATATAAATGTGTTTGTGTGTGCGCATGTATGTGTGTATAAGAGTGTTTGAGAGTGTGCGCACGTATATGTGTGTGTGTAAGAGTGTTTGAGTGAGTGTGTGTGTGTGTAAGTGTTTGAGTGTGTGTGTGTATATAAGTGTGTGTGTGTGTAAGAGTGTTTGAGTGTGTGCGCACGTATGTGTATGTATGTGTGTGTGTGTGTGTGTGTGTGTGTGTGTGTGTAGGAGTGCGTGGGGGGGGGGTTATAAGTGTGTGTGTGTGTGTAAGAGTGTGTTTGTGTGGGTAAGAGTGTTTGAGTGTGTGTGTGTGTATATAAGTGAGTGTGTGTGTGTGTGTGTATGTGTAAGAGTGTTTGAGTGTGTGCGCACGTATGTGTGTGTGTGTGTGTGTGTGTGTAGGAGTGCGTGTGGGGGGGGTTATACGTGTGCGTGCGTGTGTGTAGGTATAAGTGTGAGAGTGAGAGAGTGAGAGAGTGAGCGTGGCCGCTGTAGAGACTTTTAAAGGCCGGCGGGCGGTGATTGGGCGCCGCGGAGTCACGCGGTCGGATCGCGGCTGCGCTGCCCCGCTCGGCTCGGCTCAGTCCGTGAACGCGAGGCGAGGCGAGCCGTCGCTCCGAGCTGCTCCGGAATCTGCACGGTTCACCGCGGAAAGCCGCCGCCTGTCCCCGTCCCCGCATTTCTTCGACGGACGCGCTTCCTCCTCCTCCGCCATGGGCGACAAGAAGAGCCCGAGCAGGTAAAGCAGCTCCGCCGCGGCTCCTCCGGCCGCCCTCGGCCGCCTTTCCCCCGCGGCTCGCCCGAGGAGCGTCCGCGCCGTCTTTCTGCCCTCCTCTCCTCCTCCCCCTCCTCTCTCTCCGGGCTCTCCGTGTGTTCGGGGCCGGCACGGTGCAGCCATGGCGGCGCGTCCTCTCCTACCTCTCCTCGCCCAGCAGACAAAGAGAGGGAGGCGTTTTCGGCGCGCCTGACCCGCGGCCGCCGTGCGCACCGAGCCGCTCGGCCTCCTGCGCCGCTTTCGACGACGACGTTTTGACGCTAATCGTCGGCTCAGTCCGCCTGCTGGTCCCGGTTCGAGCTGTGAGTCCGCCGCTGGGCAGCAGGCCGGCTCGCCCCGGCGCGATCCGGCGGCAGGAGAACCGATCCCTCCCTTTTAATTGGCCTTTAATTACGCGCAATTCCCATTTTTCCATCGGCTCTCCAATCCAGATCCGCCCCCTCGGGCCCATTGGTCAGCTGGTGTTGGGTGACAGCCGTGAAGTTGACCTTATTTCCCTTCATTCCTGTAGAAATACACCTCTCTCTCTCTCTCTTTCTCTCTTTCTCCCAAAAAAGGCCAAAGAGACAAGCCAAACCGGCGGCCGACGACGGATTCTGGGACTGTAGCGTGTGCACCTTCAGGAACAGCGCCGAGGCGTTCAAATGCAGCATCTGCGACGTGCGGAAGGGCACCTCCACCAGGTAGGACAACATTCCCTACTCACCTGTGTCCCTCCACCTGCCGGAGGGCTCCAGACCCCACCCGGGTCGTCACGGCACCTGTCGTATCCGGGGATGCCCAGCGATTGCGACCTCTAAGCTCGAACCCTCGACCCGTCCTTCTTCTGTACCCCACTTTTCAAGCGCTCGACTTCCAGAGACCACGGAGGTCACAAAGCATGGTTGGTTTGAGGTGTTGAGGATTGTCCCGTTCATAGTTTCCAGGTGAAGGCGCCCCCTTAAACCACCCACCTGGAGGGCAAAATGAATCTTCCTCCTGCTGCCCTCCACGGATCCTGACCGGGTTGTTTCTCCAAACTTCTGCGGAATCCCAGCAGAGGGACAAAGTCCAGAGGAGGAGCCGGTGGACTTACGCTGTGTATCAGCGTTTTAGTGATTGTGTTTTTAGTCGTATCTTTATGGTTCATATTCGTGACAAGTGAACAGACGGGCTGCGTTCCAAACCGCACTAGTGTCCAGTTTGGGACACGGTTGTGAGAACAGTGACGTAACGAGAGATCAATAATCAGTTCTCCAGTTAAAGATCTTCCGTCTGAAAAACCTGACGATGATTGTTGGAGAGAAGAGGGACGCTCGCTAACATTAGCTCGTTATCACCCTTTACTTTAACAGTGGAGAGTCTCTCGTCCTCCGTCTCCCGAGAGACGGCGTTATTGACCGTCCACACTGAGGACACACACAGCCGTCTGTCCTTCTGTAAACTTTAATCCTGACGGCCGTGCGAGGGGAGGGACTCTCCACAAGACGCATGCAGACGTCCCCAAAGTGGAGCTCTGTCTTTAGGGACCGAAATGCTGCAGGGTGATGGGACAGGAATCCAGAGTGTCCAAAAACTTTAGAAATGCACTCACAGTGAGGTAGTTTGGGCTTTTTGTGCTGAATAGACCCCAGAAACGCCTCGTCTGGATGTCCCACTCGAAATCCATCGTCTGTACGTTAACGTCACTTATGGTCCCTGCACAGGTCGTCAGAAGATCCAACGTCCCGACTTTGGAATTCTGAATATCTCGTGTTTGAGTGCGTCGTTTTAGGAGGGAAATCAGCAGCGACAGGTCAAATTAAAGGGACAAAATATGAAAAAGCAGCTCGAACATCAGCGAATGTAACATTAATTACTTCTAAGCCGGCCGGTCAGTTTGGGCCAGCCGTATCCAGCGCCCGGGGAGCAGCGCTAAGGACGGTATCGTACTCGGGGTGGCCTAGTGGGCCGGGAGTCGAACCCACGACCCTCCCGTCCCGTCTGTTCCCTGAGGGCACTGGAGCAGCCGCGAAGTCTTAAAGTAGAGAAACGGTCTGCTGCTGAACTGGTCCTCTTCTCCACCGTGCTGAGCGGTCGGTCTCCCCAACAGGAACCCAGGAACCCAAATGATCTGTGGTGGGAATCGCAGCTGGAGGGGTTTGATCTTGCAGGTGGGCGAGTGAGTGATTCTGACGAGTGAGAGCAGAGCAGTGAGAAGGAGGTTAGGAGGTCAGTTAAGTGACTCTTCTTGTCCTGGTGAACGCAGCACAGCACACGGTGAGACACGGAGAATTTAGACCATGCAGCATGGAGCAGCTATTGAAAGGCCCGGGGAGCAGTGATGGGGACGGTACCTTGCTCAAGGGTACCTCAGGGCAACCACCTGGTCTGGGATTCAAACCCCCAATCTTCTGATCCTGAGGCCTCGTCCCTATACATTAGGTCGTCTGCTGCCCCAGTTGGCCATTAGATTGGTTCTCCACTTCCAGCATCCGCTTTATGAACACTCAAACCCGTCCGGCAATTAATAATGGCACCCGTCCTTCGGGTCAGACGTGGGACCAGGGGTCGTGATTATTGCTGCAGTTTGCAAGTGTTTGAAACACGATCGATATCATCTGGGTGAGAATTTAAAGGTTAAGTAGTGCTGAAGGATTTGACCTGATGATTCATCAAAACATCCAGTGAAAAACATGACGACTCATCAGAATCACACTCGGGACTTTTACAGTCGTAGAGACTAAATGTGAAATTTATTTACTGTCTAAATCCACCCATCAAACAAGTTCTTATGAAATGGTGTCTATTTATCTTCCAAAAAATCCAAATCAGCAAGCCAGTACTTTGTGATAAATTTTGTTACGCTTTTTATTTCCACTTTGGCTTATTTATTTATTTATTTATTTATCTATCTATTTATTTATTTATTTATTTATTTATTTATTTACTTATTTATTTATTAATTTAAAAAAATGTATCTTCCAGGATTAGATAAGTGCGTCTCTACTGAAAAATAGGCAGCGGTGTTCTAGTATTTAGGGCGTCGCCCCGGATCGGAGGGTTGTGGGTTCGATTTCCTCACCAATATGTTTCCCTGAGGCACCCTTGAGCAAGGTACCGTCCCCATCACTGCTCCCCGGGCATTATCAATAGGTGCCCCCTGCTGCGCGCGCGTGTGTGGGTGAAACACAGAGGCTGAATTTCGTTGTGTTGTGCTGCGTTTCACAATAAGGGTAGTCACTTTCACTTTCAAATGACATTATTCCTAGATTTGGTGTTCAAATAGGGGCCTGAAAGTTTGCAGCCGTGGCGATCAGATCGGATCGAGCCCTTGTTCAAATTGCCATTCGCTGTCCGGCCAAAACTTTTAGAACTCGAAGAGGCGGCCGCCTGGTCCCGTTCACCACCACGGAGTCTGACTGTTCTGACCCGCTCTGGGTGACTCTCCGTCTTAATGGTGCCTAGATGTTGCCGTTTTAACGGAAGGCAGGGCGAGAGAGGGATGAATGTTTGGTTTTCGGTCTTCCCGCGGCTCCTGTAAACACACGGTGCGTCCCGACGCCCTCGCGGTGTTTTGTTTACGGCGTGTCGAAGCCGCCGACGCTTCTCATCAGCTGACTGATGTGGCGTCTACAGCTCTGAGTAATGTGCGGCCAGACGCAGGAATCCCCGCGCTCTAACCTTTTCATCGGTGGTTTCACACCCGACGCGGGACTGACATTTGAGGCCGAGTGTGTGAGAGTTACGGGGGTTGGAGGGAAGGGCACACGGATGCTGTACGTCACCGATAACGATAATTTATCCCTTCCTGGGCTGCCGAACGAAAGGAAACAGAAAACGCCGAGCGGTTTGCAGTAAGCAGATGAGTAGGATTGATGGCGATGGCAGTAAATGATGCCACACGTCTCAAAAACGAACCTCCGCCGTCATCCTGGGAGGGAACAACACGAGCGGCGGTTGTTTTTTTTTCTTTTCTTTTTAATGAGTCGCTAATTGTCCCTCTCTTTGAAGTTTTGCAGCAGTCGGATCGGCACGCGCCTTACAAGTGTCGGCGGTTTATCCGCTCCTTCTCCTCGCCTTTTATCTCCCTCGCCGTCTGAATGGGCCTTTGTGCCGTGATAACATGTTCCATTTGCCAGTTACTTCACCTTTGTTGCCGTCGGGAGTTCAAAGAGCGCAGCCGCTCCTCGCTCAAGAGTTCGGCGCTTATTGTCTCTTTATGCGTCTCGCAGGAAGGACGGGCTCTTTCAAGCGCTTGTTTAACGACGGGTTTAGAGGCAGGCGTGTAGCGAGCGCCCGGGATCAGAAACCGAATCGGGATTAATGGACGTTCTGCACAAATGAGGAACCGGTTCCTGTTTGTGACTCTCTAGTGTCCCAAATTGCCAAATTATGCAAAACAGATAAGACACTCTTTCATCTGTTGCCCGTCCCCACACTCTCTACGTGTCTTCTGCGTTGTCGTCTTTCTCTTGATCACCGGAACCCCGAGGGGATAGTTTTGGGGCAGTTTTCGGGTTGTGAGCTGCAGTTTTAAATTTGTCCTACTATTTAAAATAAATAAATAAATAAATAAAAATCTATATTATAATCTCCAGCGTAGAGAACATGAGCCTGTAATCTGTAGGCAGGACGTCCCATTGTCTCCAGTCCTGTTTGCCTGAGACATAAACGAAGTGTGTCTTAAACCCTCCGCGTCCACGAACGGAGGTGTACTTCTTTCCAAATCTCTGTGAAGAGAAGTCCTACAGAACGAAAGGAGACAAAGTGAGAGAAGTGAGACTGTGCTGGTTTGGACAGTCGAGGAGTAGATCAGGAGCAGGATGTTGAGGATGAAGCTGCCAGGAAAGAGGAGAAGAGGAAGGACAAAGAGGAGGTTTATGGATGTGGTGAGAGAGGACATGCAGGGGGGAAAGTGGAAGATTCAGAGGACAGGAAGTCATGGAGACGCTGTGGTGACCCCTAACGGGAGCAGCTGGAGGGGGAAGACTGCTCAGGACATGCTCTGCTGCTGTAGAGTCTTTCACGCTGGAAGGACATTTGTTTGCTTCCTGGTCTCAGGACCAGAAAGAACCGTCCTGTCCACGTCTCCTCCTCCAGAACCCCACAACGTCCAGCAGCGTCTCCAGCAGGTTGGACAGGGCGAATGCTGGTGTCTCTCCGCTCCCAGTGAGAACGTACGGTTAGACAGCAGGATGAATGATGTCCTCTACTCGGCTGTCTCCTCGTGCTGTCGTTCTTTGGGCTCGTCCAGGGTCTCGCGGTTCGGAAGGACGAGTCTCCTGAGCTGCTGTGTCACTCTCGGGCCTCGGGCGTCTGAAGGGTGTTTATTTCTAAAAGCTTTGCATTGTGTTGCTGCTGGGACCGGCGGCGCGGATCCGTGGGAAGGAACATAAAGTTCTCCTTTCTTCCAGGACCTTTCTGGAGTGCAGGGAAGGACCGAGCCGTTTTGAGGGAAACGTCTATAATCTGATTTTGCTTTCGCTTGCTGTCCGGTTTGTTTTTTTTTTTTTTTATGGGGACTAAATGTGCCAGGCTGCCTGTTCACAGCCTCTGCTGTGTTAGAATGTATAATTATCAATTCATTCTTTCCGATATTGATCTCAAACGTGCTCCGATAATAGGTCGATGGATTTTTCTTCATCATTATGTAAAAATATTGATTTTAAACTTTGGAGGACCGAAGTTTCATTCGGCCTGGTGTTTAGGGATCCCAGAATCGGAAGGTCGCGTGTTCAAATCCCGCACCGATAGGTTGACCCGAGCTTACCTCGATCGAGGTACCGTACCCATCACTGCTCCCCGGGTGCTGGATATGTCCTCCCCCTGCTGGACGGTGTGTGTGTGTGGGTTAAATACAGAGGATGCATTTAGGTGTGGTTCACTGTGTGAACGGTGACAGTCGCTTTCACTTTCATTTGACTAGTAAACACACTGGCTGTGCTCATTTGCATAAAATTTTATTTTTTAATGGCAGAATTTGCTTCCCTGCAGCCGGTTTGTAAGGACGGCTTTAGAACCCTCAAATAATTCAAATACAGAAATTTGAAGTCTTCCCAGTCAGTTCCAGCTACATCAGCTCCATCAGACTGGATCATCTGCAGGAGCTGCTGCCACTAAGATGAACTAAAGCTCCGCCCCCTCAAACAGACCCCCCCACTGTGAGCTCACCGACCTTCAAACTACAGACACGAACGGACTCTTACTGAACTCCCTTTACTGGAAGGCTCCTCTTAATTGGTTCATTATTAAAAGCCCTTTCTCTTTCTTTCTTCGTCTCCGGTGTGGACCAGACGAGGACGGGTTCCCCTTTTGGGTCTTGGTTCCTCCCAAGGGTTCTTCCTCCTGTTTGGGGAGTTCTGCCTCTGTCCCCCTCGGTTCACCCGACCGGGGCTCGGACCGGATTCTCTAAAGCTGCTTGTGACAACAACAGTTGTAAAAAGTGCTTTATAAATAAAGTTGGCTCGACTTGAATACCATCCTTATTTGGCAACTTATTTGCTCCAATTTTGCAGAATTTTATTTCTAAGCTCATGAGAACCTTGTTTATATACAGCCAGCGATCTATACCCCCCTTTTAAATACCGAAGCTATAAGTAGTGATGTAGGCCTGATTGGTTTTTGAATTAGAACGAGTCCATTTGCATATCGGTCTGAAAGGGTGTGGCCTGTTTAATTAAAGACGCATAAAACTGCTGGTTGAAAGAAACGCAGGCGTCCACTTCCAGTCGCCACCAGCGTGAACGACCCCAACTAATTCCTTACACCAAACCCTCTCTGGATGACTAATCCCAGTGGATTAATTATGCATAAAATGAAACCTAATTAGCCCGTCTTAACTGAAAGCACCATTCGTAGCCGGCTCGTTTGCGCGTCTGTTTAATTAATAAGTTTGAAGAGGTGGTCCTGCGTGAAGACGAGGCTAAACGGGAGCTCTGGGGAGGAAGAAGTGACGGTGTTGGATTCGGGCTTTTAACTTTTAAGAAGTTCCTGGGATCTGTACCGCGTGGGCCGGATCCTCAGCAGAACCCCCAGCCTTCAGGGTCGGGACAGGAGAACCCGACGCCTGCTCGGAGTATCGGCTTTCCGGCCGGTCCAGTGTCCGTATCGGTCGCTGGCGGGTTTCAGGAAGCGTCGTTGGGACTTGAAGTTGATTGATGTTCAGGATCAGAGGGTTTACGTTACTGTTCCTTCCCCTGCAGATCCCTGCTGCTCGGCCTGCCGACGGCTGCGTGTTTTATGTTTGTGTCGTGATCCGGGGGAGTTTTCAGAGGGTTTCTAAAGTTACACTGAAGAACCGGAACCGCTTCACTTTCAGACTCTCGCACGAGGTTTGCAGGAATGATCTCAGTTTTAACACCGTGCTTTAAACTTCTCTCAAAAGCACGTTTTTGTTTTTTTTTCTCATCTGGACACTTTTATGTTCCGTCTTCCGATCAAGCAGGTGAATCTAAATTAAACCCTCGTCCTGTTTCATTGTGTGTTTTGTTACTTTTTGTTTTTACGAGTCCATTTTTCTTCCACCCGTCCTGTGCTTCCATCTCCAGCGGCTGCGAGGACGCGAAGACGAAAGGGAAACTCGTCCAAACGCGTCTCAAACGTCGTGCTTTCTAAGCATTTTGGATCCTCAGACCCGAATGCTGAACTGGATTTGGCTTAAAAGCGTTCCTAATGAAGTTTTGACCATTTTTAAATGTAAAGAATATAAAAATTGCATAAAGGTTCAGGTCATTTGGGGACCGATTTTGGGGAAAACATGCAGCGATGGTCTGTTTTCAAACAGTTTTGGCAATTTAAGCGTGAACGCCGAGAACGTGGACGGGACTGGGGACGAGTATGTTGGAGGGACGGCTCAGGTCGGGCGGTTTGGGGACAGTAAGACTCTGTAGGTTGGACGTGTCCAGAGGAGAGACGAGGATGTTGAGGATGGAGCTGAAAGAGGAGGATTGTGGACGTGGTGAGCGAGGACATGCAGGTGATTGGTTTGAAGGAGGAAGATGCGGAGGACAGGAAGACATGGGGAAGCTGTGGAGACACTCCAGTCAGCTTTTTCTGGACACGAGGTTTGAGCAGTAAATGTAAAGTGCTCCATTAGATTATTGTTCTCCTTCATTTTAAACCCCAGTTAGAACCTGTAGGACTTCAGTACAATCGCATCTTTTTTCCGTGAATTCTCTTTTAAGTTTCACATTTTTTGATCCATTCTGGAAGTTTCCGACAAAGAAAAGGTCACAGAGATTTAAAAAAAAAAAAAAAGCAATAATGTTTTCCATAAGGATGGTGGAGACGGCGTCTGTGGGTCCTGAAGGTCCTGGATTTGTTTAAACCCCTGAGAGTTTGGGTCCGTGTTTGTTCTCCTCCCTCAGTTCCTGTCGGTTCTCTCTTTCAGCCTCACTCGTTTGCACTCTCTGAAGGGTGTGATGTGTTAATCTGCGGCGTGCAGTCGAACGCGGGGCTGAAATTGCGATTTTTCAGGGGCCGATCCGCCGATCGTAAAGAGCAGAACGGAGCAAGAAGTGGATGCAGTGCTGGAGCGACGGCTTTCCTTCATAATTTGATGGAAATTGAGGTTTTAAGTGCTTCGTTCCGGATGGAAAAGGCTAATACAGCGGTTAAACACTACCTGCTCAGGCACCCAGTAAGGTGGCAGGCACAGATGGGGGTGTGTGTGTGTGTGTGTGTGTGTGTGTTTGTTTTAAAGTGATTGAGGAGAGGTTTATAATCCGGGGATTTACATCACTGTCGCTTGAATGCAAACTGTGCAGGGTAATGGAATTACATAAGCAGGGCTGCAGCTGGAGCTGAAAAATGGCAAAAATAAACAATATTTCGATTTGAAATCTGTCGGGTTAAAGAGCCCGGCGTGTATTAATGTCCGATTTATTTACACGGCTGAAAATCCTGCAAACGGATTGTTAACTTGGTGTAAAACCCACAGAAGTGCAGCAGAGTTACTGAGCGCTTGTGGCTCGCTGGCGGGCTGGAATGGTCTAAAACGCAAAAGTGGCTAAAAAGTGAATCGTTTTTATTGAAATTGCAATTTTAAAGATTGCATTTTACATGATTTCCTGCACGATCCAGTGCTGGAGCTCTATTTGTGATCATGTGATTACATCTGATAATGAAAGGCGATGAAATGCAGCACTAAAATCTATAAATTTGACTATTATAATTACCTTTTTTTTAATATAGATCAAAGCTATATTCGTGTTATTGTTGATCCAGGCCGACGCCGCAAATCTTTTTTTAGAAATGTTTTACGGTTCAGTTCTTAAATACGTGGCTAGAAAAACAGCAGTTTTCTACGCCGACCCTCCGATTCCCAGGACAAAGTTTGAGAATTCCCATTTTGGGACATCCCGATGAGCCGAAGCCTCCAGGTGTGGGGCAGCGGTGGTTAAGGAGTCGGACCGGAAGAGCGTGCGCTTTGAATCCCAGACCAGCAGGTCGCCCTGAGGTACCCGTGCGCAAGGTACCGTCCCTATCACTGCTCCCGGGCACTTTCAATAGCTGCGCCCTGCTGCGCGGCGTGTGTGCGGGTTAATTGAGGTGCGATTTCGTTGAGGTACACCGTGTGTTGCGCCGTGTGTCACAGTGACCAGAATAGTCACTTTCACTTTAAATATTAAGAAATCTGCCTTTAAATTGCAGATCCTTCTTCCTTAATTGCTCTGGTTCCACGACTCGGACAGTAAACGGCTGCAGGTTTTAACGCGCGGCTCCTCGATCGTTAATTATTGTGAGCCACCTCGTTAGCAACGCTGACTTTAATCGATGTTTTATTGCGTTTTAAAAAGGTAAAGTCCTCTTTCACTGCAGAACCGATTCTCTCAGACCGTGTGTGTGTGTGTGTGTGTGTGTGTGTGTGTGTGTTATTATTGTGTGTGTGGTTGTGTTTGTATTATTGTGTGTGTGTGTGTTAATATTAATATATTATGTTTTGGATGTTGAGCCATTTCTGAACAGTCCACCAACCGGACGTGTCCTGCCGGAGGTCTGCTGGTCGTGAACGGCAGCGAGTCTGATAAGCTGAGAGAAATGTACGAAGATCTCGGAGTGTAGAAAGGAGTGTTTCATGTCTACGCCCTCTCTGTCCGGGTCTTCAGGTGTGTGTGGTTGTGTTTGTGTGGCCGGTCCGGGCGCCAGATCTGTTCCTCTCTGGGCAGTAAAGTAAGAGTCGGGGACGTGTGGGAGACACGGACGGTCCTGTCCTGGGTTTATGAGGACAGTCTGCTGGTGAAGGGACGGGTTGTTGTCTCGCTCTGTTGGGCTCAATATTGTGCGCCGTGTTTAAAGAAACTGCCGCCGTTTGATTAAATCTGATGATAAAAGTAGGGATTCACAACGATCTCTGATTCAGATCTGTGTTTACGTGATGAGATCGAGTTCATTTGATGAATGAAATGATGCTTTGGGCCCCTGGAACAGCCGGATGTTGAGGTGATGAAATGCAACCTTAAAGTCCTTTAATTGCCTAATTTTTTTATATATATATATTTGTCACAGAACAATGTTATGTCCCAATATTTTTGGAACTTATGAAAGTGAAAGTGGCTTAGTCATTGTGAGCACAGTGAGCCACAACCAAACACATCCGTATTTAACACACACACGCACTCCGTCCAGCAGGGGGGCAGACATATCCAGCACCTGGGGAGCAGTGATGGGGACGGTACCTTAAACAAGGGAACCTACTGGTCTGGGATTCGAACCCTTGGCCTTCTGATTGTGGGGCCGACTCTCTCTAAGACATGAATGTGTATGGGTAGTTTTCAGAACTGTGTTCATGAGAGAAGTTTCATAGCATCTGCTCTCCAATCATCTCAAAACCTCTCAATGATCAACTACAGACTCTACTATCAGCTTCAAACCTTTAATGAACAACTACAGACTCTACTATCAGCTTCAAACCTTTTAATGATCAACTACAGACTCTACTATCAGCTTCAAACCTTTTAATGATCAACTACAGACTCTACTATCAGCTTCAAACCTTTTAATGAACAACTACAGACTCTAATGGAGCTTCATTCCTGCTGAGCTGTGTGTGTGTGTGTGTGTGTGTGTGTGTGTGTGTGTACAGGAGGATGTGTTCTGACTCTCGGTTCCTCCTGAGGTTCTTCCTGCAGTTTTGGTAGTTTATGCTTCGCTAGGCCTTCACGCCAGACTTTGTAGAACTGACTCCGCTGTAAAAGTGCTTTAGAAATAAAACGAGGTTCTCTTTTTACAGCCTTTAACAAACCGCACGCTCACTCTTTCAAACGAACGAGTGGAACGGTGTTCATCAAACTTACGGCAGGCTGAAATGATGTTCATAGAATTTTTCAGTTCCACCTTAAAGCTTTAAGACGTGCTGGTGCCGGAACAGCACGGTGACTGCACCCCATTTAAGGCGGAAGAGAAAATGTGAACTTGTTGCTGAATGAAGGTAAGCAGGGAAGGAAAGCAAAGACTTTCCATTATTAATTACTAATAATCGAAGGTGTGTAAAAGCCATCGTGTCTAAAGGAGTCGACGGCCCTTCCCGCTCCTAACGCAGCCCGGCCAACCAGAAGACCAGGCGCGTCGCGTCTTCTGACCCGTTTTGAGGTTGGACGTGGGTTTTGTAGCTCCTTGCTTTTCCAGGAAACCACTTTACTCACCTGTCCAGAGCCAAACCAGCACCAGGCTGCTCTTCACCTGACGCTGGGCAACAAAGTATAATTTATTGTGTGAAGAATTAAATTCTTGGATCCGGAAACCAGGTATCTGAAATCAGGTATCGGGTTTTTAAATGTTCTGCTGTAAAAACGGGTCGTTCAGGGTCCGAGACCCAAACCTGAGCCCTGCGTTTTACCAGGTTGTATAATTACAGCAACGAATTCCATCGCAATGTTCTGATCAGAGCACCTCGATCAGCAGCGATGGAAGAGCAGCGTGTTTCTGTACGAATAGAGCAGACTCATTCCTGTGGAGCTGGATCTACTGCAGCGCAGCGTGAAGTGAAAGTGAAACTATTTTGTCATCAAGAAGCAAACAGTGAACCGCAACGAAACACTTCCGCTGTAGTTAACCCCCGCTCTCTGCAGCCATATCCAGCAGAGTCGGGGACGGTATCTTGCTCAAGGGAGCCTCAGGGGAACCTTCTGGTCTGGGACTGGAACCTCAGACCTTCAGATCGTTCCCTAAACAGCAGGTCACCACAGCCCTCAGGAGATGTTGTGGATATTGATTGTATTTTTGTGGCACTGCTGGTTCCTTCTGCTTTATCAGATTTCCCAGAAAGTAAAGATCATGACGCGAGTGAGAAGTACGGCGAAATTGTTCTTCTGCGTGGTTGATTTGATGACGTTGCTCCTCCTGCTATTGGTGAAGGTGAAGTGAAAGTGACCACAACCAAACTCATCCTCTGGATTTAACACACGCAGGGGACAGACGCATCCAGCACCCGGGGAGCAGTGATGGGGACTGTTGATTCAGAGTATCTCAGGCTATTTGTCTGGGATTCGAACCCAAGACCTTCTGATCCCGAGGCCTAGTGCCTAAAGACAAGACCACCACTAGCCCAACGCAAGGCTCGAACCCTGGATTGTTGTTGCAGCCGTTTTTCTGACCAGCAGAATGATCGAATACTTCAATTTTGGGTGTTTGGTGTCAAAATCCCGAAATAAGCGTGAAATCAAATCCATTTCCATCAACTGACTCCAGTGTTGAGGGACTGGACAGGATCGGAAGGGCGTGGGTTCAAATCCCAGACCAGCAGGTTGTCCTCAGGCTCCCTTGTGCAAGGTACCGTCCCCATCACTGCTCCCCAGGCGCTGCATGTGTCTGCCCCCTGCCGAATGGCGTGTGAGGGTAAAATGCAGAGGGGGCGCATCTGGTTGTGGTTCATGGGGTTCAGCGCTGGCAGTCACTTCCACTTTCACTTGGGGAGAATAAGAAGGCACCGGGGGCAGGAAGTGTGCAGAGCAGGACGTGCGGTTTTTGGGTACCGCAGCGCTCCCGGCTGCCATTGTTTCTTTAAGTCCTTATTGTTTCCACAGCACAGACGTCTCGGTTGAAATATTAAACAGTTCCTCTACAAGCTTTCATTCCATGTTGTGCTTTAAATAAAAAACCTACAGAATCCCTGTTTAGGAAACACAGCGGAGGCGTTTCCACAGCAGGACCGGCCGGCAGAACTCTGGACGCCAGCGCTCCTGCAGAAGGAGCCAGCCGGCGTTATCTGCATCCAACCTCCGGCATAATCTGCTAATCTGCCCTCGTGTTTTAATTGGGGATTAGCGCGTGTTAATGAGATGTGGAAAAGTTGAGCATGTGTCAGAACAGAGATACGGAACAGACGCACGTCCTGGTGACACTAATGTGCTTAACGGTGACGGCTTCATCGGAGGTGCTGAAAAACAGAGTGATGTGTGGTTTCTGCACGAAAGAGGAAGGTGTTACTGTGTTCCACCGGTGGAGACCCGAGAACGCTCATGAAATAAAGGAGCGGAATTTTCTAGAAGAATGATGGATTTCTAGCAGGCTTTTCGTTAAAAATAAGAAATGTACAGAATATTTCATGGCAGTGCTCTCTGTCTGTCTGTCTCTCTCTCTGTCTGTCTGTCTGTCTGTCTGTCTCTCTCTCTGATGTGTTTGGTTTTTTTCTTTGTTTTTATATATAAACGTATATTTTTATTCATAAGCTGTAAAGAAAAGGCTGCTTTACATTTTGGAAAAGCGAAAGAAAAGCATCACTGCGCATTTTTATTTTTATTTTCTTTCGTTCTTGGGCAGTGGACAACTTGGAGGATAACGAATCCTCAGACGTCGTCAGGAAGCATGTTTTTGCGGAGATACGGCCAGTTATTAACCTAGATCGTCGCTTTGCCAGAGGGATTAAAACTAAAGAGGGGGCGACACAAACGTCTGGTTCTCAGCACCTAAAGAACCGTAAAGCCGTTCTACACGTGCGGACGGAAATATCCCGATAAAAAGCGATGAATTAATCGGCTTAGCGATCGTTCTGCGGCTGGAACGGTTATAAACCCTGATCCTGTTGTGCTGCTGAAAGGGAGGAAACCCACACCAGCAGGATCTCCTGTGTTGATGGTCACCGGTGATGGAAAACAAAAATAAATCCGCTGTGATTGGTTGCGTTGTTACTCGGGGTGAGACTGATTGAACGGCCTCGCCAGCTTGGAGAAAAGGTCCTCGGTTTTGCGTTTCGAAGCTTGATGATGGTCCTGAAAGGTCTGTGCTGGTTGGGTTCAGCATATGGGAAAGCGTTCAAAGCTGGGAGAGGCGGAGGAGGAGGAGGGGCGGGGGGCGGAGAGGAGGAGGACCCAGGGAGGACGGAGGAGAGGAGGGGAGAGGGGGCGGGAGACGGGAGGCGGTAAATGAGATTGGAAGCCGTGAAAACACTGCCAGCCTGGGCCGGAGCATTGAAGTGAACCAGATGATGAGGCAGGGAGAGGAGGGCAGGGGGCCGAGGGGAGGAGGGGAGGAGGAGGGCTGAAGGCGATTGGGACCGCTGGGCGAGCGGAGGGGGCGGCAGCTGGCCGGGTTTGATGGACGGCGGTGGAGGGATGTGTTCACTCAGCCGAGAGGCTCCCAGAGGGAAGCTCATCATCACTCTGTGTAGGGAAGCGCCGGCCTGGCCCTCTTCCTCTTCATGTCTCCGGCGTCTCTCTGCTCTCCTCCCCCGTCCCTCTCAGTGGAACCGAGGGGACGAGCCGCACCTGAACCGAAGCCACATCAGAAGACGTGTGGATTGAACCACGTAAGCGGAAACTCTGGCGGCGGGCCTGCGGAGCTTCTACGCTAAACAGGATTATCTGCGCGTCTCCTGGACGGCCTGCACCGTGCTCACGCGTCGGCTGGGACGGCTTTTGCTCGGTCCAGAATGTCCTCGATGGTGGGATGATCTCCACATGCTGTCAGAACGAAACTTCATAACTTGAAGACTCGTCTCCTAAACGCTCGAACAAACGAGCACCCCAAACTCACGCTGCTCACTCTTCCCCTCCTTCAGCACTTCAGAATGTTTCTGTTATTTCTGGATGTTTCTTGTTTTGTTGTGTTTAATGTTCGTGTCCACGTTCCGTGGTCCAGCCTGAAGGTCTGAGGCACCTACTGCATAGAAGAGTCTGAAACACACAGCAGTGTTTACCCTGATCAACACCTACCAGTGAAACGGTCTTCACAAGAAGATTATATAATAATAATAATAATAATAATAATATGAGTTAGTGTGTGTGTGTGTGTGTGTGTGTGTAGCACAGTTGATATCGTATATAGAGTTTATAAGTGTATACAGTACAGTTTATGTATATATAGTACAGTTTATATAGTGTATATAGACAGTTTATATAGTATATAGTATGTATATAGTACAATTTATATAGTATATAGTGTATATAGTACAGTTTATATAGTATATAGTGTATATAGTACAGTTTATATAGTAAATAGTGTATATAGTACAATTTATACAGTATATAGTGTATATAGAGACAGTTTATATAGTAAATAGTGTATATAGTACAATTTATATAGTGTATAGTGTATATAGACAGTTTATATATAGTGTATATATAGTATATAGGGCAGTTTTATATGGTGTATATTGAAACTTGAGTTATATAGTTATAGTGTGTATATAGGACAGTTTATATAGTATATGGTGTATATAGTACAGTTTATATAGTATATGGTGTATATAGAGACAGTTTATATAGTATATAGTGTATATAGTACAGTTTATATAGTATACAGTGTATATAGTACAGTTTATATAGTATATAGTCTATATAGAGAAAGTTTATATAGTATATAGTGTATATAGAGACAGTGTATATAGTGTATATAGTTCAGTTTATATAGTATATAGTGTATATAGAGACAGTTTATATAGTATATAGTGTGTATAGTACAGTTTATATAGTATATAGTGTATATAGAGACAGTTTATATAGTGTATATAGTTCAGTTTATATAGTATATAGTGTATATAGTCCAGTTTATATAGTATATAGTGTATATAGTCCAGTTTATATAGTATATAGTGTATAGTACAGTTTATATAGTATATAGTGTATATAGAGACAGTGTATATAGTGTATATAGTTCAGTTTATATAATTATATAGTACCTGTAGTTCAGTTATAATTATATGGAGTGTATATAGAGAGACGGTTTATATAGTATATAGTGTATATAGAGACAGTGTATATGAATATATATAGTTCAGTTTATATAGTATACTAGTGTATAGTTTCAGTTTATATAATTATGAGTGTATATAGTTCGAGTTTATATAGTATATAGTGTATATAATTGCAGTTTATATAGTATATAATTATTATATAGAGAGACAGTTTATATAGTATATAATTAATATATAGTCAGTTTATATAGTATATAGTGTATATAGTCAGTTTATATAGTATATAGTGTATATAGTTCAGTTTATATAGTATATAGTGTATATAGAGACAGTTTATATAGTATATAGTGTATATAGAGACAGTTTATATAGTATATAGTGTATATGATCCAGTTTATATAATTATGTAGTGTATATGAGGGCCGTGTATATATGTGTATAGTTCAGTTTATATAGTATATAGTTTATTAGTATATTCCAGTTTATATAGTATATAGTGTATATGAGGACAGTTTATATGGTATATATTAATATATAATTAAGTTTATATAGTATATAGTGTATATAGAGGACAGTTTATATAGTATATAATTATTGTATAAATTCAGTTTATATAGTATATAGTGTATATAGAGACAGTTTATATAGTATATAATATAGTGTATATAGTTCAGTTTATATAGTATATAGTGTATATAGTTCAGTTTATATAGTATATAGTGTATATAGAGACAGTTTATATAGTATATAGTGTGTATATAGTCCAGTTTATATAGTATATAGTGTATATAGAGACAGTGTATATAGTGTATATAGTTCAGTTTATATAGTATATAGTGTATATAGTTCAGTTTATATAGTTTATATAGTTCAGTTTATATAGTATATAGTGTATATAGTTCAGTTTATATAGTATATAGTGTATATAGAGACAGTTTATATAGTATATAGTGTATATAGTTCAGTTTATATAGTATATAGTGTGTATAGAGACAGTGTATATAGTATATATAGTAGTTTATATAGTATATAGTGTATATAGAGACAGTTTATATAGTGTATATAGAGACAGTTTATATAATGTATATAGAGACAGTGTGTATAGTATATAGTGTATATAGTACAGTTTATATAGTATATAGTTGTATAGTACAGTTTATATAGTATATAGGGACAGTTCATATAGTATGTAGTGTATATAGTACAGTTTATATAGTATATAGTGTATATAGAGACAGTTTATACAGTATATAGTGTATATAGTACAGTTTATATAGTGTATATAGTGCAGTTTATATAGTATATAGTTCAGTTTATATAGTATATAGTGTATATAGGACAGTTTATATAGTATATAGTGTATATAGAGACAGTTTTATATATATATGGTGTATATAGAGAACCAGTTTATATGGTAATATGGTGTATATAGTACAGTTTTATATAGTGTATATATTGGTTATATAGTATATAGTTCAGTTTATATATTATATAGTGTATATAGGACAGTTTATATAGTGTATATAGAGACAGTTTATATAGTATATAGGTGTGTATATAGAGACAAGTTTATATGTATATGAATTGTATATAGAACCAGTTTATATAGTATATAGTTGTGTATAGAAACCCAGTTTATATAATTTATATAGTGTATATAGTACAGTTTATATAGTGTATATAGTACAGTTTATATAGTATATAGTTCAGTTTATATAGTATATAGTGTATATAGAGACAGTTTATATAGTGTATATAGTACAGTTTATATAGTATATGGTGTATATAGAGACAGTTTATATAATTATATAGTGTGTATATAGAGACAGTTTATACAGTATATAGTGTATATGGTACAGTTTATATAGTGTATATAGTACAGTTTATATAGTATATAGTTCAGTTTATATAGTATATAGTGTATATAGAGACAGTTTATATAGTATATGGTGTATATAGAGACAGTTTATATAGTATATGGTGTATATAGAGACAGTTTATATAGTATATAGTGTATATAGAGACAGTTTATACAGTATATAGTGTATATAGTACAGTTTATATAGTGTATAAAATGCAGTTTATATAAGTATAGTTCAGTTTATATAGTATATAGTGTATATAAAGAGACAGTTTATACACTATAGTATATGGTGTATATAGACAGTTCATATAGTATATAGTGTATATAGAACAGTTTATATAGTATATGGTGTATATAGAGACAGTTTTATAGTATATAGTGTATATAGTACAGTTTATATAGTATATAGTGTATATAGAGACAGTTTATATAGTGTATATAAAAATAATAGTCTTCTGTTTTAGTTCTGTTGTGTGGTTTTGATGAATCAGTGTAACGTTTCTGTCTCGTCTTTCTCTTTCATGTCCAGTTTGTAACTGGTTGTAACTGGTTCTCTCTTCTCGATCTGTTGATGCTTTGTGGCGCAATGGACCTGATTTAACTTCTGAACTGGGGAATTAAATCCTGGATTAATGGGACAGTAAAAAGCACTACACTGTCCATGAAGTCGACTGTAGCTTTTCAGCACTTGAACCTGGAGCCGTCCTTAATGTGGAACCCTGCTGGTCTCTTGGTTCCCTTTTGGCTTCTCAAACGTAAATAAAGCTCTAACTTCAGATTTTGAGCTTCCAGTGTAGGAAAGGAGCTAAAGCCCTTCGTTATGGGCTGGATTCCTGGTTGGTGTAATTATTTTCTTGCACTTTGGCCTCCCAGATTCTGCTCCTAATCAGCATCTTTCAGGAAATCTGCCTCGGAGCAGGCGAGCGCTCGCGGCCTCTTCGTCCTTGCTGTTCTCCAGGTTCAATTTAACCGTGCACAGAAATATTTTTCCTGGTCGCCGACTCTGCGCTCGCGTGACCTGGCACAATTTTCGAACTTTGTTCGAGCAAGTCACCAAATTAAATTCTGACCGTGCCCCGACCCGTGAAATTGCCGGGTACGCTTTCGGCGAAATCATCTCCGGCGGTGGAACCCGATCAGGAGTTTTCCCGGGGATGTGCGAGGAGGTTTATTCTCGGCGCGGCCTTCATCGACCATGGCTGTGTTTATGCCGTCAGCAGTAAGAGGATTAGCACCATTGTCTTATTACACGCTGACATCTTTTTGAATTTTCACGCTAATACTCTAAGTGGAGATCACACACTGCGCTTCTTATCCCCCAGAAAAGCGGGCCGGGCCGGTCCGGTAGGAAGTGGGCGTTGTGTATGGTTTATCTCGGCGCGCCTGTGAAGGCGATTATCTGTCAGATTACGTTGCGCTGTCCGGCGTGGGGCGTGTCTAAATGTGGCGCGCTGAAGGCTCTTCCACGGCGCTCCCTGTCGAGAGCAGGACAGGAGCGCTGCTATTCGGTCGCTCCTCGTAGCTTTGCAGGACGGTCCAGGTCTAGACATAAAACGTCCTGTGAAGTGCTGTCTGTGGCTAAGCAGCATGTTGCTGTGTAGCCCTGAGCCTGCTTGGACAAATTTGAAACAGACTCTGTTTATAGGAGGAGGAGGAGGAGGAGGAGCGAAGGTTTCCTTGTTGGCTGCAGACGCTGGAAGGAAAGAGACATGAAACGGTCCACAAAGAACCTGTAAACGTTTGCTGCCAGTACCAGGCCATCGTTCATGAGCAGGACAGGCAGGACAGCTCAGAAGGCAGGGACGAGATCCTTTCTTTTGGACAGGTGTAGTCACCTTTCTTCAGGAGGAACAACAAAGGATTGGTATATAATATACAGTGGTTATAGTTTTTATAGTGTGTGTGTGTGTGTGTGTGTTCATATAGTTTGTGTATATTTAGGACTTTGATTTGTGACGGATGAGTACCGGCACCGGTGAAAGTGAAAGTGACAACCCTTGTCGTTGCGAGGTCACAGCACACAGTGAACCCTGGCTCAAACTGGACCTCTGCTTTTAACCCATGCACTCAAACACCGTGCAGCAGGGCAGCTGGTAAGTGCCGAGGAGCAGTGGCGGGACGTTACCTTGCTCAAGGGTACCTCAGGGCAGCCTACTGGTGCGAGAATCGAACCCACAATCTTCCGATGCGGGGGAACTCCCTCACCAAGGTTTGCAGGACTCTAGTGGGACCAGCTATGTTGTACAGGTTGGAAGCAGTGGCACTGATGAAAAGACAGGTAGTGAGGCTGGAGGGTGTCGGAGTCAGAGATGCTGGGATGTTGGTTGGAGTTGTAGCTTGAGGATGGACAGGATTAGAGAGAAAATAAGAGTATATTAGAGGGACAGATCAGGTGGGACGTTGTGGAGACAAAGTAAGCGAGTTGCAATGTTGAAGATGGAGCTGTCAGGAAAGAGGAGAAGAGGAAGGACAAAGAGGAGGTTTATGGACGTGGTGAGAGAGGACACGCAGGTGGTTGGTTTGAAAGAGGAAGATGCAGAGGACAGGAAGACATGGAAACTGAGGAGATACTTAAAAGGGAGCAGCTGAAAGAAGGAGGTAAAGGAGTGTGAATAGTATATAGTGTCTGTGTAGGAGTTTATTATAGGAGTGTGTGTGTGTGTATAGAATATAGGAGTGTTTAAAGTGTAGCCATTTATCTGTCAGGACAGGTAGGACAGGTCAGAGGACAGAGACGAGACCCTTCCTTTTGGACGGACATGGAGCTCTTCCTGTCGATAGAAGGAGGAACAGCGAAGGATTGGAATTTTCCTCCTGCCTTATTTTCCGAACCCCGTCTGCCCCATGAGAAGGGTCCTCGAGAAAGGGAGAAGGAGATGAATGTTGAGTCGGAGGGCCGTTCTCCCAGGTGCCTCCCGCTCCATCTCTGCGCAAGGAGAACAGGCGTGCCGCTAATCGTTTAGCAGAATGGCTTCTCGGAGCCGAGTCCCAGAGCTTGTTTAACACGATCCGGAAACCAGGGCTCCATCATCTCCCTCCGCCTGGGGCTTAATGCCGGCAGTGCTGCCGGATCAGGCTTCCCTTCAAACCGTGACACCGATGACGGCTCGCTTCGCCGAGCCGGTGATGTAAGAAGCTCTTCTGGAGGACAGGCTTTATCCTCGCTGCCAGAATGAAGCTGAGTCTGGAAAGTGTGGACAGAATAAGAAAGCAGAACATCTTTATCTGCAGCTGGAGGGACCCGACGGTCCGTCCCATCCTCTAAAGCTTGAACGCCGTCTTCCAGCTCGTACAGTGTCTCTGAAGAGAGGACACCAGAGGACAAAATCTGCACGCGAGACATCTCCGTCTCTTCCCAAGGTTCATTTGGCTGATTAATTTTTTTGCGGAACAGCCGTTGTGGCTCCGTTTTAATACCCAGCGCTCTTCACGTCCGCGTCCACCGAAGGCTTTGGAGGAACTTTTAGTATTATTTTGAAAATAATTTTAATTTACATTATAAAAAGCCTTTTATTACCCTTTATGTTCCTTTTTTTTTGAGGACCAAAAAAAGGGTTTCAAATGTTTAGCTTTGACCTTCATGTAGGGAATCTGTCCCCACAGAAATCTCCTCACAGGGAGAAGGTCCTGGGTTTGACTCCCAGGTGGGATGGTCGGGTCCTTTCTGTGTGGACCGGGCCTGTGTGCGTTTCCCCCCTCAGTCAAAGACACGCGTCAGGTGGACTGGAGATGCTAAATTGTCCCTAGGGGTGTGTGTGAGCGCGCTTGTCTGTGTGTCACCCTGGACAGGTCACCGGCATGATGTTTGAGTTTAGTTGCCTTGAAGACCTCGTCATGAGGAATCTTCATGATTTGGTCAAATAAGTACATGCAAAAATATCTGGACAGACTTTCAGGCTCGTCTTTGATGCTGCGTCAGTGGTGCTCAGAGAACGTGGAGTCTAGAAATCCCAACTAATTTGGTCTTAAAATGTTAAAAATCTAAAATGTGGAAAAAGTTCTGCATGAATAAAATGCTTGTATGAAACTGCACTGACTCTGCAGGACAGACCTCGGTGTCCATGTCCTCGGTGTCCATGTCCTCGGTGTCCATGTCCTCGGTGTCCATGTCCTCGGTGGCGTTACCGTCAGGACCGTTGTCGGAGTGATTATTTACGCTCTTGACGTGGCAATCATGTCCCTGCCCTGCGGTGTAAGAGGCTCTGGCCTGCACTCGAAGTGGAGAGCGGTGTTAATCGAGGGCTTTTCTAGAGCCTCCTTCACTGGAGCGCTCTCAGCTGCCAGCTTTAGGTGATCCTTCATTCATCTCCTTCCAGCACGTACCGCGCCTCCACCACCTGACGCCTCGCACACGAAGCAGCTCTGCATTTCCAGAATCATCCTTTTCTCCATGTGTCCCCTGTGTCCCCGTGTCCAGAGAGGATCAGTCAGTGTCTCTGAAAAAGACCACCCAAGGACAAAATCCCCAAAGTCCTGTGCAGAAGTCTGGACCCCCCCTTCATGTCTGTCTGTCCTGCGTGAAGGTGAGACAGTAGTTCAGTGATTTGTATATAAACACATGTAACCAGTCTAAACACAGAGTTTCATTCTAACCAGCATTAAAGTCAATATTCACCACCGTTATTCTTCAGCACAGCCTCAACTCTCTTAGATGGCTCCTTTCTTTAAGTCAGGAACACTTCTCCAGGCTTTCGTTTTCTCTGTGGAGATGAGCTCCCTTGATCAAGGTACCACCCCCATCACTGCTCCCTGGGTGCTGGATGTGTCTGCCCCCTGCTCCCCCTTAAAGCACCCAGGGAGCAGTGATGGGGGTGGTACCTTGATCAAGGGAGCCTCAGGGTGATCTACTGGGCGGGGATTCGAAGCCCGGCTTGATTTCAGCCCTGATGAGGACTGGACTCCGTGTAATGTGACCGTAGCTGATCCTAGAGATCAGATCAGGAAAGCTGAATATCTGGAAAGGCTTGATGTTCCAAAAAAAAAAAAAGAATCAAGAAAATGATTTTTTTTTTTTTTCATTAAAAAAATTAAATGGATTTTTTTTTTTTTTTTTTCTGGTTGAGATTTCGGATCAAATTTCATTTTCCGCTTTTAATAGATTAAATGTTTAATCAAATAAATAAAAGCGTCATGCTCCGTATCCACGTCCTGTACGTCTCTGATTGAAAGAGCTGAGAAACTCGTCTGTGTGTCTAAACTCTCCCGTGTCCATCTGTGAGACATTTCATCCAAAACCTCAATTGAATTCAATCTCTTTCAAAAAGTCACTCGGGTCCACCACCAGCTCACCACAGCACTTCTGAACCACACACACACACACACACACACAGTTTGCAGTGCACAGGAAGTGTATAAATCCAGGTTGGAATGGGTGTAGAAGAGTGACAGCAGTGATCTGTGACGGACAGGGACCAGCAAGAGTGAAAGGGAAGGTTCACAGGTCGGTATTGAGACCAGCTATGTTCCATGGGTTGGAGACAGGAGGTGGAGCTGGAGGTGTCAGAGTTAAAGGGTGAGCCTGGGGATGGACAGGGTTAGGAACGAGTCTGTTAGAGAGACAGATCAGGTTGGAAAGTCCAAAAAAGTGAAGTGTTGGTTTGGGCGTGTCAGAGGAGGCGAGGAGTAAATCTGGGGAGGATGTGTCGAGGAAGGAGCTTCCCAGGAAAGAGGAGAAGAGGACGGACAAAGAGGAGGTTTACGGTGATGGTGTGAGAGGACATGCTGCAGAGGACGGGATGATAACATCAACACACTGAGTATATTTAAATCTTTATTTTATACGGACCGCTCAGGACGGCAGATCTCTTGTGCCTCGCGAGGAAATCGTGTTTTAATGGTCGAGTCTGGACGTCCATGGAGGTCGTTCAGATGGACGTCTTGGACTCGAGTGTCCGTGTCGCTCAGGTTCTCACGAGCGTTGGGTTTGTCTGACGCCGGTTTGCTGGAGCTGATTGAGCTTTATAAAGCTGCGCTGCCTCGACGTCCCGATGACGCTAATTTCATCGCTTCCAGCTTCGCTCGTTAAAGCCGGAATGTGAGGGCGGGTGCAGACGCTGTCAATCATCGTCTGATATGACTGCGAGGTCATGTGGTTATCGGTGCCGGTGCCGTTATGTCACCCCTGTAGATGGTGTTTTGGTTTGACACGGAAACACGGAAGGCTCGTTTCCAGCTGTTGTCCTAATCCGAGGAGCCCCGTCCGCTGCCTCGATTGTCTATCGCCAGAGCAGGCGGGGCGCCGGTCGCAGCTGGTCAGTAAATAATGCCATTGTGTGGTTTTTCGCCAAACGGAGCTTTGTTAGTGGTCCTGACATGCCAGCGGGCTTTCGTGGCTGAATTACAGCTGGCACTGAATCACGGCTTAACCGCCGACCTATTTCTGCCTTTCTGATCTACGGCTGATACAAATCTCGCTGCTTGGCAGGAGAACCAGCGCGGGGGGGTTTGATCAAATCAATCACAGCCCTGTCCACTTCCAGCGCCGTGCTCCCGGGATAACCTCAGGTTGGAAGTGATTCCCAATCCCCCGCGGGAGGAAGCCTCAGCCGAGGAGATCTTTAACTCTCCGCGCACTTCTGATGATCCCTCGGCTGGTTGAACGAATGCCTCCAGGCTCCAGCGGGACTGAGTGATACCGCTGACTTGATGCGCCTCCATTGAGACGGCCTTGTTTCGCTTTCTGCATGATTAGCGTGTTTTGTTCTTCAAAGCAAGTTGGTTTTACTCCGCTGTGGATCCACAGTGTCCTTCTGTTTCACCTCACACACGGAGAAGGTCCTGGGTTCGTGTCCCAGTCTGGGTCCTTTCTGTGTGGACTGGACGTTTGTGTGTCCTCCAGGAGCTTGAGACCGTCCAGAGACCTGTCAGGTGGACTGGAAATGCTAAACTGTCCCGTAGATGTGAAAGTGTGATTTTCTGTACGCCTGTCTAGGTTGTGTCCCCACATTTAAAGTGAAAGTGACTATTCTCGGCATTGTGAAGCACAGCACACAGTGAGACGCCACGAAATACTGCCCGGGGAGCAGTGGGGAGGTTACCTTGCTCAAGGGTACCTCAGGGTAATCCTGGTCAGGATTCGAACCCATGACCTTCTGGTCCTGGGACCAACTCCCTAAACACTAGGCCACATTTGGCCCTGGGATAGACTCCAGCACCCCTTGCGACCCTAATTAGGACAAGCGACTCAGAAAATGAGTGATGGTGCGTTGCGGTAACAGTGCACGTTGTAGTCTCCAAGAGTTTTTGAAATCAATTTGCACCGAATACATTTGGGTTGAGATCTAAAGAATGGGATGCCAAAGCGATAAATGTAAAATAAACTTCTTTGCCCAGTGAGAGGCAGCTAGTTTTGGCTTTTTGCTCGTGGTGGAATCAGGAGATTCGAATGAGGCGTATCTTTGTTTTCATGCAATCCAGCACTGAAAGGGTAACGAGGTTTCTCCAGATGTGCATTTTTTTGACGTGTAGCTCCACGTTCTGATGCCTGATTCTTGGCCGAGTTGAGAAATGCAGTGAGCTGAGCTGCCACGGTGAGAAGCCGTGTGGAAATGGAATATGTTTCTGCAGAAGTATGTGTCCTGTGGGTGTTACTTATATATACGTTTCTCACGTTGTTTTCATTTTAAAGGGACTTTCTGGCTTTGTTCTATTTAAACCACTCACTGGTCTGCTCGTTTTCCCTGCATTGAAGCGCTCAGTCTTTCTTTTTTTTTTTTTTTTTTGGGGCCACTTTTACTGGTGTCTGCATTTTGTCCTGCGGCGCGGAGCTAATTTCTCTGGTCCCTTTGGCGAGGGCTTCGGCTCATCTGGATTCCTCACGGAGGAGATCGATCGCGGCGCTGCGCCGGCCCCTTCGACATGATTCCCTATTATGAGGCGATTGATCGCTCTCCGATTGGCTGGTCCCTGTGGGAGAGACGCCTGCAGCTCATCAGTCAGACAGGCCTGGAGAGACATCTCCGGGGACACTTGTCCACCAGAGAGGGTTTACTCAATGTCCATTGAAGGATCGAGTGTGCTTGTATTTTCCACACTGGGGGTCATGGCTGAATGGTTTGGGTAAACGGAACTGGGACGATGAGTAAAATACAGGGATTTTAATTTAACAGAAGGGTTTCTTCTTTTTTTTTTTTTTTTTTTTTTTTTGGCTGTACGTCGTGTGCTGTGGCTTTGATCTTCACAAGTGTTTAGTTTTATCCTGGAGATGTTGTTGGAACCATATTATTCTACAATACCAGTTTAAAGTGTTTTTTCTGTTTTCATTCATTTAAAATGTTATTTTTCTCTGATCCAGGTAGATGTGCTCCAAATTTGTCAGTGATAAGACACCATTCTCTCTTGAGACCCTCATTTCCTCATATTTATCTTCTAGACTTTATGTTGAGGAACAATTCTCCAGTCTCTGTACCTGAGCAGTTCTCCAGATCTTCCTGAAGGACAGTGTTGTTGTCTCTCATGTTCAGTCCAGTCTCTGTACTAGAGCAGTTCTCAGATCTTCCTGAAGGATGAGTGTTTATTTATCTCATGTTCAGTCCAGTCTCTGTGCCTGGGCAGTTCTCCAGAATCTTCCTGAAGGACAGTATTTATTTGTCTCTCATGTTCAGTCCCAGTCTCTGTGCCTGAGCAGTTTGATAGTTCTGTGTTAGTTAATCCACAGTGATCTACGTCTGAACCTTCAAGCAGAACAAAGCGTGTAACTTGAGACATGAAGCAGTGAAGAACCAGGAGCAGATGATTCCAGATGATCAGGTGATTTGTTTACTGCTGATGCTGAAGTGGATGGAACCTTTATCTAGAACCACTTTGCAGCCTGGAGCACTAAAACATTTGTGTGTCGTTCTTTTCATCCACACAGTGTGTTCATCAGGTGATGTTTGTGCAACTAAAAGACCTCCTCCTCTCAGTGGTGGGCGGTTGGTTCCTCTGGCGTCTCTTCCTCGGTTTTACATGGTTTTCCTCTTTACGATTACCTCTAAATCTGCTTCCACCAGTGCAGCTATGGCGGTGTTGATAAAGCAGGTTTATCTTGACGGGCTTCTGTCCCAGAACCAGATTAATCTAGAATACTAGTGGCACAAAATAAACCATCAAAATCCAGCAGATCGCAAAACCGTAAGCAATCGCTGGAAATGCCCACGGGATCGATGTTTGCGTTGGTTGGAAGATCTCGGAAGAAAGCCAGGAGTGTCGCCTCCCGGATCCGAGGACTAACGCGGACTCTTAACGAGATGGGAGATAACGAAGTGAGGCGGCCTCCGTGTCAAAATGTTTAGACAGTGTTAATGATGCTTTGGCGCTCTCCTCCCTGTTCCCCTCCTCGTCTTCAGCTGAGATCCCGCGTTACCCCCAGCTGCTGCCAGATGTCAGCCATTATGCTGGAGGGGCAGAACTGCCTCAGATCTCCGCACGCCAGCCCTCAGCTTTAATTAGAAATCGGCACACGCGGCAGAGGGGAAGGCCTGCAGCATGGCTGCTGTCTGTTCCCTCCACTGCTGGAGAGGAAAGGGGGAGAGTTCGGCTGAGAGATGAAGATATTTTGCCCTAAAAAGGAGAACAGCCACGAAGCTTTCAGCACATCGTGCAGCCTGAACCAGCCTGTTGTGGTGTTTTTTCTTTCATAATACATCTTTGATTTCCTCTTCTTCTCTCGCTTGCTCCTGTTAGTATCCGTCTTCCTGTCTTCTGCATCTTCCTCTTTCACACTGCGTGTCCTCTCTCACCATTAACCTCCTCTTTCCCGGCAGCTCCATCCTCAACATCCTCCTCCTGATCTGCTCCTCGTCTCTCCTCTGGACATCCTGTACAGTGTCACCTTCTTCTCACTTTGGCTCAAGCGGTCTAGACAAACTGTCCCCCTGATACACTCGTTTCTAATCCTGTCCATCCTCCGCTGCAGAGTCTTCAACGTGTATAACAGCTGGTCTCACTACTATTACATTTCATTATCTTTGCTGGTCTCTGACATTCCCTACACCTTCCTTCTTGCTTGATCGGGGATCAGGACAGGTTGAACGCGACTCCCTCTTCCTGCAGAACGATGGTGATTAGATTAGTCCCTGCAAGCGTCCCACACCTGTGGTCCTCACGTGTCTTCCTTCAGGGAAGTGAGTAATGAGATTAGCTGTGAGACGAGGCCACACAGCGGGACCCCAGCACGGACCTGCAGTTGCCTAACCCACGAGGGATTAAAGGGGCCGGGGGGCAGAGAGGGCAGGGGTGGGCAGGATGGGCGGCTGGTTGAAGACTGTTAAACATCAGTAGGGTGAACCTGCGGCTGGGGCGTGCGCCACGGTTCGGTTCTGACCAAAACTGAGGAAATCTGTAAAAATTGTAATCTTTATTTTTGTATTAATTTTCTCACGTTTCCCTTAAATTAGTGGCAATTTTTCATTTCTCCAGCCAGGCCCTTCTGTCCTGTGTGTTTGCGCTTTATATATAAACATATTTACGAACATACGTAAAGATTTCATGCATCGTTTAGTTGATTTTCTTTCCAGATGTCAGAACACCGTCTCCATGTCTTCCTGTCCTCTGCATCTTCCTCTCACCGTCCCCCTGCGTGTCCTCGCTCACCACGTCCATAAACCTCCTCTTTGGTCTTCCTCTTCTCCTCTTTCCCGGCAGCTCGTCTCTCCTCTGGACACGTCCAAACCAACATCTCACTTCTCTCCCTCCACACCGTCCAACCTGAGCTGTCCCTTTAATATACTCGTTTTTGTGGATATCAATGTATTTATGGAAAGAACACAAACTTTTACTTAAAACAGAAATAAAGTTTAAGTTCAATTTTTCGGTCAGAACCTCTTTAAACAGACCCGCTCCAGACGTCCTTCAGAGGAGACACGTCTCACTTTACCTCAGTACATTCTTGTACTTTTACTTTATTCCTGTACTTTGCTTTACACTCTCAGTACATTCCTGTACTTTACTTACACCTCTCAGAGTACATTCCTGTACTTTTTACTTCTTTCCTGGCAGTTCCATCCTCAACGTCCTTCTCCTGATATACTTCTTGTCTCTTCTCTGTTCCAAACCAACAGTGTCCTATCCTCTCTCTCACTCTCTCTCTCTCTCTCTCTCTCTCTCTCTCTCTCTCTCTCTCTCTCTCTCTCCTCACCGTCCAACCTGTATCAATGTATTCATGTAAAGAAAACTTTATTTAAATGTTTACTTCAGTTTTTCGATCAGTTAAGTTTGTTTCCAGACACTTTCTCGTCTTTTTCAGTTGTTTTCTTCTTCTATCGCTCTTCGTCGGGTTTTCGTTGTGGTTTTTATCTGATCATCTTTTTGGGAATATTCGAGTCTTCACTTCATTTCATGTCTGGTTGTAATACCCCCCCCTTTTTTTTTTTCTTTGTCTTCATCAGTTTCTTCACTGATTGTGGGAAATTGATATTTAGATGTTTATTAAAACCCTGACGTTATTTACTGGTGATGTTTCAGTTAAGTTCTTGCATTTTTTTTTTTTTTTTTTTTTTTTTTTCCCCTCCAAACATGCCTTTAGTGATTGTAATCAGGGTTTTTTTATTTATTTATCTGAATTCCTGCGGTTTATCTGAGTGTTTCTTCAGACGTGGACTTTTGGAGATTAAATCACAGTAAAGGTCACCTAAAGGATGTGTGGAACAGCGTGGCTTGATCTGAGCTGCAGCTCCTTCTTTAACTTCCTCTTAATGACATGGTGGGCGGTGAGGACTGCGAGGAAGTGTTGGTGTCTTTTATAGTCCTCCCTCGTGTTGTAAGAGTCAATTATCTTCAGTTTCAGATCCTCGGCTGGCTGTTCAGACGAGCCCAGGGCTGCCGAGCAGAAACGCTCAATTGCGTAATTAATTACGCTGTGGATTCGTCTCCACCTGGCTTGAATTAATGAGTCAAAAAAAACAAAACCAGAAGCACCAATGAATCTCTTGACTGATGTGTTTATTGGCCTCTGGAAGTGCAGAATGTGTAGATATACCGAGCCGATGCACTTCCACAGTTCTCACTTTAAAGGTGTAAAATCGTGACGTTTTTAAAACCCAACGAGATCAAAGTTCCCATTTCTGCCTTTTAAAATTGATTTTTTTCTGAAAAAGATCAACAAATCCCACATCGACGCACTCCTCATAGAAAAGGTGTTCCATCCAGATGTTCTTGATGCACTTCAGAACAATTACAGATGTTGCTGCACTATTTTCAGGTGGAAATCTCATGTTTGCGGTTAATGAACTCCTTTAAACCCAGAACTGAAAAATGTGCCGCTAACGTTCTTCCCAAATTTGCCCTTTCTAATTTTCAAGGCAGTTTGCTTCATAAAATAATTTCAGAATGTGAGCGGGGACGGCACGGTTAATAATGGGACAGTCCTTAAATGTAAAGTGAAAGTGACTAACAGGCATTGTGAAACGTAGTGAAACACAACCGAACACGCACACCTTCCAGCAGGGGGCAGACATATCCAGCACCTGGGGAGCAGTGATGGGGACGGTACCTTGATCGAGGGAGCCTCAACCTCCTGGTCTGATTCAAACCCACGATCCAGTCTCGACGCCAGACCAGTGCGACTGTATAATGTCTGGGTTAATGAGCTTTAAGAAGCAGAAAGAACTGGTCCCGGTCAGTGTCCGTGTAGCAGAGACCGCAGGGACGTCGGGACGGATGGGTCGGGGTGGGTTCTGAGCACGTTCCTCTTTAACATGAACTCTTGTCTGCCCCGCAGGAAGCCCAGGATAAACTCCCAGCTGGTGGCCCAGCAGGTGGCCCAGCAGTACGCCACCCCTCCTCCGCCGAAGAAAGAGAAGAAGGAGAGGCCCGAGAGGCCCGAGAAGCCCGAGAAGCCCGAGAAGCCAGAGAGGCCGGAGAAGCCAGAGAGGCCCGAGAGGCCCGAGAGGCCGGAGAAGGAAAGAGTGGAAGGCGAGCGTCCCGAACGGAACGGGCCGGAGGTCGAGCAGCCCGGCAAGGACAAGATCGAGAAGGACCAGCCTGAGAAGGAGAAGAAGGACAGAGAGAAAGAGATCACTCCTGCCATCACCAAGAAACCCAACAGCAAAAAGACCAGGTACGATTTCCAGCTGATTCACAACATGATGGTACGATCTTCTTCTTCTTCTTCTTCTTCTTCTTCTTCTTCTTTTTCTTTTTCTTTCTCTTCCGTGAAAGTGCACAGTGAACCACAACAAAACTGGACTTCTGCATTTAACCCATGCACACAAACACACACCGTGCAGCAGGGGGCAGCTATGAAAGCGCCCGGGGAGCAGTGATGGAGACGGTACCTTGCTCAAGGGTACGTCAGGGCAACCTACTGGTGAGGGGTTTGAACCCACAATCTTCCGATCTGGTGGCTCCCTAACCACTAGGCCACCGCTGCCCCTTGACCTCCAGGTTCAGAGGCGAGTAACCTACCACTAGACACTGCCTCCTCCCCGCCTCCTCCCCGCCTCCTCCCCGCCTCCTCCCCGTGTTCCCCAGGTCGGCTCATCGGTTCGGTGTGGAGTCTCCGAACCGCAGTTTATTATTTCTCAGAATTACTTTACTTTTTAAAATGTGACGTTTTTCCATTCTGCGCACATTTATGTTCAAGAAATTATTGGTGTGAAAAAGCAATTTCCCTCCAAACTTTGTGAAACCGTTAGCAGCCACAGCTGCTGTTTGCTAGGCAGGCCACTCCTTGGCAGATGTGAAGTGAAAGTGACTATTCTGGTCATTTGTGAAACACAGCACACAGGGAGCCACAACCAAATGGCACCTTACACACGTGCGGCAGGGGGCAGCTATTGAAACACCCGGGGAGCAGTGACGGGGACGGTATCTCAGGGCAACCTACTGATCTGGGATGCAAACCCACAACCTTCTGATCCTGGGAATCCGCTCCCTAACCACTAGACCACCGCTGCCATTTAAACCCGTTTCTAGACCCAGAGGTCGAGACTTTTCCTCATTACCTGATTTTGAGTTTTTCTTTTGATCTGGAGATCTTATTGAACCTTTTGCTGCTGGAAAGGTTGGATTTTAGAGATTCAGCAGCTTCCATCTTTTATTACACCTGTATGAATAAATCCCAGGCACTGGTTGAATCCCAGGCACTGGTTGAATCCCAGTCACTGGTTGAATCCCAGTCACTGGTTGAATCCCAGGCACTGGTTGAGTTGGTAAATGGACGTTTGTTTAATGTTGGAGAGTTTTTGTCTGTTGGAAAATCTCAGATCTCCTCTTCTCTTTCCTCTAAACTCTTTACAGCCTGTTTTCTTCCTCATCATTCTCGAAGTCTTCTTCTAGACAGGTTCTCTTGTCGTCGTCTTCTGCTAGGTTCTCCCAGTTCTGCTGATCGTCACCGCCTCTTGTTTGTTAGCCGTCTTTGATCAGTGTTGTTTCTGCTCTGTCAGGTGACCTGGGGTTTGAGAAACGAAATAAAAATGATTCTAATCTAAAATCATTACTAACACTGCATTCTCTCAGTTGTGTTTTTTGTAGATCAGGCAGCGTAAGAAGAGAATCAAAAGACTTCTTCTCCACGGCGCTCTTGGCCTGTAAGCTCCTTTGTGATGATGTAACTGCTTTTGTTCTTCTGATCTGGTTTCAGACCCAAGACAGACAGCCATCAGAGCCCACCCAGCGAACGAAACAGCATACAGTCTGGGAAGTCGACCACCAAGACCAAGAACCATCACATCTCAAGGTGCCTCGCTTTTCATCCGGAGTGCACTTTTCTTGTCTTTGTGGATCAAATGACCCAGTGTGGTGTTTGGTGCCAAAATGCAGCCTCGTCCCTCGTCCCTCGTCTCATTAGGACACTAATGCCGTCCCGTAAAAAACGAAGGTTATTAATAACTGCATCTGGAGATTCCTCGCGTCTGCTCGAGGAGCTACTGTAAGTCATTCTGTCAGCGAACAAAGCTGGCAAGCAGCTGCAATGCTACTCAGAGAAAGAGCCCCGCCCCCCTCGCTCTTTCTCTCCGTCTCTGTCTCTGCTCCTTTCTTCGCCCCCCCCCACCGAATGAGTGTGTGAGTGCATTAGTCGTGGGCTGAGCTCAAATGAGCAGCGCAGTGTTTCACTCCCACACAGTCTCTGCTGGCTGCCGTCCCACTCTCCTGTCTGTGTCTCACAACGCCAGCGAGTCTCAGTGTGTCTCATTGTCCGAGAGACCGGAGGACTAATCCCAGCCATTGAGACGCTGCTTTAATCTAAATGCATCCCACGTGAGAAATGACCCTCAAACCTGCTTTCCAAATTCCTTCTTTCAATTGAGTTTGTTTGGATCGTCGTCGTCGTCGTTAGGCGTCTCCACGTCCTCTAGAGCATCTTCCTCTTTCACACCGTCCCCCTGCATGTCCTCTCTCATCACACCCATAAACCTCCTCTTTGTCCTTCCTCTTCTCCTCCTTCCTGGCGGCTCCATCTTCAGCATCCTCCTCCTGATACACTCCTCGTCTCTCATGTCCAAACCAACGCAACGTCACTTTGTCTAAAGCGTCTATACTGAGCTGTCCCTCTCATACACTTGTTCCTAATTCTATCTGTCCTCGTCCCTCCCAACGCAAATTTCATCATCTTTCCATCGCCTTCAATTCGTATAACACAGCTGGTCTCACTACTTTCTCCAACCCGTATAACCTAGCTGATCTCACTACCGTCTACAACCTGTATAACACAGCTGGTCTCACTACTGTCTGCAACCCACCTAACCTAGCTGGTCTCACTACCGTTTGCAACCCATCTAACCTAGCTGGTCTCACTACCGTCTCCAACCCGTATAACATGGCTGGTCTCGCTGCCGTTTTAGTTTAATTGGGGGAGTTTAATGAAACACTGATTAGTCATTTACATCCATCCCGATCAGACTGAAGCAGCTTAGCTCCTGAATTCACACCGAATCTAGACTCAGACTCAGGCTCAGGCTCAGGCTCAGGCTTTTTTACTCAACAGAGTCATTCATTACAGTTGTGTGCAAAAGTCTTCATCCCCCGATTTCTTCAATCTTCACTTGTATTTTCAACGCGCTGAGGGAAAGATCTCCGGATCTTCCTGAAGGACAAAGTTTTTGTCTCTCATTTTCAGTACAGTCCCTGTACCTGAGCACAGGAGTTGATGCTGAACATTGGAACCTTTGTTATCTAGAACCTAGATTTAGGACACAGCCGGGAGCACAAAGCATTTCTCCGACATAAAGAGGGTCGAAACTGTCCCGTAGAGATTAATGAGGTGATCAGTCTCAATAATAAATGAGGTTTTTAGGTCCTAAATCCACAAACTTTGGGGGCTAAAATGAAAGTGCATGATATTTTGTATGTATTTGTATTTATATTGTAACCTGTTCAAATGTTCCCTTAATGAAGCAGTCGGTTTATATTTATAGCCTCTTTGTGATCGACAGACCCAAGCTGAAGAATGTGGACCGGAGCACCGCCCAGCAGCTGGCCATCACCGTGGGGAACGTGACGGTGATCATAACGGACTTTAAGGAGAAGACTCGCTCCTCCTCCACCTCCTCGTCCACGGTCACCTCCAGCGCCGGGTCCGAGCAGCAGCACCAGAGCTCCGGCTCCGAGAGCATGGACAAGGGCTCGTCCCGCGCCTCCACCCCCAAAGGAGACCTCTCGGTCGGGCACGACGAGTCGTTCTGAGCCCCCTGGTCCCCCCGCCTTTCTCCTCTGGACACTGTGGAACTGCCGGGAGCCCCGAGGGCGGTCGTCGCACCGTGATCCCAGGCCCTGCTCCAATTCCAACCCGGTTGCTTTCCAATCATTGGAAGGGGACAATCGTCCCTCATACACACATTTACACGCGCGCACACACACACACACAGTTTTTGGAGATAAGATCTCACTGGACCCGATTCAGTCGCCGCTACACCCCAGCATCTCTGGAGTAACAGCAGGGCCCGTGGGATTCGCGTCCCCTCCTTGACGGCGTCCCGCTCTCTTGTATGTATTGTTTTATATTTGTAAGTGAATATCAGGCTGAATCAACATTTTTCTTTTTTTTGTAAAAAAAAAAAAAAAAAAAAAAAAAAAAGAATCAGAAAAAAGTCTGCTGTGCACAATAGCCACCTACATTTGAAAGATTCTCCACACTTATTTATTACCTGTTTCATCTTCATACTTTCAGAGCTTCGTTCCGTCAAAGCTTCGCTCAGTAGTTCGGCTCCCTTTTTACACTTTTGAACGAGTCCAGCGTTTTTTCGCCGGAGCCTCCTGAGAAAACACTCCCACACTGGTGCTAGCTACACTGTGAATCTGTTCTCCCGCTTCGGACCGTCCTTCACACGAGGTCCTCCAGCTTTCACGGCCACCCGGCGGTTCCTTCAAGCCGGTCCCGGTCCCGAGAGGCTCGACGGCGAGGAGGCATCAGGAGCTGAACGACGTCGCTGCGGTTTCTTCTCGGGCCCGGTTCTCCCTCCTTAAAGTGGGAACCACGTTGCTTTTCAGTTTTCTCCCAGGTTTGGACCGGGTTCGGTTTCCTTTTTTTTTTTTTCTTTTTTTTGTGTCGCAAACACTAAAAGGTCCCGTCGAGAGCTCGGCGAGCTGAGTTGGGCTTCATCTGCTCAGAATGTGACTCGCAGTTCCGAACGTCGGGAGAAACGAGACCCTTACTCAAAATGAGCACCGAAGGAAAACTTATCTGTATGTTTTATTTTATTTGACTTTCTTTTTTTTTTTTTTTTTGGACAGCATCTCGTCGAGAACGGCCAAATTGAGTCAACGAGTCCACCTGATTCCCCTGGAACTGTATTAAACCTGTATAAAGTATGTGTATATGATATGAGTTTTATTTATTGAAGGACCAAAGGAATTTGATATTGATGACATGCTAGACAAATAATTCAAAATGTAATGATCTTATGTGTGATATTATAATACCTTTTAAATAAAGTCTAATATAATCCCTATCCGCTGCCTCACCTTTTTATACGTCTGTAAACCGACGGAGCCCCAAAAAACCAGTTTCGTGTCGGACGTCGCTGCCGCCGTTTTCTCGCAGGCCGCGCTCCGTTCGGAGGGTCGCGTGCAGCGTTCGGGACGGAGAGAGCGGATTAGAAAAATCAAAAGCTGTGAAAGTAACGGAAGCGAAGACCCCGCCCTCCGCCGACCCTGAAGTTTTCATTGGCTGCTCTTTAGTTTCTCGTCCTGGCGAGTCCGCGGTAGAGACGTCCTCGACCGTCGAGCGCACGAGGGCTTTCTGACTCCCAGAGACGGTGACGGTGCCGGGTGCTCCTGTGACCCGCGCTTGTTGGAAACTGGTCACTTCCTGTGTCGTTTTGAAAAATGCAAAGTGGGCGGAGGAAGGAGGAGGAGGAGGAGGAGCTACCGATGCCACATTTCAAACCCCTGTAGATTCCGATCCTGCTAAGCAATGTATAGCCTACTTTCCATTTATGCCTATAGCCATCTCTTCACTTGCCTTACCCGCTACCATCTCAACAGCTTTTGTAAAATTGTAAAGAGATGAAAGAAAAAAAAAACATTGAATTGTATCTTAATTTATTGAAATTTGAAGAAAAAAAAAACCAAACAAATACATCAAAAGCTCAATTTAAATAACGCTTGTATGTGTAACTCCAAAATGGTGCAAATGTCAACATGATAGGCTACAAATGGCAATGGAGCTGAACATTATTCTTTTTTTTTTCCTTTTGTTTCATTTTTTCGGTTTTTATTAAGCGCAAGCAGTTCTGTTCTTGTGTACGACCAGTAACCTTAATTTACTGTGTAAAGATGGTTACATTTTTCAGCTTCCTTTGTCAGAAACCCGGTAATCGAATGCTTGTTTGTGATCTACGGTAGCATTAACGTGGAGTTCAATAGAAGTGTACAGATCGCCCGATCGTTTCATTTGATCCTGATACGACGTTGTTGTGAAAGCGCTTTTCCAGTTTCGTAATGACGTAGGGTCTGTCGGTGTATTACTCGAACCCTTTCCTTTCAACCTTGTCATGCTTTTCGTTCCTTGCTAGTTGCCGAGTGTTTTTGGTATTTTTGTGTGATGGTTGCATTAATTTTTTTCTTGTGTACATGTATTGGCAATTTTTTTTTTTACCTTTTTTTATTATTATTATTATTATTATTATTATTATTATTGATCATTCCTCCTTGTCTATAGCTACTACAATGTTCAGATACTACACTTTCCGGCATGTGCACGACTTTGCTCTTAGAGGCTAACTTATCGTTTTCTCTGCTTCAAATAGAAATGTCTATTTATGCATTTTGCTTGTAGTTTTTCACAAATAAAATGTTCAATTTATCTAAAACACCTTTGTCTTTCTTTCAAGATGTCCGAGCTTTAGTAAAAGAGAAACTAAAGTATATTTTTAACTCTCTTAAAGGGCTTTTAGTCTGGAGCCTAAAATAAATATAATGGGGTCTTTGATTTTATCCTGTCTTTTTTGTTTTAATTAAAATTATAATCCAGATTGCTGCTCATTCAGCTCAATAATTTTGGAAACATAAATCTACTGAAGTTTTTGAAAGCCTGGCTAAAAGCTTTTAAGACGTTTTCTTTGAATTATTTCCATTTACAATTCTAAAAGTGACTCTAGTGACTTTAGAGCAAAACCGAACACACCCTCTGTATTTAAAGCAGACATATCCAGCGCCCGGGGAGCATTGATGGGGACAGTACCTTGATCAAGGGAACCTCAGGGTAACCTACGGGTCTGGGATTCGAACCCACAACCTTCCGGTCCTGGAGCCTCGTCCCTAAACTCTTGGCTGCCCAATGAAAAATGGAAAATGAACCTAATCTACACATTGATGTCGGGACAGCGGTGACTTCGTGGCCCAGAATTGGAAGGTCATGGGTTCAAATCCCGGACCAGTAGGTTGCCCTGAGTTACACATGGTCAAGTTACCGTCCCCGTCACTGGTCCCCGGGTGCTGGATATTTTAGAGTTAGGGTTTTTTTTTCTTTTTTTAGAAGAAAAAAATCCAGTCTACTTCCATCGCTCCATGGTCCAGTTCTGATGTCCACTGTAGGAGTATTCAGTGGTGGACAGGGGACAGAATGGACACTGTTCTGATACCTTTCTAACTTTTAGCAGTTTTTACTGCAGCAGTTCTTCTCTGGAACCACATGAGCCATTTGAGTCTTCAGCACCTGTGGCTCTATGAGTGGTTCTCCTTTCTTGGAGCCCTTTTGGTCTGTTATGACCATAAAAGCTGCCATGTTGGAAGATGTTCTAACCCAGCTTGTCTCGCCATCACAGATCGTCCCTCGGATCCCCACACTCTTCTATTTTCCCTGCTTCCATCATCAAGAACAGACTGTTCACTTACAACTACTACTACTACTAACATCTCCCAGCCTGGCAGGAGAACCTGGAGCCAGATCATCAGACATTTAGTTTCATTTTGCTCAGCATGATGTGTTTTTAGGATAATCAGCGTATAATTGGGACAAACTTTGGTGGCTTGCTGGAAGGAATCTTCCTTTAGCGTCAAAATCGAACAAAATTAGACGAAATCAGAGACGTGGCGAATGTCCAAAATATCACCAACGGCAGCCGTTTGAAAGCCCTGGTAAAAAGCATGAGTGAGATTGATTTTTCAGAGGAAGTGCAGAAAGTATAGGTGTGTAAATCTGTGCTCTCGTCCCTCAACCTCACCTTCATCTCTCCTTGTCCGTGCCGATTAGAAGTCCTCCGCTGGCGCTCGGCCCCTGGGGCCTGCTGAGAGCTTCTTCAGCGGAGATTGAGATGTCAGAGGCTGGACGGCCACCCCCCGTGTAGATCACCGACTTTACACTCGAGGGAGCCTCCCTCTGAGCTGCCTTCTCTTCGCTCCCTACTGAGAGCGAATACACATCTTTTCCTCCCTCTGGCTTCCTCTCGGCCTCCGACTGGAGTGCCAAGAATTTTAACTCCTTTCTTTGGAACCTTACGTTTTCCTCCCGTGTGAAGAGTCCAGGCAGCGGAGTCTGTTACTCATTTGTTTGAGAATATTTGAGATTTCCACCACTGCTTACGGTCAGTTCTGTAGTAGTGTTATATGGATCGGAGACATTGGTGTGTCCAGCTATGTTATACAGGTTGGAGACGGTAGTGGGACCAGCTATGTTATATGGATTGGAGATGGTAGGGAGAACAACCATGCCCTATGGGTTGGAGATGGTAGTTGGAGACCAGCTATTTTATACAGGTTGGAGACGGTAGTGAGACCAAGTATGTTATACGGGTTGGAGATGGTAGTGAGACCAGCTATGTTATATGGGTTGAGGACAGTAGTGAGACCAGCTATGTTAAGTGGATTGGAGACATTGGTGTGTCCAGCTAGGTTATACTGGTTGGAGATGGTAGTGAGACCAGCTATGTTATACAGGTTGGAGATGGTAGTTAGACAAGCTATGTTATACGGGCTGAGGACAGTAGTGAGACCAGCTATGTTAAATGGATTGGAGACATTTGTGTGTCCAGCTATGTTATACAGGTTGGAGACAGTAGGGAGACCAGGTATGTTATATGGGTTGGAGACGGTAGTGAGACCAGCTATGTGATACAGGCTGGAGACGGTGATGAAAATACTGATGGGGGTTCTGGAGCTGTCAGAGTTAAAGATGCTGAGATTTGCGCTGGGAGGGACGAGGACAGAAAAGATTAGGTACGAGTATATTAGAGGGACAGCTCAGGTTGGACAGTTTGGGGACAAAGTGAGAGAATTGAGACCGCATTGTTTTGGACGTGTCCAGAGGAGAGATGAGGAGTATCAGGAGGAGGATGTTGAGGATGGAGCTGCCAGGAAAGAGGAGAAGAGGAAGGACAAGAGAGCTTCATTCTCCTCCTCTAAAGACTGTTCAGGAAGAAAGGCTTCGGAACGTCCTTTCTGGACGGACGTGCTGTGTTTGAACATCTGTTGCAAAGTGAAGACAGTCTGGTGGTCAGGCAGGACTGGGACACCAATCACTGATCACAAAGGTCCCTTTGAGAACCTAGGAACTAACTAGGGACTGACTAACTCCTAATGGGATCCTCTACAGGGATTTAGTCCCTGACTCCAGGTCAGGTCTTTTCTGCAGACCCTTGTCCATCCCATGGTGTCCAGTGAGGAATTCCAGATGGTGAGGAAAAGGGGGGGGGGGTGGACATCTGCAGATAAGAGAGCAGCACTTTTATTGCGAGCAAGAAATCAGGAGGCCGATGTGTTTAACAGCGTTGATGGCGAAGGGATGTGAGGACTGTAGGAACTAGAGTGTGTGTGTGTGTGTGTTTGAAGTACAGGTGCAGCAGTAGATCCGTCCCAGCAGGGGGGACTATGTCCGATATGAGTGACAGTTCCCAGTATTAACAAAGACCATCTGAGTCCTCAACGGTCGACCTCGCCTCAGATTAACCTCACATGGACGAGGAAGGCTGACTCTGCCAGGTCCAGCAAACGCTCGCCAACTTCAAAGTCGCAAAAAAAAAAAAGTTTAAGATCTTCAGCTCCCTCCGAGTTTGCAAGTCAGAAAAATGTTTTGAGCCCATAATGTTGGAAACTTATGGTGGACACATTTCTCACATCTAATTTCATGATATTTTCATGAAGCGACTTCAAAAACGTCTCCCGGTCATTTGGTTCCTCCCCTACAGGTTACAGTGTCCTAGTGTTTTTAGGGACGAGGCCCCAGGATCAGAAGGTCATGTGTTCGAATCCCAGACCAGGAGGTTACCATGAGGTACCCTTGATCAAGGTACCGTCCCTGTCACTGCTCCCCGTGTGCTGGATATGTCTGCCCCCTGCTGGATGGCGTGTCCTTTACAACATGTTTCACTTTTTATTCTGTTTCTGCCTAAAAATGTCTAAAAGCATCATAAAAATCATAAAAGGGCAACATGAAAAAAAATCCCTTCTCTCGCTCTGCCGTCCCTTCTCTCGCTCTGTCGTCCCTTCTCTCGCTCTGTCGTCCCTTCTCTCGCTCTGCCGTCCCTCCTCTCGCTCTGCCGTCCCTCCTCTCGCTCTGCCGTCCCTTCTCTCACTCCTCTCGCTCTGTCGTCCTTTCTCTCGCTCTGTCGTCCCTTCTCTCACTCTGCCGTCCCTTCTCTCGCTCTGTCGTCCCTTCTCTCACTCTGTCGTCCCTTCTCTCGCTCTGCCGTCCCTCCTCTCGCTCTGCCGTCCCTCCTCTCGCTCTGCCGTCCCTTCTCTCACTCCTCTCGCTCTGTCGTCCTTTCTCTCACTCCTCTCGCTCTGTCGTCCTTTCTCTCGCTCTGCCGTCCCTTCTCTCACTCCTCTCGCTCTGTCGTCCCTCCTCTTGCTCTGCTGTCCCTTCTCTCGCTCTGCCGTCCCTTCTCTCGCTCTGCCGTCCCTCCTCTCACTCTGCCGTCCCTTCTCTCACTCCTCTCGCTCTGTCATCCTTTCTCTCGCTCTGTCATCCCTTCTCTCACTCTGCCGTCCCTTCTCTCACTCTGCCGTCCCTCCTCTCGCTCTGCTGTCCCTCCTCTCGCTCTGCCGTCCCTTCTCTCACTCCTCTCGCTCTGTCGTCCTTTCTCTCACTCTGCCGTCCCTTCTCTCACTCAGCCGTCCCTTCTCTCGCTCTGCCGTCCCTCCTCTCGCTCTGCCGTCCCTTCTCTCACTCCTCTCGCTCTGTCGTCCTTTCTCTCACTCCTCTCGCTCTGTCGTCCTTTCTCTCGCTCTGCCGTCCCTTCTCTCACTCCTCTCGCTCTGTCGTCCCTCCTCTTGCTCTGCTGTCCCTTCTCTCGCTCTGCCGTCCCTTCTCTCGCTCTGCCGTCCCTCCTCTCACTCTGCCGTCCCTTCTCTCACTCCTCTCGCTCTGTCATCCTTTCTCTCGCTCTGTCGTCCTTTCTCTCACTCTGCCGTCCCTTCTCTCACTCTGCCGTCCCTTCTCTCGCTCTGCTGTCCCTCCTCTCGCTCTGCCGTCCCTTCTCTCACTCCTCTCGCTCTGTCGTCCTTTCTCTCACTCTGCCGTCCCTTCTCTCACTCAGCCGTCCCTTCTCTCGCTCTGCCGTCCCTCCTCTCGCTCTGCCGTCCCTTCTCTCACTCCTCTCGCTCTGTCGTCCTTTCTCTCACTCTGCCGTCCATTCTCTCACTCTGCCGTCCCTCCTCTCGCTCTGCCGTCCCTCCTCTCGCTCTGCCGTCCCTTCTCTCACTCCTCTCACTCTGCCGTCCCTTCTCTCACTCTGGCTCCAGCAAGTTGATCCAGTTAAATCAATCTCTAGAAATGATATTGGCTGACATGATCACATGACTCTGTCACGAGTTTTAAATGGACGCTCAGGCGCGGGAGTTTCGTGGGCCGAGCGTTGATGAAGAAGCAGTGAGCCTCACCAGAAGCTAACGTGATTATCGGAGAAGACGCAGGACTGGTGTTCTGGCATTAGGCCTCAGGCGGCGATCAATAAGAGAAACCATGTAGTTTGATTTGTTTAAATCAATAAAACATTGATCGCCAAAGTGTGCCCCCCCTCCAAACACCCCCTCAAACACCCCCTCCTCGGCCCACTTGCACTTCTAGCCTCACGTTGTTCAGGGGGCTTATGGATTGTTTTCTTTTTACGCAATTACTTTACAGAAGGCTGGATGATGGATGGAGGAGAAGAAATCTGAATGAGTGTGGATACACGCTGAGAAGTTTAACAACAGCTCTCTCTCTCTTGCTCTGCCTGTCTTTCTCTCTCTCTTTCTCAATGCCGGTCTCTCTTCCTGTCTATCCCTCTTTCTGTCTCTCCTTGCTCCTGTCTCTCTCTCTCTCCCCATATTTCTCAAATTAGCTTTATTTTCTCTATTCCTCTCCTACTTCCTGCTCTGTTTCTCATACTGCTCCTTTGTCCACTCTCTTTTCCTCCTTTGTCCCTTCCTCCCCAACTCTCCAAATTTCTCTTCTTTTGCCCTCTCATTAACCCTCTCTTCCTCTCTCCTACTCCATCAATTCACTCTCAAATTCCTCCTTCTCCGTTCTACTTATTCCCCTTCTAATTTTTCTTATTTCTTTCTTTCTCACTTTCAGTCTGTTTCCTTTTTGTCCTTTTCTCTCCTTCCCCCCTCTCTCTCTCTCTCTCTCTCTCTCTCTCTCTCTCTGAGAGATCTCCATCCTTCCCATCCTCTCCCACTCTGACCTGTGTGGGACCACACATTCTCTCCTCTGATTATCCAGGACTTTAATTGCGCTCTCTCTCTCTCTCGCTCGCTCTCTCTCTCTCTCTCTCTCGCTCACTCTCTCTCTCTCTCTCTCTCGCTCTCTCTCTCTCTCGCTCTCTCTCGCTCTCTCTCTCTCTCTCTCTCTCTCGCTCGCTCTCGCTCTCTCTCTCTCTCGCTCTCTCTCTCTCTCTCTCTCTCGCTCGCTCGCTCGCTCTAAATTTTCTTCACTCTTCATTTCTTCTTTTTTCAATAGTTTTCTCTTTACTTCTTTCATTCTCACTTGTTTGCTCACTCTCACTTGTTTCTTTCTTTCTTTGCATCCCTCCCTTTTCTACCTAACCCCCCCCCTCTCTCTCTCTCTCTCCTACCCCCCCCTCTCTTTTTCCACTTCCCCCTCCCCCTTTCTCCTACTTTTCTCATTCCATCTCTCTCTCTCTCTCTCCATCCTTCCCATCCTCTCCCACTCTGACCTGTGTGTGACCCGTGTGGGACCACACTTTCTCTCCTCTCTGATTATCCAGGACTTTAATTGCTCGCTCGCTCTCTCTCTCTCTCTCTCTCGCTCTAAATGTTCTTCTCTCTTCATTTCCTCTTTTGTCAATAGTTTTCTCTTTACATCTTTCATTCTCACTTGTTTGCTCACTCTCACTTGCTTCTTTTTCTTTGCATCCCTTCCTTTTCCACCTAACCCCTCTCTCTGTTTCTCTCTCTTTCACTTCCCCTTTCTCCTACCTCTCTCTCTCTCTTTTTCACTTCCCTCTCCCCCTTTCTCCTACCTTTCTCATTCCATCTCTCTCTCTCTCTCTCTGTAGGACAGACTGCTGTTCGGTTCCTCTGCTCGTTAAGTGTACAGTGTGTTTTTGTTCCTGAGGGCCGAGGGGGGTGTGTTTATTTTTCAGCAGCTGCTTGTTTTCCTGCAACTACCAAAAGTCTAATCACTCGGTCCCAGTGTCTCTGAGCACACTTTCATCTCCCATTCTTTCTCCCTCCTTTCTCTACTTTTTTCCCTCCTTCTCTCTTCCCACTCTCCCTCTTTATCCGCTCTGTCTCTCCCACCCTGTCTCTATTTCTCTCCTATCTCTATTTTCCTTTCTCTTTCTCTCTCTCTGTCTCTCTCTCTCTCTCTCTCTCTACCGAAAGAAGCCTCGTTTAGGTTTCGGTGAAAGGAGGATAATTTAACACTCGTTAGAGAGAGTGTGCGATCACTGATCCTGTATGTAACATTAATAATTGATGACCTCGGCGCCCTCAGCGGCCTGTTAGACAGACATACCTGCGGGTCAGCGCCGCTTCCCACATCCGTCTGTCATGTCTTCATTTGTCTCCGCTCGCTGCAGCACCTGTGGGCACGTCTCCGTATTCACGTCAAACCCGACCGCCTCGCCTTCCTTCTTCCGCCTCTCCGCTCCAGCCAGGCCAAGATAACAACCAATTATAAACCATCCACGTCCGAACGTTCAGTTCTTCCCCGAGTCTGGTTCTGCCGGTCAGAGCTTTTCTACAGAGATTCTACAAACTTCAAAGGATTTTTTGAGAAATCTGCGAAAATAAGAATCGACGAGTCTAGTTTTCAGTCGTGTTGCACGAATTAAGTCTTTGTCTGAGGCATGTAAGTGAATTCCAACAATTTTGCTAAATTTCTGTATGCTTCACTGGACGGGTCTAGACTTTGACCAGACGTCAAAATCAATATAGAAACACACAACAACTCAAAGAAGGTCCAGACCATCTTGTATTTTATTGCTGAGGAACAGTTCTCCAGATCTTCCTGAAGGACAGTGTTGTTGTCTCTCATGTTCAGTCCAGTCTCTGTACCTGAGCAGTTCTCCAGATCTTCCTGAAGGACAGTGTTGTTGTCTCTCATATTCAGTCCAGTCTCTGTACCTGAGCAGTTCTCCAGATCTTCCTGAAGGACAGTGTTGTTGTCTCTCATGTTCAGTCCAGTCTCTGTACCTGAGCAGTTTGATAGTTCTGTGTTGGTTAATCCACACAGTGATCTACGTCTGAACCTTCAAGCAGAACAAAGCGTCTAACTTAAGACATGAAGCAGTGAAGAACCAGGAGCAGATGATTCCAGATGATCAGGAGATTTGTTTACTGCTGGACACTGAGTGGGTGGAACCCCTTTATCTTGAACCTTGTATCTTAAGACACTTTGCAGCCTGGATGAAGGTGAATCCCAACAAAATCTAAAGAAAAGACTTCTCACAGTACTGCATGCTGCAAGTTTAATTGGTGCAAATATAATTTAGTTAAGCAGTGCACATTGGGGCAGCGGTGGCCTAGTGGTTAGGGACTAGGCCCCAGGATCAGAAGGTCATGGGTTCAAGTCCCAGACCAGTAGGTTGCCCTGAGGTACCATTGAGCAAGTTACCGTCCCCGTTACTGCTCCCCGGGCGCTTTCAATAGCAGAGGCTGTATTTCTTCTGTGTTGTGTTTCACAAGAATAGTCACTTTCACCTATTTATCAGAAGCATTAAATTTAACTGATGCTAATTAAAATATTTTATACTACTTAAAACATTTGTGTTTTACATTTCCATGTACGTTTACTGTTGCTTCTGTGCTCTTATTTACACACTTATTCATTTGTTCTTTTATTCTTAGAACTATAGTTGAAGCCTCACAGGATTTCATTGTATCGGAGTAACAGATCTTTCTATTCTTCTATTCCACATTTCCGTCAGCAGTTCAGTCACTAACCGCTTAAACGACACTGTTTATCGAACCATTTAATCGTGTATAAATTTAGACGGAAATTAGTGTAAAAAAAAGAGTCAGGAAACATGGCTGCCAGATTATTTTTCTTTCAAATATCTTGCTCTTCAGCCGACTTGAGTGGGCCGTGTTGTGCGGCGAGAGCAGATGATTGATGGCTGATAATAAGGAAAGGTGCCAGCAGTTGTCTTTTCAAACCCTCGAACTGCATCATCGCTTTATTACGATGGGCCTGTTGGGCTAAACGGTGCTGATCTGTCATCGTAGGTGTTTAAATTGGAGATTAACAGAAGGCCAGCGTCAGCAGAAAAGCCCAGCTGTCGCGTAGACAGTCCCGGTCCAGGGCCGCTGATGAATTGGCGCGATTATGGCGTATGTTAATCCGGGCCAGCCACCGTAATGTGGATACGCAGCATGACTGGCGGGCCAAATTGTTTCTAATTTTCTTAATTTCACAATGAGCAAGTTCTGCTCGCAGGCCCCGTGCTTTAATGCAAACGCTCTATCATTCTGAGTAATTACCACCCAATAAACGCTCTCTCGTAGCCGGCCCGGTGCAACGTGCAATCATTCTTGACCCGCCCGGCGATCCGCACTTATTAAGTGTGTGAACTGCATAATGTTCGGCCACGGCGGTTAAATAATTAATGGCAATGAATTGCACTGGATGCAGAAACCATTTATCTATGCCCTAATCACATGTGTTTTCACCCAGCTTGCACTCATCAGAGTGTGTGCGTTCTGTTGTGTGTGTGTGTCGCGACATAATTACGTGGGTCTTAATCGCAGGAAAATGCCGCACATGCTTGTTTACAAATGGGACTGAATGTAAACCTGTGTTCTGAAATCATGTACAGCCTCCAGACATCGCAAAGCAGCTGGTGATTAATGAATTGCTGCACTTTATAGCCTGGAATAGTAACGCGGCGTGCATAATTCAACTCCTTATAAAAGAACCGTGTAAAAATGCCTCAACGTCGGCCGCTCACACTGTGAGGGCCTGTCAGAGCAGAGCAAACAAGCTCGTCTTATCAGTTCACCTCTATCACACCCTCATACCACACATCCGAACCGGTTTCATGTTGGTAAACAAAACGCCTCAGCCTGCTCGCTTACATAATCTCCTCTGACCTCAACGTAAGACAAATTAGACAGGGGATGGGAACTCTGGGAGGTCTCAGTGAGGTCAGACCTTTTCTTCCAATAGATGGACAGATAGCTGTGTAAAAGATTCTGATAAAAGTAGAAGTATGATTCAACTACTTTTTTGTACTGAGTAATGTACTGAGAGTGTAAAGTAAAAAGTGCAGGAATGTACTGAGAGTGCCTGAACTCCACCGTCCACTCTCCCTGTCCTCTCTCTCACGCCCCCTTCACTCTGTCCTGCACCGATGGACACAGAGGGACGTCTTTTCTGTGCGTAAAATAAATATTAAATATTAATATTAATATTAATAAATATAAAGATCTGTTTTGCCCTCCAGTTGGGCGGGGCTTTAAAGATGCGATGTTATGTGAAAACTATGAACTGTTTATCTTAATTCTTATATTTTCTTAGAGGTTAGAGTTCATTGACATTGTTGTAAGAACAGAATTGGAAAAAATATAAGAAAATTAAAAAATAAAATCATTTAAAAACCTGAAAAATCAATGCAAGTCTGCTGAGAAGTCATTTGGAGTAGTTTTATTTTTCTTTTTAGATACAGGTCCAACACACCTTGTCATCTTTACCTGGACAAGGTGTGATTAGGTTTGAAGCAAAGCTCTTCAAGGTGTCTCCTGGACCTGGATTGGGCATCCCTGCCTGACGTTAAAGGTTTTTTTAAAATCTTTTTAATGCTACCCCCAAATATTTTTTTCAGACAAAGTTCTTCATTGTTCTCCACAACTGTCCATACCGATTGCAGCTCCAATGTCTGTTTAGGAGCCTTCCAGTGCACCAAAAGTCCAATTTCACTGCCCGTCAAGAGAGTTCTTCACAATAAGGGGTCCATAAAAGTGTGTGCTTCACCTAAACGCTTAATGTCCTGCAATAGAGAAACTCCACCCTGGCTCTTAGCGCGCCATTAACATTGTTGGAAAAGCAGAGCTGCTCTAGTGACGAGGCTGTGGACGCTACAAATCATACAAGACGAGTAGGAGGAGGAGGCCTGGACGTGCTCCAAATGTGTGTTTCCATTTGGGATTCTTCCAAACTAAACCTCTCCAAGCCTCAGCCAAGGAGGCCTAATGAGGGAGGGTGGAAGGGGAGGGAGGGGAGAGGGGGTGATGTGAGGCAACGCAAACTCATTCACTCTGTCCTCCAGAGAAGGAGAAACTATGCCGCCGGCTCAGAGCTCCGACCTCTTCACCAGCTTTGACGAGGCTGGAATGGAGATGTAATCCATCCAAAAATCCTCCTTTTTTGAAGAAGACAGGTTTTTTGTTATCACCTCACACTTGTCAAATAGTGTCAGGATTGTCAGGATTGCCATGTCAGGATTCGGCAAGTCTTCCTGCTCTCTTTGCGCTCGTCTTTAACAGTCTGCATCCGTCATCCAAAATAAAGCAGTTCTCTCAGAGTTTCCAAGAGCAATTACGCTCTCAAAACAAGCCAGAAATTATACCTAGCCTTCTTCTCTCAAACTGGGATCATAAAAAAGTCCCAAATGTGTTTATTCTGGCCTGTTTGGTCAGATGACCTTCACTCCTCTTTCCAGCCTGACCTTTAAGGAAGGTTTAGTTTTGCCGTTAAGAGTCCCCTCCAAACATACTGGAACAGCAAGGCCTGTTTATTTACTTTTGATTTTAAGAACAAAAGTTTGTTTTGAGAACAGATTTTATTTCCTATTATGACCGCCCAGATTTCTTTATTTATTTATTTGAAGATTAGCCAGTTAGCAGCTTTTAACTCAACTAAACCTGCTCTTCATCTCCTAAAGAGACAAACTACAGCTGAAAGACTGATAAAAATAAACCCCCGAAGAAATGAATCGATTTAAATCAGTGAGTTGCAGAGTTGATGACTAGAAGATCAACATGGTTCTGTTTTCTTTGTACAGATGCGCCCGTTCTCAAAAATGGAGCTGGCTCTTTGAGTTCTCTCTGAGTTCTCCAGCTCTGAGGTGCTTTCTTCACACTGGTCCTCTCCAAATCAACTTTTCTCCACATTCAGACCCAGAACTCCAGCGTCTGCAGAACCAGAACTCATCAAACCTTCATTCCTGAGAACATTCTGAAGGGTTTAAAGATCTTGCTTCATCAGGACTTGGGATGAAGTGTTTAGATCCACTTCTAGGTCCAGTGTACATCAAGTGGTACTTGGATTCTGGAGGGTTTATCACCAGCCAGCAAACTACAGTACAGTGCAAATACACTTTACTTCAACTAAACACTTCGTTCTTCAGGCCAACGTGGGCAGCCTAGTGTTTAAGGACGAGGCCACAGGATCAGAAGGTTGTGGGTTTGAATCCCAGACCCATAGGTCACCCTAAGGTACCCTTGAACACGGTACAGTTCCCATCACTGTTCCCCAGGAACTGCTGGATATGGCTGCCCCCTGCTGGACGGTGTGTGTATGGGTGAAAGGCATAGGATGTGCTTCACTTTGTGAACTTTCACTTTCACGTAGTTGTCAACAGATGGAATTATGATGTTAAATGCACATCTGATGGTCCCCGTCTTTAACCCTGGAGATCTGGAGAACATTGACCTGGGGTTTCTGCTTAACTGTTTAGACTTTAGGATAATGAGCTATTGTGTCCTGTCCTGCCATGTGTCTTTGTTTTTTTTGGGCCATGTGCTTTTGTTTTGATCCTTTCCCCGCCCTAGTCCTGCCTCTGCTCACCTGATGTCCATCTTTGTCTCCTCCCTGTGTCAGATGTCCCTCGTTCCCTGTTGTGTTTAAGAGTCAACGTTTGCTGGTTTTCTGGTGTGAGACGCCATGCTGTCCCTCCTGATGACTTGCTTGGTTCATTTTGACGCTCTTATTTATAGCATGCAGGAGTGCATCACAGTTTCAAAAGGAAATAATGTTTTTATAAGAACATATAGAAAATGTTTAAAGGTTTTCGGATGGAGGTTGACCTCAAAACGTGGATTCTTTTGTGAAACATAAGTTCAAAGAAGCACATTTTCAATACAACCTCTGTAGAACTCTACAGTTTTAAAAACAGCTTAAACATTTCTATTCAGCAGATCTTTATGCTCATCATGTTCATTAGAACTGACATTTTAATGACGTGTGTATTTGTAAGACGTTTTCCTGTTGTAGTCACCGACGACAATTATCACTCAAACTAATTCTTTTAAAAATTGTTGCAAAATGTGAAACACTTTGAGCTGCAGCTAAATGCATGAAACGTGCTCCAAAATAAAGCCAAGAATTACCAACCACAACAGGGTTCTCCAAACCACAAGTATTGCTGGTTCTGCTCAAAAGACGCTCTGAATTGTCCTCCCAGACCAGAAGACTCAACAATGTCTGTGAAGCCCCCGCCGAACCTGCCGGGACTGAGTTTTTGGGCTAATGAGATGCAGGGGGCCCTGTCTTGGGTGAGGACTCTCAAACACTGCTGCTATGTTGTTAAACTGCTGTGTGAAATGCCAGCGCCTACAGGTATGGCGCGTCGTGCCAGCCGGCGCTGAGATCATGCCAGCTGGCTCCGCAAAAAACCAGAGAGCTCCCTCCGTCTCTCAGCGAGGCCTGTGCGGGATCAGGTTTCAACAGAGCCAAGGTGGAAATGGGGACACAAAGTGAACACTAGCCTTCGGGGACCAGATATTCCAAAGCCGAGCAGGCGGCCGGGATGGGATTTCAATGCAGACAGGATAAGAACATAAAGCGTGAAACGTTGCTTTGTAAATAAATCTGCGTCCGAGACACTGGCAGGCCCGAAAATACGCTTCCTCTCCTGCAGCGGTATTTAATGCTCAAAAGTCCTGCTTATTGCCAGTAATAACAAACACATGCGGTAATGTGATAATTGTGTGATAATTTCTCGCTCCCGGCTCGTTGAAACAAGCGGATACGTTCTCTCGGCGGCGCGGATTCACGTGCTTTAAATCCAGAGGAGAAGCTACATTTTGATTTGCATTTGATGACAAGTTACTGTTTTTTTCTTCATCTTTTACGGAAAGTAAACACGTTTTACATTTCTTTTTAGGTGAAGTGAAAGTGACTATTCTTGTCGTTGTGAGCACACGAAGCGAACCACAACGAAATTGAATCTCTGCATGCACACAAACCGTGCAGCAGGGGGCAGCTAGGAAAGCTGCCCGGGGAGCAGTGACAGGGACGGTACCTTGCTCAAGGGTACCTCAGGGAAACCTACTGGTGAGGGATTTGAACCCACAAGTGTAACAGACTCTGTCTGTTCAGAATGTATCTGCAAATCAAATGTAATGGAGGAGGTGATGATTACCCGTTAGAAGGGTTAGGTCAGGGCCAATTAGGAAATACCAATTACAGATCAGCTTCTGTCATTAGGAATGTAATCCAGGCTACAAAAAAACTGTAATCTGAATACTTTTAAATTACTTTAGGATCGTGTCAAATTTAGATGTTATAGTAAAAGGATTAATTCATTTAAAAACATATTTGGTGCAAATATGGTTCAAAGTGAAGTCAAAATCATGAGGGTGGAAGTGTTTTTTTAGGGTTCTCCAAATGTGTGTATATATATATGTGGTTCCTCATGTGTTCATAGGTTTGAATATCATGGAAAAAGAAGTATCACGTCCATAATCCTCCTCTTTGTTCTTTCTCTTCTCCTCTTTCCTGGCAGCTCCATCTTCAGCCTCCCTCTCCTGGTATGCTCCTCGTCTCTCCTCTGGACACGTCCACACCAACACAGTCTCGCTTCTCTCACCTTGTCTCCAAACCGTTGAGCTAAACTGTCCCTCTAATATAGTCGTCCCGAATCCTGTCCATCCTCGTCCCTCCTGATGCAGATCTCAGCATCTTTAACTTTCTTTTCATCACCAGATAGCTGGTCTCACTACTGTTTCCAACCCATATAACATAGCTGGTCTCACTACTGTCCTGTTAACCTTCCCTTTCACTCCCTTCCAACCATTCCAACCAGCCTGCACTCTCTTCTTCTCCTCTCTTCCACACTCGCTGTTACTCTGAGCCATCCACCCCAAGTATTTAATCTCCTCCACCTTCCCCTCTTCTGCTCCCTCCATCCTCACCATTTTGCAGAAACAGGAGAGAAAACACCACCCACGTCTCGACACACACACTATAAAAACCCATCTTTCCTTTCTACCTGATGGTAGACATTTCCCCCGCCCTCGTCAGGACAACAAGAAGAGCGAGAGAAGAAACGAGTGGGCTTTGGAACGGCCCACCCCAACGAGATCCCTCTCTCATCAGAGCGAGGCAAATAAACAAACAAATAAATAAATAAATCTATAAACTCCTCTCTATTCCCTTTCCAGAACAGCGCTGAGTGAAAGTGATGTCTGCTGGCTTTAAGATAGAAATTGCTCGGCCCCTCTCTGGCACATTTCATCAGCGCCCGGGCCCTTCCCCCACTCCTGTAAATTAATCGGCTGGATTTCCTATGAATGCGAAAGCAGGTCGGCGGAGGCTGGAGGCTGGTCCACGCTTAGACGGCAGTGTCCAGTAGGTTCTGGGAATCAGCAGGGGTGACACAACATGTATGGAACAGCATTCTAGAACAGTGAGGAACGGCATGCAGAACCACGATATGATGCTGGTGAAGTGAAAGTGACTATCTGTGATCGTGAGCACACAGTGAACCACAACCAAACTCATCCTCTGTATTTAACACACACACACACACACACCGTCCAGCGGGGGGCAGTCATTTTCAGCACCTGGGGAGCAGTGATGGGAACGGTACCTTGATCAAGGGAACCTCAGGACAATTTACTGGTCTGGAATTGGAATCTCGAATCACTAAGCTACAGATGCCCAAAAAATGTGATCCTAAGAATTCAAAGATCCTACTGGACAATTATTATGGGAACAAATTTCAGGTGCTGTTCTGGTTCCTCTAGCACTTTGGGCCGGGCGGACACTCATGGGTCAGCGGCAATAAAACAAAATCCTTAATTGAACACTCTGGATATTTTAATGAGCAGTGTAGCATTCTGATCATAGGTTTAGTTCCAGATTTCTCCTCGAAGCTCCATCACACAGTAAACTGTTGGCTTCCATCAGCAGCTCCTGATTGAACTTTGTGAACCTTCAGGTGTCCAGTGGAGGAGCTTCTTTTTGTATTTGTCTGGACCTTGAATTGTATTCGGCTAAAATGTGCCTAAAAGTTTTCTAAATCTATTTAACATCCACATCTCTGGTCAAAAAACATTTTATCCTGATCCCCTCATTTCTGTTCTGATGTGAGACAGTAGGTTCAGTGATTTTTGTACAAACACATGTATCTCCAGTCTAAACACAAAGAGAGTTTCATTCTAACCAGCTTTAAAGTCTATATTCACCACCACCGTTATTCTTCAGCACAGCCTCAACTCTCTTAGACCAGCTTCTTTATAACACTTCTCCAGGTTCTTAGAGGAGGTTCCAAAGCTTTCCTTTGGATGTCTTGTTTTCCATTCTCTGTGGAGATGATCCCTTACTACTTCTGTCTCTGAAACTGCTCAGGTACAGAGACTGGACTGAACATGAGAGACAACAACACTGTCCTTCATGAAGTTCTGGAGAACTGCTCAGGTACAGAGACTGGACTGAACATGAGAGACAACAACACTGTCCTTCAGGAAGATCTGGAGAACTGCTCAGGTACAGAGACTGGACTGAACATGAGAGACAAAAACACTGTCCTTCAGGAAGATCTGGAGAACTGTCCCTCAACAATGCATTAAAAATACAAAAACAACTCTTTGGAAAGAGTGAAATCAATTTGGAAATTGTAGTGAAATCTGAACACCTGGACTGTCTCCTCCCAAAGAGAAGGTTGTGGGTTCTTTCTGTGTGAAGATCTGGAGATGTTCTCCCTGTGTCTGTGTGGGTTTCCTCTGGGAGCTCTGGTTTCTTTCCACAGTCCAAACATACAACAGGCGCGAGTGTGTGTGTGTGTGTGTGTGTGTGTGTGTGTGTGTGTGCATGTGTGTGTGCACGTGTGTGTGTGTATTCAGGGTGTTTCTTTCACCCTGTTTGTGCTGTGATAGGCTCCTGCACCTCCACCCCCCTGGTTAAGATAAGCAGTCCAGCTTGTTTTGAATCTTTGTGATGTCACAGCCATGAACCCATCGTATTGTCCATTCAGACTGCAGCCTGACAGCATCGATTCATGTCTAAAGCACTCAGAGGTTCCTGCAAAATCAGAACTTCCAGAAGGAGCAAACGTTGTGCTTCCTGGCTTCCCGAATGCAAATGAGAAGAACAGAGGATCCTGTTAAAGTGAGGTCTAAAGCCAATTAGAATTTAGACCCAGTAATCAGTCCCAGTCCGTTTATACAGCCTGCTTAGATTTGAGGTTAAGCAACAAAAAAATGGAAAAATGTGGCCCCTTAAAGTCATCGTGTGTCAGGAATCTCAATGCATTTGATTGGTTGGTGAGTGAACCAGATCATTAGGGAGGTTTCCCTCCATTCCAGGTTATTTTTTCCTGCCTGCTGGTGCACGATCTCATCAAATATTGTTTAATCAGCACTTAAAGAGCGCTGAGGGCTTCTAATAAAAATGCTAATTCAAGCTCATTAACCAGATTTAGAACAGACTAGAAAACAAATAAACATCACTTTCTACATTTTGAAAATGTTGAATTGTGATTTTATTTTTAGAGTATAACCCCCGTGTGACAGACGGAGAAAATCAGCCTGTCAGAAAGGACTGCTCAGGGATAGTGTGACACGAGTCCCCTGTCACATCTATCAAATATTTCATTAAATCGGGGACCCCCCGGCTATGAGACGCTTGTCGGGGGCCCTCAGGGAGACACGGATGTAGAGGATGATAATTAGCTGGTGAGCTGAGTCAGAAGTGGTTCCCCGGTACCGTGACTGACAAGCTCAGCTGATTTTATTCGGAAAAGCTGTGAATGGGACGCCGTCGGGGGGACGTGTGTGTGCTGGATGAGGTGTGTGAGATGTGTGTGAGCATCTCGTCTGAAACTGAGACACTGAATCTGGATCCAGCGGCCTAAGAGAAGACCTGCAGCCCTAAACCGCCCCCTGCTCGTCTCACCAGCCGGAGTCTCCATCACCCTCTCAGAGGAAGGGGCTGGAAATCCGGCACAGGTTGAAAAAACAAGCCCTCCTGAGCGTCTGCCCTGCTATTGTGTTGGGGTCACCCAGTCGTTTAACCCGTCTGGGCCAAGCGCTGCAGGGTTGCCAGGCCTCTGATGAGATTCCTCCCATAAACACTGCTGCTTTCTCCTGCCGGTCTGATCCGGACGTCCAACAGGAGACGACCTGGACAAGATGGTCCAACAGAGAAAACACACATTTTAATACACTTACAGAGAAAATAAAACATAACATCATGGCCTGTGATGAAGGTACACATTAAATATAATGCTAATGCAGCTTAACGTGACTAAATAAAAAAAGGAAAATATATTTGAACGAAATATCCATATAATAGCATTGTTTGTGTCGAGGATGTTTGTGATTGTTTTAAAATTATTTTCAGTTTTTTCTGCATATTTTGTGTAGCCTGGTGTACAACACTCAAGTCTTAAATATAAAAATTATATATATATATATATATATATATAAAAATTAGTAAATACATTCCATAACTGATTTGAATTAACTTTATAATGATGTAATGTGTAATGTTGCTCAGTATTATTCTAATAATGTTTTTTAAATTAGTTATTATTAAACAAATTCATTTTTTCCTTGATTTTAAACATCCAATTATTACATGCAAATTATCACTCATTAATTTCTCAAGTATTATAATATTCAGTCACTTTATTTGACTAAATGACTTTTTTTTGTATTGTTAACTCGGTTTAATTCGGTTTAAATTGTTTAAATTTAAACATGAACCAGTTTGTTATTCCTATAAAAAAAACTATGATTTTATTATTATTAACTTTTTTGTGTTTTATTTTCAAAATTTTAGGATCTACTCCAGGCCTTCGTTTAAAAAACTAATAATGATGCACGTCTGCCATCTAGTGGTGAAATGGAAGTTTTAATGCTTTTCTAAATCAATGCATTAACAGCGTGTGTGTGTGTGTCTGTGTGTGTGTGTGTGTGTGTGTGTGTGTGTGTGTGTGTGTGTGTGTGTGTCTGTGTGTGTGTGTGTGTGTGTGTGTGTGTGTGTGTGTGTAGGTTTGGGACCTCTGCTTAACACAGAGCTCATCATAACAACTGAATGAAACCAATTTCTTTAAAATACCTTAATTGCTTAAAGCTTGTATCTCCACAGTAAAGCGCCGACCAGTGCAAATGAGCAGACTCCGAAATACTTTGGAAAACCTTCCCAGAACTTTGGGCAGAACAGATGAGGAACAAATTCCACCCTGATGCCTATGGATTGAGAATAGGATGTCATAAAATGCCCTGTAGCTGTAAAGGCCAGCCGTCCCAATACTTTTGTCAATGGAGGGTAGAGGCGATGTCTCATGGTTTAGCTGGGTTGGTTTTGGGTAGCAGCCAGTCCTGTTCTCTGCTGGGTCATGAAATCATCCCCTGTTTTTATTGACTCTCATTAGACTGAAGCGCAGGTTTTACCTGCAGTTAAACTGGTGCTGAGCAAAATCAATCAGCAGCTAAACGACCCTCACCTGTAATCTGATTCTGCGGAAGAAAAAAGTGTGGGAATGATGTGAAGTGTTGAAAATCTCCTAATTCTTCCCACCGCTCCCACAGCACAGTGGGTACCACTGTCACCTCACAGCTAGAAGGTCCTGGGTTGGATTTCCAGGCGGGATGGTCCAGGTCCTTACTGTGTGGAGTGGTCCCCGTGTCTGTGTTTCCTCCGGGAGCTCCAGGTTCCTCCCCGCGTCCTAACACCTGCACGTCAGGTGGGCTGGAGATGATACGTTGGCTGTAGGTGTGTGTGTGAGAGTGTTTGTTGGTCTGCCCTCTGATGGACTGGCGACCTATCTTGGGTGGTTCCTCGCCTTTTGGCCCTGTGAGAGCTGGGACAGATTCCAGCACCCCCGCAACCCTAACTGGGACAAGCAGCTCAGAAAAAAAGTCTTTTCCCTCAGGATCAATAAAGTTTCTCTGATTCTGATTGGACTCCAGGATGGGTATCAGAACTTGAAGTCTTTATGCGAATGTCCGAAGCAGCTCGGTGGTGTCGGATTGGATCTTGGAGTTTCATCCCATCAGACCCGATGTAGTGAAGAACGTTGGGATTGATGGATCCTGAGTCAGCAGGATGAGTATAGACCCCGAGTCTGCCTCGCCGGGGCATCTCCTTTAAACCAGAGCTGTATTTATAGACTGCCTGAATAATTCATCACAAACTGAAAAAGCTTAAGGCCGGAGGGAGCCAGGACCTGGTACAAGTCCAGAACCTGCAGAAAGAGCTGCTGGAGCAGAAGATCTTAATAAAGAGTGAATAAGGCGTGAACTTTCTCCTCAACTGGAACCGCAGGCCTCCTGCTCCTTTGTGTTAGCGTCGGTGTGTGGACGTTCTGAACACCAGGAGTTAAAATAACTATTATGTTAATAATATTTCAGTTTTTTCCCCATGTACACATTTATTTTAATTTATTAATTTATAATTGATTCATTTAATTCATTTTAATATTTTAGTCAACACTATTTTATTATAGTAACAATATTTTATTATCTATTATTTTATTATTGCAGTGAAAGGTCAGGTGGATGAGAAGGCACAAAAAAGCTTGTCATCAAGATCATCAAACTGAAGATTAAAGACGGTCTCTGCGTGAGAGAAGAGAGACTGTGTTGGATTGGACGTGTCCCGAGGAGAGACGAGGAGTATATCAGGAGGAGGGAGTTGAAGATGGAGCTGTCAGGAAAGAGGAGAAGAGGAAGGACAGAGAGGAGGTTTATGGATGTGGTGAGAGAGGACATGCAGGTGGTGGGTTTTAAGGAGGAAGATGCAGAAGACAGGAAGAAATGGATACGGATGATCCGCTGTGGCGACCCCTAAACGAGAGCAAGCGAAAGAAAAAGAAGATTGAAATATGTTGATTATTAAATAAATTGGGACACTTTGTCTCCTCACAGCGAGATGGTCCTGGGTCTGATCCCCAGGTGGGACAGTGCAGGTCCTTTCTGTGTGTTTCCTTCGGGAGCTCTGGTTGTCTTCTCATCGTCCAAAGACATGAAAGCCAAGCTGATTGGAGATAAATTGTCCCCCTAGGTGTGAGTGTGTGTCTGTCCTGCGATGGACTGGTGACCTGTCCTGTTCCCTGCCTTTTGCCCTGTGAGAGCTGTGATAGGGTCCAACGCCCTTAATTAGGACAAGCAGCTATTAAAATGAGTGAGTGAATAAACATATTGGTGAAACACTTACACGAGGCATTTATTAACAAAAGCCAAAAAGTAGAAAAAGTAGATTTTAATGTTTTGATTTCAATGAAATGTAAATTGGTCTTCCTAAGTTTGGGACAAGAGAAATTTGGGGGATATTCATAAGTGTTGTGCTAAATAAAACATTTTGCAGCCATTTTTATTTACGCTTATGTTTATAATGTATCTCAGGAAATGCATCATTTATACAAGTGCAGGTAATATCATTTGCTGCATGGATTATGTGAAATGCCATGAATGGGACAGAAAATGTCCCCCAATTCTGGAATGGACCAGTATATTTGGAGGATTTGATGGAGTTTAGATGAGGGGCTGTAGCTTGGAAAAATACACTTTCCCTCTCTTCCAAACAAACAAATATTCAGATCACTGAACAATGAAAATTTGGGAAGAAACTGAAAGATTTGGGTCTCTGTCCATCACCCTGCAGTATTACAGTCCCTAAAAACAGTGTCGTCCCGGCCAGAGCTCCACTCTGGGGACGTCTGCATGTGTCTTGTGGAGAATCCCTCCCCTTACACTGCCGTCAGGACGAGAGTTTACAGAAGGACAGACGGCTGTGTGTGTGGACGGGTCAATAATGCTGCCGCTCGGGAGATGAAAGACGAGACACTTAACCAGTCTCTTCTGTTGAAAGTGAAAGTGACTATTCTTGTCATTGTGAAACAAAGCACACAGTGAGACGCAACAAAGTTCAGTCTCTGCTTTCTACCCACACATACATTGTCCAGCAGGGGGCAGCTATTGAAAGTGCCCAGGGAGCAGTGATGGGGACAATACCTTCCTCAGGGCAACCTACTGGTCTGGGATTCAAACCCATGACCTTCTGATCCTGGGACCAACGGCCTAAACACTAAACCAACTGCCCTGCCACACTGTTGGGTGAGTTGCATGAACAAACCAGAAGGACGTGGTGAAGGTTCGATTAAAAACATTGGAGCCCATCTTTAATGAAACGTTTCACCTCAGTGAAGTGTGAACGACTGGTGTCCATTCTTTCATTCCCTCCCCTGAGACAGAGACACGTCCAAGCATAAATCCATCATCTTCTTTGGACTTTGTCTCTCTGTTGGGATTCCTTAGAAGTTCAGCATCATCGGTTTGTGTCTCCAATTAAACAATTATAGAGCGTTTTTGGAGACACAACCCTGGGAAGACAGAATCAGGAGTATATTAGAGGATCACCTCAGGTTGGAAGGTTTGGAGGTTTGCTTGGACATGTCCAGAGTAGAGACGAGGAGAATATCAGGAGAAGGATGTTGAGGATGGAGCTGCCAGGAAAGAGGAGACCAGGAAAGACAAAGAGGAGGTTTATGGATGTGGTGAGAGAGGACATGTAGTGTGGCAGAGGATGACATGGAGATGGACGATCCATTGTGGAGACCCCTAATGGGAGCAGAAGAAGAAGAAGAAGAAGAAGAAGAAGAAGAAAAAGAAGAGTCCTCCAGCAGAGTTTTGTCTTTCTAATGAGGTGAAGACATATTTTATGTCAGATGTATGGTGTGTCTGATCCAATAAAAATAATCTATTTTCTACTTTGTCTTGCTGAAAGACCTGCATGCTGTTGGGACGATTCAAGATCACTGACATGGTGGTATCTGCACCTGACTGCGAGGATGAGGAAGCAGTTGAAAAGTCAGAAAATGTCACATGAATATTCAGACCACTTCGCTGCTCAGCCGTCCCGAGTCTGGACTAAAACAGCTGTGCCCTTATGTCTTCATTCTAGTCCAACCACATCTCCATAATTATGTAAATATGCAAATTGAGCATCTGTTGCCTCTCTCTTTCTCTTTTTGTCTGTTCTTATTCTCTCTGGGATTTGAGACAGTTGCTAATGAACACAGAACATACGCCAGCGAGATGAAGAGGGTGAAGATGGTCATGCTTCATAAATTAGCATGATCTCTGTAATTGAGATCAATTTGGCAATTTAGGCAGAGGTGGCCTAGTGGATAGGGACTAGGCCCCGAATCAGAAGATTGTGGTTTCAAATCCCTTACCAGTAGGTTGCCCTGAGGTACCCTTGAGCAAAGTCCTGTCTCTGTTACTGCTTAATGAAAACTACAAGACATGTTTGATAGGGGTGGCGGTGGTCTGGTGGTAGGGTACTTGCCAACGGTCCTCTGGATCAAGAGGTCCCAGGTTTGAATCCCACCTCCAGCACTACCACCACTGAGATGGTACCCAAGACCCAGTTGCCAGGGACTTAGAGTTGTTCTGGATAAGAGTGTCTGCTAAATGCCATAAATGTAAATTTGGGCACTCCAGGTGGTGTCTGGTCGATAAGGAGACATTTAGCCTATTTATTATCATTGGTAGTGAACGAATACAGGAGCTCCAATTCTGCAGAGCAACATCCGAATGGCTTTTTTTTTTGTCCTGTAAGGTATTTCTCAATTTTCTCCAGGCACTAAACTATTAAGCTCATGTCTTGAAGAGTAAAGGTGATATCAGGCAAGCATTCCCTGGAAGATTCTCTTTTTGCTCTTTGCTGTTAATCATTAAACGTCTCCAAGAGCAGCGAATTTCAGGCTTTAAAAGCATCTGCAGAAGATCATCAGTCTGCAGGCAAAGTGCTTTATTATCTTTCTACCAGCAGGTTCAGAACCTGTCCCACCATTGTCTCTGAAGCCCTGTTTTAATATGTTCACACCTGTGTGCACATGAATGAGTCCTGGGACACACTGAAGCTCTGTGCTTTGCTCTGTGTTGTCTCACCACACCAAAATCTTTGCCCCACGGCAAAAAAACGAGGAAATAAAGTAAACGAGTAAAAATGGAAATATGGGAGGTGCTGTCGACTCACAATGAGAAGGTCCTTCGTTTGGTTTCCAGAAGAGATGGTCCGGGTCCTTTCTGTTTGGAGTGGACAGGTTGTCCCCCATGTCTGTGTGTGTCCAGCAGCTCTGATTTCCCCCCACCATCCAAAAGCACGTCAGGTGGATTGGAGATGCTAAAGTGCCCCCTAGGTGTGTGTGTGTGTGAGTGTGTGAGTGTGTTTATCTGTGTCTGTAACCTCTCCAGGGTGTCCCTGGGATAGATTCAAGGACCGTTTGCGACCCTAATCAGGATGTGCAACATCATGAAGAGTTCCTTATTGTTAGCGTCAGTGAGGGTCTAGTGTTCAGGGACGAGGCCCCAGGATCAGAAGGTCGTGGGTTTGAATCCTGGACCAACAGGTTACCCTAAGATACCTGAGGTACATAGCTGCCCCCTGCTGGACAGTGTACATGTGTGCTAAAATCACTGGATGCATGTCGCTGTGGTTCTCTGCATGCATGTGACAAAAATGTAAAGTGCCTTGGGGCAACTTTGTTGTAAAAGGCGCTATACAAGAATAAATTGAATTGAATTGAATTGAAATAGTCACTTTCACTTTCACAGGCAGAAACACCCAATGAAAACATCTCCTTGCACATCTGGCAGAACAACATCAAAATCAGTACTTACCTGGAGCACCCCAAGGGCCACTACAGACCCCAGGGGGCCGAAGAATTCAGTCAAGAACAGGGCTTGTGTTCCCTTCTTTTTCAATACCCATAAGCTTAATAATAATAATAATAATCATCATCATAATATTTATAATTACACATTGCACCTTCCATACACCTGAATACAGATTAAAGAGTTAAAGTATTTTACTGGTAGTGAATAAAAATATATAAATAAACATAAAGGATAACAATGGAAAAAAGTAAAAACCTAATATTAATAATTGAATTAATATAATGAAAAAAATATATAATATAATTACAGTATATAAATAATTAAATTAACAGTTTAACAAACCAGACTAAGAGCAGCAAAAACATGCTTTTAAAGTTTAATTAAAGGATGTTAGAAAAGAAGAGGAAAATATACAAATTCAATGCCTTATTAAAAACTAACAAAAAACTTGGGTTGAAAAAGTATGTTTTAAGTTGCTTTTTAAAAAAATGGTTCCAGATGTCTAGTCTGATAGCAAGTTCTGAAGCCTCGTTTCTTTATGATCATGTGCATCATTTGCATCAAAGCTGCGTCTTGAAACGTCAGCATCAGCATCAAATGTCCCACCGCAGTTTCTCCTCATTGCTCTACCTTTCATCTCTTGTTTAGTTCCTGTTTCTCTTGGGACCAAAAACCATTTAACCTGGACTAATGTCTGAGATCTCACCACCAAAAGAACTCTGAGCAGCACAGTGTCATCAAGTGGGAAAATTCCAGGCTTCTCCTGCAGAACCTCGAGGCCTTCCTGCCGAGGGACAAGCAGGATCCCATCATCTCCTCTGACGCAATGAAAAGGAACAATGTGAAAGACAAATGGTCGCTTTCACTTTCACTTCAAAAGCCGGGGAAGGACATTCCTTCAGCCTCAGTCTACCTCTGATCAGCAGATACCAGATCTAACCCACGCTCATCTCTGCTACATTAGCACTGCAAAGAAAATACAGGCAATGTGCAGCGCCACCCCATCCTTCCAATTCCTCCCAACATCGTTAAGAAATGAGCTTCCTTGGGAGGTTAATTAGAGAGAACACAGCCATATTTCAGTGTACAAAGATAATTAACTGATTTTAAATGAGCAGCCTGTTACAAATCACTTGCATTCACCTTGTGTTTAAAGACTCCACAGTGGCCAGCTGTAATGTCATAATTAAATAGCACTTTAAATTAAACAGTTGGCCATAAAAGTGATGAATACGTTGATCTGGAAACGCTTGGCCTTTGCTGGATGTTATTCCAATTAAACTGATAAATGCTGACATTGTTTTTTCATATTCGCCCATATCGCAACTAATTTAGGCATCGTTTTGGCAAATTCATGTCGTACCTCTTTACCATCACAACAGAGAGTCCTATTTTAAGCCTGCATGACATCTTAAAAATACTGCAGGGTCCAGAATCAGGCTTAGTCGAGGACACGGCCTTAAATGTCCAGTATTTGAAATCAAGGGTGTTACTGGGGTCAGTTTGTCCAACCGTTTCTGCAAAAACTTCCCTCAGAGGGCTAAACGTTGTATGAAAGCATTATTAAAGTTGTTGCAATCGAACCCTCACAGCAATGTTCATCATCAGTACCTCACTGATACAATCAGACCCTCACAGCAATGTTCATCATCAGTACCTCACTGATACAATCAGACCCTCACAGCAGTGTTCATCATCTAGGGTTCCACATGAATAGAAGCTGTAACTGGAGAGTGAGTCACTCTACATTAAATTTGTATCGATCTGAAACCTTTCATGTCCTCCATTGTTTCTTATTTGATTAAAGTAACATTGTTTCATTGTTTTATTAGTTATTTCCTTTGATTTAATCTTTTATTTGATGTATTCGTTATTAATTCATCTGTGAATAAAGGCAGGACTTTCTGTAGAACAGATGGGACGCTGTTTAAGTCTTTCCTGTTGGAGCAGCCTGTCTCTTTCCTCTGCTCTGTCTGGTTATTGAACTTCCTTTAAGGACACGTTCATTTGTCCATGTCCTGATGTCCGTCTCATGTTCACGCTTCATGTTACGCTGGGACCTCCCTGTGGATGCTCACTCTGAGTTCAGCATCAGGTTCTGAGGACGTGACTCATATGTTTACAAGCGCTTTAAAAATTCAAAAGCATTTATGTAGCATAAATGATCCCGATACAGAGTCTTCTGGGCCCAAACATTCCCTCCTCATCTCATTTCCATGCTCGGAATATTTAGAGCTTCAAAACAGGAAGTGGGAACCGCTCAGCCTCTTTATTTGTGAAGTTGTTGCAATCTGGTGATGAATTCCACGCTTTGGAAACATTATTTTGTTCATAAACGGGACGAGGAGAACCCTGTCAAATGAGCATTTGTGAATTTAACACACAAGTTCAAAATATGATCAAAAGAACTGAAGTTCTCGTGTGAGGATGGATGGATTGGAACCGTACAACAACGGTCGAGTGATGGTTGGATAAATGGATGTCTATCTGTATCTTATCTATGGAATGATAGGCAAATTGATAGACTCATGGATGGATGGTTGGATGGAAGGATGGATGGTTGATTGATAAATGGGTTGGTGGTTGATTGAATGGGCAATTGGATTGATGAATGGATGGGTGGATGGATGGATAGAGGATAGATGGATAGATGAATGGATGATTGATAATTGGACGGGCAGTTGATTGACTGAATGGATGAATGGATGGGTGGATGGATGGATGGATGGATGGATGGATGGATGAATGAATGATTGTCAATTGGATTGGCAGTTGATTAGACGGACAATGGGATGGATGGATGGGTGGGTGAATGAATGGATGGATGGATGTAGGGATGGATGGATGGATGGATGGAGGGAGGGATGGATGAATGGATGATATATTGATAATTGGAAGGGCAGTTGATTGACTGAATTGATGGATGGCTGGATGGATGGATGGATGGATGATTGATTGGCAATTGGATTGGCAGTTGATTAGATGGGCAATGAGATGGATGGAGGAATCGATCGATGGCTGAATGGTTAGATAAATGAATGGGTGGATGGATGATTGAACTTTGGAAGGGCGGATGATTGATTGATAGAATGGATGGATGATAACTGAATTGTTCTTCTTCTTAAGTATCTATCTATCTATCTATCTATCTATCTATCTATCTATCTATCTATCTGTTTTAGTAGTGTAAAACTGAGCGTAGAGATTATTTGCTCTCACTCTGCCTCTGTATTTTGTAATCGGGCCTGTGGACCCAATCAGACGTGGTTGGGATTAATCCCCAGTGACATCCCACTTACTCCCACTCCCACATGATCTGGACCATGTGACAAATCCTCGGGCTCCACACGCCTTCCGTGTCACCTCATGTTACAATCAGCCCCAGAGCCCCCACCTTTAGGGGTGGCACCTCATCCCTCTAAAATTCCTGAAACTCAATCAGTGGCTTGTTTTTTTTCAGAATGTGGCAAACAAGGAAATAAAAACAGGTGATACCAAAATAGTTCCCACACTAAGGATCATCTACAAACCCCTTGTTCATGTTGCTCCTTTCACCAAAACATCTAAGATCTACGGTTCCTCTAAGGATGAGCTTTGGTTCCAAAAGCAGCAGATCCTTCAAATCCTGTTGGGAGGAGGGTCCAAGTTCAGATGCTGGATGAGATTCACATGAATTTGGAAAAACACCTTGAACTGTTTGTTCCTCAGTCGGTTTCTTGGTCAGTGTTTCAGTGTGAGGGAGTGTTGTCCTGCTGAAAGAGGACATTGCCATTAGAGGACACCATCACCATAAATGGGGGAACTCATTTTGCAGAGACGTTTACGTGTCAAAGTAACGTCCACATGAGTGCAGGACCCATGGTTTCCCAGCAGATCATTGTCCAGAGCATCACAGTGCCCCCATCTGCTTCCCCAGTCTATCCTGGTGTCTCTTCCCCAAGTAAGGACACATACATGCTCGGCCATCCACATGATGGAAAAGAGAATGTGATCCATCAGAATCTGCCCACCTTCTTCTGTCTCTCCATGGTCCACTTCTGATGCTCATGTGCTTATATTTGGCAATGCAAGGTTACATTTTTACAATTTCCAGAGTTAATTTCTGTTTACTTCCTTAAAGAAAAATAAATCATGTGCAATTTGAACAGGGCTGATTTTTCCTAACGTGTTAAATTTAGCAAATAATCAGTAATTGTGCATGAAAGTGTGAAGGAGTGTCTCGTTACAGGGAGTGCTCTTATTTACACCTCACTTAACGAGGATAATTAGTCTGATTGAGTTCACTGCAGTCACTCCAGGGCCTAAACGAGTCATTTCCATTCATCACTCGTTAACACATGCTGTGACTCGCCAGCTGCCGCGATCAAAACTGCCTTCGAGAATTCAGTAAGATTCACTTCAGCTTATGTTTAGGAGCAGTGAAGATTTGATTGTACTCAGCCACAAGAGTGAGGAACTGATATTGGATGGTTAGGTCTGGTTCAGGAGTGCTGCTCTAACTCATCCCAAAGGTACTGGTCTCTCGCTCTCTCTCTCTATCTATCTATCTCTTTCTGTTTATCTCATGCTCATTCTTATCTCTTCAGTTTTTAAAAAAAATATAGTTAGGTTTTTAAATAGCTGTTTGTTTACATTTATATTTACGGCATTTAGCTGACCCTCTTACCCAAGGTGACTTCCGTGTCCCAACTGCAGGGACAGTCCCCCCTGGAGACACTCAGGTTTCAGGGTCTCAGGAACCCAGTGGTGGTAGTGCTGGAGGTGGGATTCAACCTGGGACCTCTTGAGCCACAGGTCCATAGACAAGTACCACCACTAGAACACCAGCACCCCTATACTGTTCTGAAGTCTAGATGTTTTAACATTGCTGTGTGGCACTCCGACACAAAAAATTTGGTGTTCTGATGTTGGACTCTAACTCTTCCCAAAGGAGCTCCATCACTCCAGGGAACTCCTCAGTCCAACACTGGGTGGCTGCGAATCCTCACAGCAATATTCCCTAAAGAGTAGAGGCTGTTACTGCAGCCAGGAGGGGACAAACCTCAAATCATAGGTTTCACTTCATACCCTTGAAGTATCCGGAAAGAGACATTTGAAAAATTGAGAAAGTCTTCCTCCCACTGCCCTCCATTTGTCTTCACCAGGGTTGTTTCTCCAAAACGCTGGATGGTTGTTGTGTAATTAGACGCACCACCCGATGATGCTGAACTTCTACAGAATCCCAACAGAGAGACAAAGTCCAGAGGAGGAGACGGTGGCTTGGGCAGCGGTGGTCTAGTGGTTAGTGGGGTTTGATTCCCTAAACAGTAGGTTGCCCTGAGGTACCCTTGAGCAAGGTACCGTCCCCGTCACTGCTCCCCGGGCACTTTCAATAGCTGCCCACTGCTGCATGGTGTTTGCATGGGTTAAATGCAGCGGTCCAGTTTCGTTGTGGTTCACTGTGTGCTGTGCTGTGACCTCGCAATGACAAAGGTTGTCACTTTCATTTTCATTATTGAGTGTGTGTCCAGTGGGTGTGCACTATTTTTACACACTACATTACTGAGTGTGTGTTCGGTGGTTGTGCAAATGAGCGGCAGTGTTACTGACCGTCCACACTGAGGACACACACAGCCGTCTATCCTTCTGTAAACTCTCATCCTGACGGCAGTGTAAGGGGAGGGATTCTCCACAAGACACATGCAGACGTCCTCAAAGTGGAGCTCTGGCCAGGACGTCTCTAGTTTGAGGGACTGAAATTCTGCTGGATTCAAATCCAAAGTGCCCAAAAACTTCTCCTCTTTGCATTTCTTCTTTTAATATTTGTTTGATTGGAACATATCCTCTGGGCTGGCGACCTGTCCAGGGTGCGTCCCCCGTCCTCGCCCTGTGTGCGCTGGCTTGGACACCAGCACTCCCCCGTGACCCCGTTTGGGACAAGCGGCAGATAATGGATGGATGGATGGATGGAACATATGGGTAACAATGGCGTCTACAAACCTTTGGACAAGAGCAGCTCATGAAGAATAGTAGGATACTCGCCTACAGACCAAGAGGTCACAGGTTCAAATCCCACCTCAAGTCATCATTGGGTTCCTGAGTAAGACCCTTAACCCTAGACCCTTAGCTCCAGGGGGACTGTCCCTGTAGTTAAGAACCATTTGTCTTCACAACTAAAGTTTAAACTTGTGTCCTTTTTGATATGAAATTGTCCAGTGTTCCAGCTCCAAGAAGAAGATTAACTGAGGGACAGCGACTGCTCTCAGACTGATCTCTGATCAGTGTAATTTGTACTTTGAGCAGATTTGTCTCCACTGTAAGTTAGGTCTCCTTAAGTATTTGAGACAACAGTATTTATCTGCAGGAGCTTCCTTGGTGGAGTTAAAGTGTTCATCAGCATTTTGTCTCAAAATCAAATAATAAAGGCCCTAAACTGTGATTCAGTCACAGTAACACACTCCATATTGTGCTGCAACATGGGCTTTTGGTATTTGGGGGTTGGATGATGTAATAAATATAAAAATAAAGAGAGAGAAATGGACTGGATTAGTTAAGATACAACCAATTCTCAGGGGAAATCGTGTAGAACGAGTAAAATGTGAAAGTGTGCAGGACTCCAGCCATTGTCTTCCGTGCTGTAATGTATTTAGCTTGACGAGTTGGTTTCCTCCATTCCTGTTTTAGCAGAAAATGGACCCCCGTCAATTTTTAATGAACTATCCAGAAGATAAAAATATGCCGAAGTAAAGATAGCACACATTCTGAACCCTGTGGTCTGTGCAGTATAATAAATTAATGATTATGTGATTTGTTTTATTTTTTTTTGTTTTTGAAAGTACTGCCCACTCTGTATGGTCCCCATGCCTGTATTCCAGCAGAGCCGTTTTAACTGTAGTTCTAAACACAGTGCAGGATTCTTCAGCAGACCAGGTCCCTGGTTTCCAGATTGGTTTGTGTGACGTGGTGGTGGAAATTCTGTGGATTCAAGGTCTTTTCTTTATCTAAACTGATGGAATAGAACCGCCGGCCTTGTGCAGACACTGGAAATTGAATGTCCCGGTACAGAAAGGACAAGTGTGACATATTTTGCTAAAGAAACTCCTCTTGCAGCTTAGAGCAAAACTAATTGGACACAGACTCTCGGCACAAGCTCCTTGCCTGCAGCACACAGGACTGGAAATTATCTGAATTTCTCATGAACGATGTTAATGTAATAATGTTAATAACATTATTAGTGAATCCTATAGCATGACTATTATTATTTGTATTAATGCCAATCGCTCTGTTGGGGCTTAAACTGCAGCAAAATGGATCTTATGGATCTTAAGAAAATATTATGATGTTTTAATTTAAAGTAACAGTCAAAGCAGCCTTGACCAACTTCTTAAAAAAGATCAAAAGAATGCTAAAAATATCATATTAGTTTAAACAGAACCCGCAGAAAACATTCGCAGCCTTTATAAACACTTATTTCAAGTTTTCTGTCAATTTTCCTGTTAGTTCCCCTTGTTGTGAAAGTGAAAGTGACTAGACAACCTCTGCTTTTCACCCACACACACTGTCCAGCAGCTATGTAAAGTGTCCAGGGAGCGGTGGTGGGGACAACACCTTGCTCAGGGGAACCTCAGTGTAACCTACTGTTCTGGGATTCGAACCCACAACCTTCCAATACTGGGGCCTCGTCTTGCCTTATGGAATCCGTCCTATAAATAGATACATTATATATCAATCTGTCCCCTTCCGTCCTTGCATTGTCTTCATCACTAGTGGAAATCGTGGTTATTTTGTGTTCATTATGTATGTGTTAATGTGTTAATTTGACTTTGAAGTCTCGGCTTTGTTGCTTTGTTGTGTATCCCTTTACACACACCCTGCATCAGAAGACTAATTTGGGACATCATTATTATTAAGTCAACATTTCTAATCCTGAGACTTATTTTTAGAAGTGACTCGAAGAGGATGTTGAAGAGATTTCAGCAGCAGCTCAGCCGCAGAGCTAAAAATAAAGAAATTCTGCTCTGCGGGAGAGCGAGGAGCAGGCCAGGCTCTGCTTGAAACAGAAAATCTGAGGACTTTAATGTGCTGACAGCTTTTTTACTTTGCATAAAACTTTTTGAAAGAATCTAACTTCTCTTCATCACACGCTGTAGCCTCCACAGTCTCCATCACTCACACTATTCAGCCCCAGGAGCAGATTTGGGTCAGAACTCCACTAACAGGGCCAAAACATACGGAGAATCTTTGGGGAGTGCCAAAGTTCCACCTTAAATACTGCAGTGAGCCCACCTTAAATACTGTAGTAAAGCCAATGTTAGATAATTGAGTTCTACCTTAAACGCTAGAGTGAAGCTAGCTTAAATACGGATGTTCCACCTTAATTACTAAAGTGAAACCATCTTAAATAATGATGTTCCACCTTAAATGTTGTAGTAAAGTCTTCTTACATGGTTATATTCTTCCATAAATAATAAAGTGAAGTCAGTTTGTATATCAATGTTCCACCTTAAATACTGCAGTGAAGTCAGCGTAAACACAGATGTTCCACCTTAAATATTGGACTGAATTTTTTATGATGTACTTTAATTTTACATTTTCTCAAGAGTGTATATCATTTATATTCATTTATATTAATATGTATACAATGTTGGCTAACATAATCAAACATCAAAAGAAAGTGTTTATTTATTTTTTCCTGTAAAACACTGCTTCCTGTATGAGTGTAAATATGATTATTATTAAATTGATCCAATTATGAAACTCTCATGAATTCTAATGCTGGAAATGTTTGAATTATTAATAAACTGATGAATCAACGTATGACACTCATTTTTCATTATTAATAATTTTTCATTATTTTATTAGAATGATTTTTCCTCTTGGACAGTATAATGGACGGTGTTTTCAGGAACTGATCTGGAATCAGTCACTAATACAGAGGAATCTGAGCCAAGATCATTCTGAACAGCAGCCCTGCTGATCCCAGATCAGTCCTGTGGTCCTGGAGTTTGTCTGGAGTTTAGCTGATGTTTGTAGAGACAGTAAGTCCTAAACCACACCCACAAGTCCGATCCACCTTCATGGAGTTCTGCTCCACCTTCATGGAGATCTGCTCCACCTTCATGGAGTTCTGCTCCACCTTCATGGAGATCTGCTCCACCTAAATGCAGAACTGATCCACGTTAATGAAGATCTGGAGGAGGGGTGAGTTGGTGGAGAGACGTTTTTGAGATGAAAAATATTCGAGGTACTTTTGACTTTGAAGATTGAACTCTGTAAGTTCTTTTGCAGGATTGTTCCTTTAAGTAAGATTTTGGGAATGTCGTACTTGGTCCCATGATGGCGGTATAGTCCATCGGAACGACACTGTCCTGTTATACAGGATAAATGAAGTGCCGTTCTGATTTTTGCTGCATGATTGTTTCCCTAAACGTTTCATTTTTCGCTGGAGTTTATGACGTTTCTGAGAGCTGGCCTTAACCACAGAAGGCTGAAATATTATTTCCTGCAAATTTTTATGCAGCTGCTATGAAGACCTTCACAAAGTATTGTATGTTCTGTCCTTCCATTCTGGCAGTCCTTACCAAGGCTAGCGCTCCATATTGTCAGCTTTCTGGCCCGAGTTTCTACACACGATGAACCGAGGCTGTTCTTCTGTGGTTTCTAAAGCATTAATGAAGCTGTTCTCCTGCCGGAGTTAAGTACCTCTCAATAAAATGACCCTGAAGTGTGCAGAAGACATCCTAGAGAAAACAGCAAGTAGATACATTTACACTCTTGTAAAAGGCTTGAGCTGGAATTAATCATGGACTGTAGTTAATGAGGATTAATTAAAGAGGCTGTAATTAATAATATGAAAATCCCGCAGAGAAACAAACACTATTAGAGCTGGATTTATTTCACTACAGGAGGTCCAGGCAAAGGATTAGATGCAGGATAAAGTATCTGGGTAATTTCTCCAAATTAGCCCTGATCTGAAACGTAACATCACCATTAAAAAAGTGAAAGTGACTACCCTTGCCATTGTAAAACACAGCACAGCACAACAAAATTAAACCTCTGCGTTTCACCCACACACACACACACACACACACACACGTGCAGCAGGGGGCAGCTATTGAAAGCGCCCGGGGAGCAGTGAAGGGGACGGTACTTTGCTCAAGGGTACCTTAGGGCAACCTACTGGTGAGGGAATCGAACCCACAATCTCTAGACCAAACTTTGGTCTCACTAGACCAAACACATCCTCTGTATTTAACACACACATACCGTCCAGCAGGGGGCAGGCATATCCAGCACCCAGGGAGCAGTGATGGGGATGGTACCTTGATGAAGGGTACCTCAGGGCAACTTACAGGTCTAGGATTTGAACCCATGACTTTCTGATGCTGGGGCCTTGTTCTACACTAGGTTACCGCTGCCCCAAATACTGTGGCCACCAATTGCCTTCTAATCAGGTCGTCCCAAAAAGTGAAATCTGGGTTTGAGTTTGATGAAAAGGTAACAATGCCCAGTGTCCAGTTTAGCCCTTCTGGTTTTCTGGTTTGTTACCATAGTAACTGTTACACTCCCTTATGGCAACTATGGTGATAAAATTGGGCACTGATTTGTAAAATGAGTTTGGCCCACCTGGATGCTGCTGAACAAACAGAATGTCAAAGATGGGATAAAAGATAAAAGGGAAGCTCTATTTTTATGGGCTGAGCCTCATCCCAGTAGATGGATACAGATCAGCTACTTCAACTGCTTCTGAGTTGTTTCATTAAAAATTCATTGTGGTAATGTACAGAACCAAAATTAGAAAAAAGTTGTCTCTGTCCAAATATTTATGGACCTAACTGTATGTGTTCTGATCTGGAATTTCTGCTGACTTTAATCCACATAAGCCATTGCTGATGTTCATCAGGATAACAATGATGAGATCTGCAGTTCTGTGCAAAAGTCTTTATCATCAAAGCCCTCATTTCTTTAGCTTTAGCATGAGAGTCACTTTGTTGTTGCAAATATTTTACATTCTACCTGTTTTATCTTTCTTAGACTGACCCATTTAAATAAAAGAAACCGAACAAATATTTTAGTGCTCCAGGCTACAAAGTGTCTAAAGATACAAGGTTCTAGATAAAGGGGTTCCACCAACTCAGCGTTCAGCATCAGCAAATCACCTGATCATCTGGAATCATCTGTTTCTTCTAACACTTCTCCAGGTTCTTAGAGGACATCCCAAAGCTTTCCTTTGGATGTCTTTTGTTTTCCATTCTCTGTGGAGATGATCCCACACTGCTTCTGTCTCTGAAACTGCTCAGGTACAGAGACTGGACTGAACATGAGAGACAACAACACTGTCCTTCAGGAAGATCTGGAGAACTGCTCAGGTACAGAGACTGGACTGAAAATGAGAGACAACAACACTGTCCTTCAGGAAGATCTGGAGAACTGTTCCTCAACATTAAAGATACAAGAAAGTCTGGAAGAGAAAGATGGAGAAACGAGGGGTGATTTTGTCCTAGCTGTACTTTTTGTAAACCTTTCCTAATTTTCTATCTGTCTGCATAAGTTTGTCCTAAAAGCAGATGAAGAGAACCCAGTTAAAGTGTGATGGGGTTCTTTTTTGCTTCAAGAACAGAAGAATCTGAGGAGATAGAGGGTCAGGCAGTAAGACAGTGACCCAGTGTTGCGTCCTGATGCTTACTGGTTGTGAAAACAGCGAATCTGCCAGGGAGGCGACAGATTTCCTATAGCAGCTCTGAGAGCCTTCGGATTTAAAGAAAGCTTCTTCCGAGCTCTCGAAAGGTAACAGGTAACCGCTTGAGAGCAGATAAAGCAGGTGCTTTGTGGGGTAAACGCAGCTCTCCTTGACTCGGGGTCAGTTTTCACAAAAGCCACAGATGAATCGAAAGGTTCATGAAAAACTGTTGCATTGACTTCACAACGGCAGGGACTCTTCAGAAAAAAATCATTAAAGTTTTAATCTCTGTAGTCACTAAAACATATCTTCCACAGATAAACACCCAAATATTAGAAAGATTTTTTAGGAACATCCCAATCCAAGCAAGAACCTTGCTCAAGGGTACTTCAGGGCTACTGGTCTTGGATTCAAACCCATGCTCTTCTGATCCTGGGCCCAACTCCCTAACCACCCGGCCACTGCTGCGCCGGTGGTGTGTTTAAGGTAGAAACACCTGATGCTGTTGAACTTGGGGGCAGTTTTCACACGAGCACCAGGTGAATGGAAGTAAGAAGGTTCGAGCTGCATTTTCTTCCCCTCCTGCTCTGACTCTACAGTTTGATTGGCCTGGTCAGTGAAAAAAAATCCATTTCATTTTGTCGTTTTGTGAGAGCTGGCCATTCTGGGATTCCTGCAACACATAACAGAATGTTTTACGTCCAATGGTGGTCTTGAACCTTTGTTCTAAACACTCAAGGATGCCGCAGCTGAAAAGGTCACTGCTGCTTCTTTTGACTTCTTTTCACGGTTTTCAATTGACGTTTCCACATTGATGTAGATTCTCATCATCCATGACCCAGCAGCAAGATATTCGGTCCGGTGGGAAGTATTTGACAGGGACCCCTGAAGTGGTAGAGCGTCCGCTTTTTTCTTTGCCGTCAGATCTTCTTTCTCTGAGCTTTGCGGGTAAACTGAACCTCTTGGCCTTGACAAAACTGTTGCAGCCATTAATTTAGGAGCTCTGCTTGTAAAGCATGCACGCTTTTGTACCACCATGAGACGCATGTTCCTGAAGGTGTGGACGTTTGAGTGACTCATCGTAAGTTTGAACGGAGGGCAGTGTTTATAAATCACCCCCCTGTTCACGGCTGGAGGCCACCTCTGGCTCTAACACACACCCACACACACTTTGAGACAGCCCACATCGCTGTACCTCGAGAATCCACGTAAAAATACAGGATAAACCAGTTCCACCCCTAAGAGGAAAGTGCTCTGAGGAGGAAACCACCATGAGCTCCAGCTTCTCTTTGTTCTTCTGCCTGGTTTTGGTGTCGTACGGCTCCGGTGCCGTCATCACAGGGGTGAGTGAGCTGGAATTAACCCTTCATCATTGGTCAGGCTTGACAGTGGGCTTATCTTTATTTTTAGATTTAATAGTCATTATTGCTACCAATAACTCGATAAAGGCAATCAATAGTGATGTAAGTTATTTGCAAATGTAATTCTAATGAAATATTTTATTGAGGGCATCACTAAAGTGCAGATTGTTGGTTTAAGGCAGAAGTTTTTGGTGTTTTTTAATGTTTTGACCTTTATTATTACCAGTGAAGTGGAGTTAATGGCAGCGCAGAGCACTGATAAAAGAATCTTCAGCCAGGTTTAATATAAATTCACCTCCACTAATGTCTAAATGATATAAAAATCTTGTACAACCCTATTGGGTGTCTAATATTATAGACAGGGTCTGAATTTGGGATCAGATTTGACAGAGTCCGCTACATTCACTTTCCACATTAGATAAAGTTGCATAAAAAGAATCCTTTTTGCCTTTAAATTAAAATGTTAAACACTGGTGACTTCATTGTGAAGGATTCTAAATCTGTGTTGTTCAGAATTTATTTTTAAAGCTTATAAGTGTAGAGTTCATTATGGAGTATTAAGAATAACAGGGCTTATTGCCCAGAAAATCAACTCAAATTAAGATATTTGAATACAAAATATTCACGTTTGAATATTTTTTAGCCACTTTTTTCCCAGTGTGTCAACATTTAGAATGAACGAATCAATAGATGGGGTCAAAACTGACTGTGACTTAAATATTTGACATTATTTTAGATTAAAGGCTCAGGAAGTTGCTCCTCTTGTTCACCAGTCAGCCAAATTGTTAAAACCAGTTGCTTAATATCAGCTCTGACCATCGAGGTCTGGACTCCACAGTACCTCTGAAGATGAGCTGTAGTTCAAGATGTAAGCTGGACAGTGGGTCCATGTGTTAGACTAGTACATCCCACAGATGTTAGGTGGGGAACACCTTGAGCCCTTTGCTCCTCAGTCGGTTCCTGGGCAGTGTTTGCAGTGTGAGGGAGTTTTGTCCCATTGAAAGTAGACACTGCCAACAGGGGAGACTGTCACCATTTACGGCAGTGACTTCCATGTCCCCCCTGGAGACACTCAGGGTTAAGGGTCTTGCTCAGGGACCCAGTGGTGGTAGTGCTAGAGGTGGGATTCGAACCTGGGACCTTCTAAGCCACAGGTCTGTAGGCAAGTACCCTACCACTAGACCACCATGTGGAGGGAATTGCAGTGATGTTTAGGTGTCAAAGTAACATTCACATGAATGCAGGACCCAAGGTTTCCCAGCAGATCATTGCCCAGCATGCCACACTGCACTGTGTGTTCTGACACCTTTCGATCAGAACCAGAACTTTATCAGAATGTTGTGCTGCACCAGCTCTTCTGTGGGACCAGATGAGCACTTCAGCCGTCAGTATTTCTTAACTACAGGGACAGTCCCCCTGGAGCAACTTGGGGTTCAGGTTCTCGCTCAGGAACCCAATGATGGTAGTGTTGGAGGTGGGATTCAAACCGAGTATCCCACCATTAGACCACTAGACCACCAGCACCACAGTTCATCTTGCCCTTACAGTTCCCTCAAATCTTCCACTTGTACATCTTACTGCTTCTAACTTCAAGAACTCACTGACTGCCAAAATCTCCAAAATTAATAGGAGAGTTTTCACCTGTCAGAGGTTTTAATGCTGTTGCTAAATGGTGTAAACCTCTCATTTTTACCTGCTGCTCCTTGGGATTTTTATTGGGCGGAGTAATAAAGAGGAGGATAATGTGGAGGTTGTACAATGTATATATTGGTGAACACATAAAACACACATAAACTTTACTGCAAAGTTCAGCTCTAGTAAAAAGGGGTGTTTGGAGGTGATTTCAGAGTGTAATTCACCCATAAAGAGCCATAAAGTCGTGGGTCATGAGATGATCAGAAAGTAAGACAGAAGTGTAAGAGCTGAAAGGAAGTGGAGCTCGAGACTAAAATCCTTCTTCTTTATTGACGGACTGTCAGAGTAAAGCACATCACCTCACTTTCCTAATCTCCAGAGACTGGAGGCTCCGTTCCTGATTATCTGCCTGATGGTGTCTTTATGTTAAAATCAATAACACTCTATCTAAAATGTGTGTGTGTGTGTGTGTGTGTGTGTGTAGGCCTGTGAACGAGATTCCCAGTGCGGTGGGGATATGTGTTGTGCGGTCAGTCTCTGGATTCGCAGCCTGAGGATGTGTACACCGATGGGGCTGGAGGGGGAGGACTGCCATCCCATGAGCCACAAGGTGAAACCACTCGTCTCGTCTCCTAGGTCATACAGTCGTCCGCCCACAGGAACGTTCTAGATTTAGGGACGAGACCCCAGGATCGGAAAGTCGTGAGTTTGAATCCAAGATCAATAGGTTGTCCTTGATCAAGGTGAAAGTGACAACCCTTGTCATTGCGAGGTCACAGCACAGCGAACCACAATGAAATTGGACCTCTGCATTTAACCCATGCAAACACCGTGCAGCAGTGGGCAGCTACTGAAAGCGCCCGGGGAGCAGTGATGGGGACGGCACCTTGCACAAGGGTACCTCAGGGCAACCTATTGGGAAGGGGTTCGAACCCCCGATCCTCCGATCATGTGGCCAACTCCCCTAACCACTAGGCCACCGCTGCCCCGGTACCGTCCCTATCACTACTCCCCGGGTGCTGGATATGACTGCCTCCTGCTGGACGGTGTGTGTTTCTCTCTGTCTGGAACAAAGCATATCGACATGCTTTCTGATTTTATAAACTTGTGAAGAAGACTGGCACATTCCAATTACTGTACACATGTGTCTTACAGCTTCCCCACAGACGTCTTGAATTTCTGTTAATTGAATAATTAGGATGTTTAGACATGTTGTAATCCTACTATGAACATAAAAAGTGAATTCATATCCACAAAGCGAAATATAATTCAGCACATAAAGGTTACAATATCTCACATGTTTAAAAATGACTCACTTTCTAAATAATAGTTCCTACTGTAAATCATTCACATTTCAAAAAGGAATTCACTTTTCTATGAATAATTCAGTTTAAGCAGTAATATTTTCACTGTTAATAGGATTCAGTTTGGTTAACTTAATTTTCCTCTCCGTAGTTCACTTTTTGATCATTTTCCTTGCTTGTAAATGACAGTAATCCGTTATTTTGACGAGTAATCCAAATTTTTGCAGAGCGAAGATAGATATAAATACTATCTATCTATCTATCTATCTATCTATCTATCTATCTATCTATCTATCTATCTATCCATGTACATACATACAGTGTATACAATATAATATTTTTTCCCAATCATGATGATGCCCTGAAACTTTGGGACTTTCAAAGGGTATTTCTGGTAACACTGAAAGCAGAGTGTTAAATAAGGAATCAATCAATCAATTAGTCTCTCTCTCTCTCTCTCTCTCTCTCTCTCTCTCTCTCTCTATGTCTCTCTCTGTGTCTCTCTCTCTCTGTCTCTCTCTCTCTCTCTGTCTCTCTCTCTCTCTCTCTCTCTCTCTCTCTCTCTTTCTCTCTCTCTCTCTATATATATGTATGTATATACACTGCTCAAAAAAATGAAAGGAACCCTTTTTAATGAGAGTTTAGTATGAGGTCAGTGAATCTGGTGGGATTTTGATCTGGTCAGTGAATCTGGTGGGATGTTGATCTGGTCAGTGAATCTGGTGGGATGTTGATCTGGTCTGTTGATCTGATCAGGTCAGTATCAGAGGAGGTTGTTAATCAGTGTTTTGGTGTTGATGAAATGAAGAACAGGGGCCCTAAAGGGGCCACAATCAGATGACCCTAACACAGGAACGGTTCTGCAGGTGGAGGACACGGTTATTTCTTCCCTCCTCGTCTTTTTTTAACAGCTTTTCAGCAGTTTTGCATTTGACTCGGCTCAGTGTCCCCACTGGTAACATGAGGAGATACTGGGACCCTACAGAGGCTGCACAGCCAGTCCAGCTCCACCAGGACGGCACATCAATACGTGCCATCGCCTGAAGGTTTGCTGTGTCTCCCAGCACAGTCTCAAGAGCATGGAGGAGATTCCAGGAGACAGACAGTTACTCTAGGAGAGCTGGACAGGGCCATCGGAGGTCCTTAACCCATCAGCAGGACCGTTATCTGCTCCTTTGTGGAAGGAGGATCAGGAGGAGTACTACCAGAGCCCTACAAAGTGACCTCCAGCGGGACACTGGCGTAAATGTCTCTGACCAAACCATCAGAAACAGGCTTCATGAGGGTGTCCTGAATGCCCCATATCCTCTAGTGGGCCCTGTGCTCACTGCCCGGCACCGTGGAGCTCGACTAGCATTGTCCTCAGGCTGACAAGAATAGTCACTTTCACTTTCACATGGACGTACTTGTCTGCTCACTGCTGTCCTTTTTGTCTGCAGGCTCCATTCACTGGGAGGAGGCTCCACCACACGTGTCCCTGTTTGCCAAACCTGGCCTGCATCATCACAGCAGAAGGCAAATCTAAATGCCTGCCTCCTGTCAGTTACCAGGACTTTTATCTCTGAAAGGTTCTTTGTGATGTTAAGGACTGTATAAAATGTACAGTGTCATTTAAGTTGAATTCATTTATGGAAATGTATCTATTTATTGAGCCAAAAACTGATTTATTACTTTAAACTAGAACAAGTCTATTTTGGAATATCCTAATAAATTACCGATTAAATATACAGCACTGTGCAAAAGTTTTAGCAGGCGTGAAAAAATGCTGTAAACAGAACGCTTTCAAAAATATCAATAATGATGGTTTATTTTAATCAATTTACAAAATGCAAAGTGAGGAACAAAAGAAAAATCTAAATCAGATCAATATCTGGTGTTACTACCTTTTGCCTTCAGAGCAGCATCAGTTCTTCTAGGCACACTCGCACACAGTCAGGGATTCTGTAGGATTATAGTCGGTGTCTGATCAACCAGTTTTACCAAACAGGTACTGGTGATCATCAACGTCACACGGAGGAGAAACACAGTCATGTTTGGAACGACCGACCATCCGAGTTCCTTCAGAAACCGTGTGCAAGTGTACCTAGAAGAACTGATGCTGTTTTGAAGGCAAAGGGTGGTCACACCAAATATTGATCTGATTTAGATTCTCTTTTGTTCATTCACTGCATTTTGTTGATTGATGAAGATAAATGATCAACACTTCCATTTCTGAAAGCGTTCTGTTTACAGCATTTTACACACCTGCTGAAAACTTATTATTAACTTAGTATTATTTTATCACATTTATCACACAGACGTGTAAATGTATATATGATCCTGAATATGGATCTCATGAAGTAAGGGTTTTGTGTTAATTAATGACTGATCAATAAAGTGTAATATTTTTGACTTCAGTTAAAGTGGTTGTCTTATTTCCTGGATGTGAAGTCTGATGTCATATGAGATGTTGTTGTCATTTCCAGGTCCAAATGCTCCTTTAGGTCCCAAGAAAAATGTTGAAACTCCTCAGCTCCATTCGTTTTAAACAGGGTGGAACCGAAAAATCTAACTTCAGATTTCTTTCTCCATCTTGGTATCTGTAGAGGACAGAAATAGAAAGTGAAAAAAGTGAATTAAGGGTGAGTAAAAGTTGAGCTTCATCATTTCTTTTCTGCACTACAGGATTCAACAGTCTTTCTGAGCCAATGGAGAACCATCAAGGTGAAGGAAAATTGATCAGGAAAAGACATAGAACGTGATTTTTTTGACTATTCAGTCCCAGAACTAGTTCCACAATATTGTCTATTCTTGTGTGAAGAACCAGGAAATCAGGGTGGTGGACTAGTAGTAGGATGCTTGCCTATTGATCAGATGGTTGTAGGTTCAAATCTCAACTCCAACATTGGATAATTGAGCAAAACCCTAAACTTCAAGTTGCTCCAGGGAGATTGTTCCTGTAAGCAGGACATGGACGTCGCTGTGGATGAGAGTGTCTTCTGAATCCTGTAAATGTCAGAAAAAACCTTTATTAGAAGAACCCGTACCAACCATTTTAGGACTCCACTCGGACTGAAAACTCTATATTTCAGTATTTCAAAAATTCGTACTAAAAATATAATGGGATTTTAATTTGTAGTGACATAATTCAGATTAGTGCATTTTCAAGTGATGTTCCATCCATCTATCCGTCCTGCTGCCCATCCATCCATCCAGCCACTCTCTTAACTGCTTGTCCTAACCAGGGTGGTGGGGGTGTTGGAGCCGATCCCAGATCTCTTATGGAGAAAAGATAGTCATGATATCTATAAGAAATGTAAAGATAAATGGAGAAACGTGTCATGAAGAATGAGAAGATGATGAAGAACATGTGTGCTGAAGGATTATACTACAGATCTGCATCTGACCATCTAAACTCCTTCAGAGAGCGAGTGCATGGTCAGTGACGAAAGTTTTCAAATGTCCAGGAGCTTCACATGATTCCTTCTTTTGCTGGAGGAGTTACACGCGCCAGCCAGCAGCCCTCTGGCGATCTATCAGAAAGAGTGTCTTGACGTTCCTCTCTTTTGTTGGGGCCTAAAATATGCTGAACAGATGAAAAGCTCTCCTCCTTCTGAAGGGAATCCCAGCGGCATGCTGATATCAGACGTTCTCCTCTCTCACAGAAAGGAAAAGGCCACCGTTATTTCAGTCACTCTGCAGGGCTGAGAGGAGGAGGAGTGTGATGTGTCTCCTACAGTTCTCATCAGTGGACACTGACTGGTCAGAATTCAAACTGAATTAGCCTTTCAGTCTGTCCTTCTCTTCTTTTGACTCTTTCACAAGATGGTAGTGAGACCAGCTATGTTACACGAGTTGGAGACAGTATTGACATAAGCAATGTTAAACAGGCTGGAGATGGAAGTGAGACCAGTTATGTTATATAAGTTGGAGATTTTAGTAAGTCCAGCTATGTCATATGGGTTGGAGACAAAAGTGAGACCAGCTATGTTATGCGAGTTGAAGATGGTAGTGAGACCAGCTATGTTATACAGGTTGGAAATGGTAGTGACATAAGCAATGTTATACAGGTTGGAGACGGTAGTGAGACCAGCTATGTTATACAGGTTGGAGACGGTAGTGAGACAAGCTATGTTATATGGGTTGGAGACTTTAGTGAGACAAGCTGTGTTATATGGGTTGGAAACGATAGTGAAACCAGCTGTGCTATACAGGTTGGAAACAGTAATAACATAAGCAATATTAAACAGGTAGGAGACGGTAATGAGACCAGCTATGTTATACAGGTTGGAGATGGTAGTGACATAAGCAATGTTATACGTTTTAGAGATGGTAGTGAGACCAGCTATGTTATACTGGTTGAAGACGGTAGCGAGACCAGCTATGTTAAATGGGTTGGAGACCGTAGTGAGACCAGCTATATTATATGGGTTGGAGAGATGGTGGAGCTGGAGGTCAGGAGGGATGAGGATGGACAGGATTAGGAACGAGTATATTTGTCACGGGTGAGGTTCGGTTGCGGTCCGGTAGAGGGCGCTCTGTTCTGACTGAGCACACCTGAGCTCATGAAGGTACAGGTGTGCTACAGGTGTGCTTCACTGGAGCTGCTATTTAAGCCCCGATGAGTCAGAACAGAGCGCGGTTCGGTCACGAGGCGAAACCTCACGGTATCGGTGCTTTTGGGAACTCTTGGGAACTCGGTTCAGTCAGACTGCTGCTCCTCCAGTCTCGGTCCAATTAGAACTGCAGGCCTTGGATCTGGTTTTGGTTGATATGAAGAATAAAGTCATGTTCCGGATCCTGGCTCTGCTCCCCGCCACCCTTACAATATTAGAGGGACAGCTCAGGTTGGACGGCTTGGAGACAAAGTCTGGACGAGTAAATAAAAAACTCACATTTAAGTGGGAGGGTGAAAGAAATCTGGTGTTTAATTTAATAATTCATATTCTGTAGCGAATTTTATTTAACTGGAAGTTTCTGCATTTCTGCACAAAATAATATGAAAAAATAAATCTTTGTTCCATTTTCATACGGGTGCCGTATTTTTCATAGGAATGTAACATACCAAAAACGTTGATGTTTTTACCTCTTTAAAGTTCAAATGTGTGGCTTCTCTTTAACATCAGCTTTGATCATCATATAAAGTAACACAAAGAAACAGCCTTAATTCGCCCACATGTAAAAAACCTGTTTATGGTTAAAGGATCAAAGGATCACTTTCACTCTCATTTACAAAAAAACGTTCCTTTAAAGATCCATCAATGGCTCTATTGGTTCTTCTATGCCAGCGGTTCTCGAGCTGGTCCTCAGGGTCCCCATTTCTCCACGTATTGATCGAGCGCCGTGCCGACACTTCAGCCTTTATTTTTAAGCATCCGTAACACTGTCAGCCCAAAGCATATGCATCATTAATTCAGTTTCCCAGCGGTCTCCATGAGAACGGCTTCTTTTATTTTTTAATACGAAGCCTCCAGATGCATCAGCTGCTCTGACAGCAGCACCTCTTCAGTAAACAGCTCTGTTCCTCCAAACATCGTTTATAGGTTGTCAGCTCAAGACGTGAGAGCAAATAACGAAAGAAAGAGAATGTTGTTTGGAGTGATGGGTACAGACTGAGGAAGGTAGAGCTGTGGATTATGTAACTGTCTGGGAACGCATCCAGAAGATTTAGCTGAAACATCACCCAGGAACCTTCACTGCACATCTGAGCATCTGTCTCTTCAGCGGAAGATCAACATCCCAAACCAAATATTATTATTAAATCAGCTCGACTGGTGCAGAAAAGAAATGCACAGAGCCAAATCAAACCAGCACAGAATATAAATCAGTTTTTATGTCATTTATAATACAAACAATGGAAATGTCTCCTCCACACACATTCGCTCAAATAATTCGTCAAATCCATTTCACATGGTTTTGGAGTGAAAGTTCACAAAGCTGACACTGTACTGAGGGAAAAAAGCAAATATGAGCCATATCCAATAAATTATGAAAGAATTTTCAGTTGTATTTCCAGTTGGGATCATCAATGGTGTGACCAAATTCTACCAACAGCGTAACAAAAGTAACAAACTACAGAGTAGGTTACTCTGATCAAGGTACCGTCCCCATCACTGCTCCCTGGGTGCTGGATATGTCTGCCCCCTGCTGGACGGTGTATGTTTGGTTGTGGTTCACTGTGTTCACAATGGCTAAGAGTCACTTTTGAAATGTCTCTCTGCTCATCACTATTAAAGTGAAGTGAATATTCTTCTCATTGTGGAACACAGCGAGACACAATGAAATTGCACCTCTGCATTTCACCCACACACACCGTGCAGTAGGGGGCAGCTATTGAAAGCGCCCGGGGAGCAGTGATGGGGACGACACCTTGCTCAAGGGTGTTTCAGGGCAACCTACTGGACTGGGATTCGAACCCACGATCTCTGATTCTGGAGCTCAACTCCCTAACCACTAGGCCACCACTGCTTTCCAGAATGCTTTAATGCTTTAGTAACTTCCCTTCTCCGTTACTGTAACGCTCTGCTCTTTGGTCTCCAAACATCACTATCCAGGTTCCAGAAGGTTCAGCGGCTCATGTTCCTTTTCTAAAATGCCTGAAAACATCACTACCATCCTCCATAAACTTACTTCACTACCTGAAACATACATTTAGAGCTCGACATGGATCTGCCCCTCCATCACTCACTCAACTGCTCCATCGTTCACTTCTCTTCTCCTCTGGAACTGGTTCACTCACAGTCCTGAAATTCAATTTCCACCAAAATGAACCTCAAACGTTCCCTCTGTCTCTCCTCAAAACTCCCTTAAAAACTCCTCTCTTCGGTCTGTGCTGTTCCTCTTCTCCTCCTTCTTCATCCCTTCTTCTACTACTTCCTGCCTGGAGTCCAGTCACCTTGCTGTTTGTTTAGCCATCACTTTTTCTGTGTTTCCTTTGCATAAATAAAACTAATGATTATTATTATTATTATTATTATTATTATTATTATTGCACCCAAAATATCCAACTTCCTGTACAATGTCAGAAGAAATGATACTCTACAGTCTAGTTCTCCAAGGGGCAATAAATGAGAATACATCATTAAAGTAGATCATGGAGAAAATACAACGTTTTAGTTTCATTTTTGAGAGAATTTTGGAACGAAATGTGCTGAAGACAAAACTTCATTCCTCAAAAGGTTCCATTTTTTCTGATAATGTACAGAAAGAGAAAAGTCAAACTGGTATCAGTTCCAGATGGTTCAGAGGGGCATTTGGTAGAAGTTGCAGATAAAGTTAACGAGTGAATTCTTCTACTTTTTATCGAATGAAGATAAATCACAGATCTAAAGCAGCACCTTTAAGAGTGATACATGAAGGTGCCGATCACTTTTTTTAACATAATCATTAATAATAAAGTGAGCAATTCAAAGGCAACCTCTCAGTATTTATAGCAGTCTCCTCGGAGAGCGTTAATGTTCCTCTAATTTCACACTAACTGGAGAAGTAAAAAAAAATACCACTTTAAATGAAATTACAGATAAAATATCGAATACTTCAGTTCACGGAAATACGACAAACCGAAGCCTTGCGTGTTCTGTTCTGGTACTTGTTTTGTAAGTTCTTGTGCTGGGATGTTGTGTAGGTTAATGTAAGGTTTTGTTCCAGGTAACTGAGGGTTATTTCTGCTGGTCCATTTATCATGAAAGGGCGTGTAAAAGTCAGCAGGCATTTTCTACTTGCATGAAAAATAAAACTATGCGGTTTTAAAGTGACACAAAACTGTATTTGTTCAGTACTCAAAATACAAAACTACCTGAAATACCCAAATATTCCCTTTCAGGGCATCAAATACCAAACAGTATCCATTCATTATCCCAAATTACTGTTCCTGACAGGTTCCCCAAATACCAGATAGTACCCAAAGTACCAAACTGTTCACATTAGGTATCCCAAATACCAAACAATCTCAGAAAATATCATACTGTCCCAAACCAGTATCCCTGATACCAAATAGTAACCAAAAACCCCCCATATTGTTCCTGTGCAGTAACTAAAACAGCAAAAAGTACCCATTTATTACCCAAAATACCAAACTGTCCCAATTCAGGATCTCAAATACCAATCAGTATCCAAAATCCCAGACTGTACTCAACTAGTACCGCAAGTACCAAATACTATATAGACTGCCAAATATAAAGCCAGCAGTATCCAATCAGTACCTTAAATACCAAACAATATTCAAAATGCCAAATTGGTCCCATTTAGTACCCCAGACTGAACCTGTACAAATCCTGAAATACCAAAATGTCCATTTGATCATCAAAACTGTAAAAATGTCAGTGTCCAGCACCTGCGCTCAACAGGGGCAAGCTGGACATTTGATGAAACCAAGTTTGTGTAAAAGTCCACAGACGGAGAATTACGGACTGTAGGGTTACGGACTGAGTTTAGGCCGGGCTGTCGCTCCTCAGATCACACAGTACGGCTCCATAGAGGTTTGTGTGGCGACACAGCAGGCAAAACAGGCCCGGAGTCGCACCCGCAGCTCCTTGTTGAAGGCGAAGCAGATGACGGGGTTGGCAGCCGCCTGGGAAAACGTGAGCCACACGGCTGCGGTGAGGTAGAGACGTGGCACCTCCTTGCTGAAGACATAGCACGCCGCCACGTAGGGCGCCCACAGCAGCAAGAAGGCAAGCGTGAGCATGTAGAACATCTTCCCAACCCGCTTCTCCGTCTTGAACTCGTCGAGCACGAGCAGCCTGCGGCCAGCGTCGCACGGCGCCTGCCTCACTCCGACCAGTGCAGGCGGTGTGGGCCCACAGCCGAAGCCCGCGATCCAGTTGGCAGCAGCTTGACCCGTGGCGCCTGGTCCATGGAACGTCCAGTCATGGCTGATGGCGGGCACCGGCTGCGCTGGCTTCATCTTCCGATGGCCGTAGACGAAGCATAGCGTCTTGGCATACATACCGTGTGCAAATCCCACCACGCCCACGAGCATGAGTGCCAGGCCTAGCGCTTTGCCAGGGCGTGTTGGGTTGTGGCCTAAGACGCAGCGTTCGACACCCATGCTGACATCCAGCAGTGCAGCAGCGGCTGAGAGCACCCAGGCGGTGGCCACGAGGGCCACGCACACCCATGGCGTCACACGCTTGGCGTAGAAGCGGTGGTGGGCAATGGCCAGATAGCGAGTGATGCTTGCAGCCAGCAGCACGAGTGCCAGGTGGAAGCAGGCGAGCACGGTGGTCGTCCGGCACCACATGTGCGCCCAGGGACGCCCTCCTGCCGCCATCGCCATGGGGAAGCCAAGTGCGGCACGTGCCGCATCTGCTGCACACAGGTCCAGCAGCAGGTAGTAGGGTGCCCGGTGCAGGGTGCTGTCCTTCAACACCAGCACACACAGCAGGACGTTTCCTACAACCCCTGTGCACAGCATCGAGCCAAAGGCCGCCATCTTCGCTGAGTCCTGCGGTGGCATCATGGGTCCGTTGGTGTCGCTCACGTTCGCCATCAATGGAATCCAACATCAAGCCCCTCCCAGCAAGTTGACCGGTTTCAAAGTAGTCACAACAGCGCTCCCATGTGGCAGCTGGTGTTTCTGCTCAACACACAAGGTCCTGCTTCCTGTGGGTTTTGAAGACCCAGAAGGTTGCAATCCATTATAAACACAACTCGTCCACCTGGGCCACGCTGTCCCTCGTGGGTCTTTTCATCCACAATATGAGTGAGGGATGAAGAAAGAAGAGCCCTCCCCTGCTGAGAAGCAACGCTTGGAGTAGGCAGAATCTCTGCAACAGGATCCAGTCCAGAGCTGCTCAGCTCCTCTCCGTGAGACGATGTGCTCCTGCTCTAAAGTGCCCAGAACAGCACAGTGAGATTATTCCTCCCAGCCTTTAAAGGCACAGCCTTCAATTCCAGCCCAGATCTCACAGCCACACAGCTCCTGAGCTGCACCGCATCTGCATTTCTAACGTACATCACATTTACATACTGTCTGTTTCGGGCAGCAGTGTTCTCCTGAATGGTGGTTAAAAAGGTGATCAAGTGATATATGATGATAATTAATTAATCACAGCAGAATCTTTAGTTTAAAGGTCATCTGTAAATAAAATCTTTGTCTCTTTAGCGCCCCCCACTGGTTGACACACCCCCTTTATGTTAAAACACAGTTGCTGAAAGTCTCTCATTTAAACTCATTTAAGCCTTTTAATTGGTTTGACTCTTAATTGATTATTCTTCACTCTTTATTTTTCACTCGTTACTTTTCACTCCTTATTCTTCCTTTTTACTCTTTACCATTCACCCTTTTCACTTCACCCTTCAATCTTCCCTCTGTACTCTTCTCTCTTTCTCTTTCACTCTTTACTCTTCATTTTTTACTCTTTATTCTTCACCCTTTACTTTTCACTTTGTACCATTAACCCCTTCCCCTTTAATCTACCTTTTATTCTTTCCCCATCACTCTTTAATCTCCACTCTACTCTTCATTCTTATCTCCACTCTTTACTCTTTCCTTTTCAAAGTGAATGTCTGAATGTTTGTGGATTAATTTTAAATAAGTGTTGGTGGATTTTTTTGTGAATTGGAAAACTCAGCCTGGATACTGGGTGAAGTGTGTCCTCTAGTGTTGAGGTTTGGTAGCACAGCTTCATGAAATTGAAGTGAAGGTGGTTTATTGATTATCCTGGAAGATTTTTCTTCTGCTTTTGTTTGAGTTGTGTGTGGGTTTTCTGGTACTGGATCACACATTGTTACCTGGATAGTGGTGCTAACAGCTAATGCTGTTTTTAAGGCCCCAAAGGATTAAGCTGACTGATGGGGTCCAAATCTGCACATGTGGTGAATTTCAGGTGTATTCGAGTGAGTGACTATTCTTGTTATGGTGTACACAGAGCACCACAACGAAATTGGACCTCTGCATTTAACCCATGCACACAAACACACACACTGCAGCAGGGGAGAGCTATGAAAGCAGTGGGAGAGCAGAGTGGGGAGCAGTGAAGGGGACGGTACCTTGCTCAAGGGTACCTCAGGGCAACCTACTGGTAAGGGGTTTGAACCCACAATCTTCTGATTCTGTGGCCGACTCCCTAAACACTAGGCCACCACTGCCCCCCATTAGTTTTAAATAAAATATGAGTTATTATTATGCCAAAAAATTCATTCATTCATTCTGGTGCCTAACTTCCACTTTATGTTCCACTTTAAATGGTATAACAGTCTGGGGAAAAAAAATCAATATGCAGACAACAAAACAGACTTCCATACCGGACCAGCCGAGGGCCGGGTTAGAACCAGTGCTGTTAGTCTACAGGGTGCTTGTGGAAAAGGGACTACTGTTGGACAAAGGAGAAGAAGGGTGGCGGTGGTCTAGTGGTGGGTATTTGCCTATGGACTTATTGGTCAAGAAGGTCCCAGGTTCGAATCCCACCTCCAGCACTACCACCACTGGGTCCCTGAGACCCTGAACCCTGAGTGTCTCCAGGGGGGACTGTCCCTGTAATCAGGACATGGAAGTCACTCTGGAGAAGAGCGTCTGCTAAATGCCGCAAATGTAAATGTAAGAAGAAGAAGAGGAGGAAGGCAAGGAAGGGAGGAGGAGAGAAAGAAGTGGAAGTGAGGGTAGGAACTTTGAATGGCAGCATGACTGGTAAAGGTAGAGAATGAGCTGATTTGACGGAGAGAAGGAAGGTTGATCTTCTGTGGGTGAGAGTAATAAATAAGACCAGGTGTATTGGAGGAGGGTTTAAACCCATGGCGTTGATGGAAGGAGGAATGGGGTTGGGGAAGAGTATGTGAAGAGCTAGATAGAGAGACAGAGTGATGAAGAGGATGAAGAATGGGAAGGCTGTTGATGCTGATGAAAAGACAGGAGGCGGAGCTGGAGGTGTTGAAGATTCTGAGATATTTGCTGAGAGAGACGAGGATGGCCAGGATTTAGAAAAATGTGTATATTAGAGGACCAGCTCAAGTTAAACTTTGGAGACAAAGTTAGAGAAGCTAAGTTGCATTGGTTTGGACATGTCCAGAGGATGCAGGTGGAAACTGGACCTGCATGATGGAGCTGCCAGGAAAGAGGAAAAGAGAAAGACCAAAGAGGAGGTTTATGGACGTGGTGAGAGAGGACATGCAGGTGGTTGGTTTGAAGGACGCCACACTGCTGGATGTCAGCATGGCTGATCTGATGTGGCGACCCCTAAATGGGTTACGCCGAAAGAAGAAGAAGAAGAAACACTATAATTTGGAGAAAAATGCTATATTACATTTCCCACTACAGGGGCCCCTCCCAGTGAGAAGATGATGGGCTCTACTGGGTTCTAGTCCCAGTCTGGGGTCTTACTGTGTGGAGTGGACATGTTCTCCCTGTGTGTTTCCTCCAGGAGCTCCGGTTTCCTCCCACCATCCAAACACATGACAGGTGGACTGAAGATGATAAACTGAACCCTATGTGTGTGTGTGTGTGTGTGTGTGTGTGTGTGTGTGTCCCACATTTAAGTCAGTCACACTCCCACAATGAAATTGAGAGAGAAAAGGAAAAAAACAATTAAAGGGAAACAAACATAGAAAGAAAATGAGAGAAGAAAGGGAAGAGGAGAAATAAAACAGAGTGAGAGAGAAATAGAAGGAGAAACAAAGAAAAATAGAAAAGATGTCAGGGGAAAGAGAGAAAGCAGGAAGAAAACAAAGAATGAGAGAGAGAGTTAGAGATAGAGAGAGAGAGACAGTGAGAGAGAGAGAGAGAGAGAGAGAGAGACAGTGAGAGAGACAGTTTATATAGTATATAGTGTATATAGCACAGTTTATATAGAATATAGTGTATATAGTACAGTTTATATAGTATATAGTGTATATAGTACAGTTTATATAGAATATAGTGTATATAGTACAGTTTATATAGTATATAGTGTATATAGTACAGTTTATATAGTATATAGTGTATATAGTACAGTTTATATAGTATATAGTGTATATAGAGACAGTTTATATAGTATCTTCTTTTTCTTTCGGCTGCTCCCGTTTAGGGGTCGCCACAACGGATCAACTGTCTCCATTTCTTCCTGTGTTTTGCATCTTCCTTCTTCAAACCCACCACCTGCATGTCCTCTCTCACCACATCCATAAACCTCCTCTTTGGTCTTCCTCTTCTTCTCTTTCCTGGCAGCTCCATCTTCCACATCCTCCTTCCAATATAATCCTCGTCTCTCCTCTGGACACGTCCACACCAACGCAACCTTGCTTCTCTAACTTTGTCTCCAAAACGTCCGACCTGATCTGTCCCTCTAATATACTCATTTCTAATCCTGTCCATCCTCTTCACACCCAACGAACATCTCAGCATCTTTAACTCTGACACCTCCAGCTCCGCCTCCTGCCTTTTCTTCAGTGCCACCGTCTCCAACCCGTACAACATAGCTGGTCTCATTACTGTCCTGTAAACCTTACCTTTTACTCTAGCTGGTACGCGTCTGTCACAAATCACTCCAGCCACTCTTCTCCACCCATTCCAACCAGCCTGCACTCTCTTCTTCACCTCTCTTCCACACTCACCGTTACACTGAACTGTTGATCCCAAGTATTTAAACTCCTCCACCTTTGTTACCTCCACTCCCTGCATCCTAACCACCTTCTCCCTTTCATTCACACTCATGTATTCTGTCTTTACCTCTACTCACTTTCATTGCTGTCCTCTCTAGAGCAGATCTCCATCTCTCCAGGTTCTCTCGTTGCTCCCTTACTCTCACTACAGATCACATTATCATCAGCAAACATCATCATCCACTGGAGACTCCTGTCTAACCTCATTCATCAACCTGTCCATTACTACTGCAACAAGAATGGTCAGTGCTGATCCTGATGTAATCCAACATCTACCTTGAATGGCATCCGCTACCCCATCAGAGATTTCACCACTGTTACACTGTCATCATACATATCCTGAACTACCTCACATACTTCTCTGTAACACCTGACTCCTCATACAAAACCACAACTCCTCTCTAGGCACCCTGTCATCTGTTTTCTCCAAGTCCACAAAGGCACAATGCAGCTCCTTCTGACCTTCTCTGTACTTCATCAACACCTCAAAGCAAAACACATTGCATCTGGTGTCTTTTTCTCGGCATAAAACCATACTGCTGTTCACTGATCCTCACCTCTTTTCTTGACCGAGCTTCCACTACTCTTTCCCATAACTTCATGGTGTGGCTGATCAACTTTATCCCCATAGTTACTACATGAGCTCTGTGCATCACCCTTATTCTTGAAGATCGTGGGTACCGCACACTTCTTGCCCCACTCCTGGAGTAGCTCCTCTACTTCTAAGCCAAGATTGTGCGTTAAATAATCTTAATAGAAACTCAACTAACATCTCCCTAAACACTCCATGCTTCTCCACCGGTATGTCATCCGGTCCAACAGCCTTTCCATTTTTAATCAACGCTACCCTTACTTCCATCTTGCTTATTTGCTGCACTTCCTGGTTAACTCTTCTCACATCATCTAGTCTTTCTCTCTCACATTTCCTCTTCTCAACTGCTCAACACACTCTGTTCACCTGTGAGAACGTTTCCATTTCTATCTTTAATCGCCCTGATCTGTGTAGCACATCTTTCCCAGATCTGCCCTCTGTCTAGCCAATCGGTAAAGGTCCTTTCTCCTCTTTTACTGTCCAACCTCTCAAGGAAGCAATTCACCAAACACTTTACCTTGGCCTCACCACTGCTTTCTTCTGCCCTGTGTTCATCTCCTTGTACACCTGTCTACTTTCTATCTCTGACTGTCCCATGTCTTCTTTACCTCCTCTCTTTGAATATACACCTGACTTCTGGTTCCACCACCAGGTTTCCTTATCCTCTTCTTCCTTCCAGATGTCACACCAAGTACATTTCTAGCCGTCTGCCTGATCACTTCTGCAGTAGTTTCCCAGCAATCCGGTAGCTCTTCGACACCTCCCAGTGCCCGCAGCACTGCCTGAATTCCACCTTGCAGTCCTCCTCCTTCAGCTTCCACCACTTGGTCCTCCACTTCACCCTCACTTTCCTCCTCTTGACCTCCAAGGTCATCCCACAGACCACCATCCTATGCTGTTTAGTCACACTTCCTGTCACTACTTTTGCAAAGTCTCTGATCTCTTTCAAACTGACCCTCCTGCAAGAATATAATCCACCCAGAGCATCTTCCTCCACTTTATACGTCACCCCAGCTCCTCCCTTCTTCTTCAAATACATAACTACAGCCATTTCCATCCTTTTTGCAAAATCACAACCATCTGACCTTCAGCATCTTCCTCTTGACACCATTGCTCACCCATCACCTCTCATCACCTCTGTCTCTTCACCAACATGACCACATCCTGCACCAATCATCACTTTCTTCTCCTGGGTAATAATTTCTCTATCACTTCCTATCTAACTCTACTCAGAATTTTTCCTTCCTTTCATCTTACAACCAACTTGTGGAGTATAAGCACTAACAACATTCACATCACACCTTCAACTTCCAGCTTCAAACTCATCACCCTCCTGACACCCTCTCTTCACTTCCAAAACACTCTCCACATACTCTTCCTTCAGGATAACACCTACTCCATTCCTCCTTCTATCCACACCATGGCAGAACAGTTTAAACCCTCCTCCAATACACCTGGCCTTACTTACCCTTCCATCTAGTCTCTGTAACACAATAAATGTCAACCTTCCTCTTCTCTCCATCATATCAGCTAATTCTCTACCTTTACCAGTCATGCCACAATATCCAAAGTCCCTCCCCACTCTCCATGCTCCTCTCCTTCTCCCTCTGGACATGCCTTCCTCCTCTTTCTTCTTCTTCTTCTTGGCCAACAGTAGTCCAGTGTCCACTGTGCACCCTCTGTAGGCTAACAGCACTGATGGCGGCCGCAGCATAACCCGGGCCTCGACCGATCCGGTATGGAATTTATCGTTGTCAGCATATTGACTTGCAAAAGCTTTTACACCGATGTGCCCTTCCTGGACGAACTCCTCTCATTTACCTCCGGTACTGGGACCAGCATGAAGAAATACACTGGTTTGTGCATCCATAGTGGCTGGGTTATTATATATTATATAGTATATATAGACAGTTTATATAGTATATAGTATATAGTCCTGCTTATATAGTATATAGTGTATATAGTACAGTTTATATAGTATAGTGTATATAGAGTCAGTTTATATAGTATATGGTGTATATAGTACAGTTTATATAGTTTATAGTGTATATAGAGACAGTTTATATAGTATATAGTGTATATAGAGACAGTTTATATAGTATATAGTGTATATAGTCCAGTTTATATAGTATATAGTGTATATAGAGACAGTTTATATAGTATATAGGGTATATAGTACAGTTTATATAGTGTATAGTGTATATAGAGACAGTTTATATAGTATATAGTATATAGAGACAGTTTGTATAGTATATAGGTGTATATAGACGGTTTATATAGTGTATAGTGTATATAGAGACGGTTTATATAGTATATAGTGTATATAGTTCAGTTTATATAGCATATAGTGTATATAGTACAGTTTATATAGTGTATAGTATATGTGAATATATATCATAGTGTATATAGTATAGTATAGTATAGTATATAGTGTATATAGTACAGTCTATATAGTATATAGTGTATATAGTACAGTTTATATAGTATATAGTGTATATAGTCCCATTTATATAGTATATTATGTATATAGAGACAGTTTATATAGTATATAGTGTATATAGTCCAGTTTATATAGTATATAGTGTATATAGAGACAGTTTATATAGTATATAGTGTATATAGTACAGTTTATATAGTATGTAGTATATACAGAGACAGTTTATATAGTATATAGTGTATATAGACAGTTTATATAGTATATAAAGTATGATAGAGGACCTGTTTATATAGTATAGTATAGTATAGTATATATGAAAATATATAGACATTTAGTTTATATAGCATATAAGTGTATATAGTACAGTTTCTATATAGTATATAGTGTATATAGAGATGGTTTATATAGGGTATATAGTGTATATAGTACAGTTTTATATAGTATATAGTGTATATATAGTACAGTTTATATAGTGTATAGTGTATATAGAGATAGGTTTATATAGTATAGTATAGTATAGTATAGTATATATATGTGTATATAGGAGATGGTTTATATAGTATATAGTGTATATAGTACAGTTTATATAGTATATAGTGTATATAGGGACAGTTTGTATAGTATATAGTGTATATAGTGATGGTTTATATAGTGTATAGTGTATGTAGAGACAGTTTCATAGATATGGTGTATATAGACAACAGTTTATATAGTATATAGTGTATATAGACAGTTTATATAGTATATTGTGTATAAAGTACAGTTTATATAGTATATAGTGTATATAGACACAGTATATGTAGTATATAGTGTTTATAGACAGTTTATATAGTATATGGTGTATATAGAGACAGTTTATATAGTGTATAGTGTATATAGTACAGTTTATATAGTATATAGTGTATATAGACAGTTTATATAGTATATGGTGTATATAGATATGAATACATATGAGTTAAACATTATGTAATTGTAATAAATTTGTGTCCATCTGTGCATGTGATTTCCTCTGGGATCAGTGATGTTTTCTGATTCTGATTGTGTTAATATCAGTTAATATCAACTGTTTTTGCACAGATGTCCTCCGTTTCTGTTTCTAGTTGTAGAACGGCTGGGGTTGTCTCTGACGGCAGACAGAGGGACAAAAGAAACCATAAATCATGGTGTAGTGTGCTCACACACAACAGGGTGGCTTTATGATTGATGCAGTGCTCTCGTGCCTACAGGCTACAGTTTGTGTCATTAACTTTTTCTGGATCTGTATGTGGGGCAGAGGAGACGCTCGACACTGGATGTCACCGTGGTGGCCATCAGTCTCTCTCTCTCTCTCTCTCTCTCTCTCTCTCTCTCTCTCTCTCATGGTATGGGGTTTTGTTCCGTCTCAGTATGAGTACAGTTTTGTTTTACACACAAACTACTTTTATAGTCCTCTTTAAAATCCATTTAAAGGTGTAGATCTGAGCTGATCCGAGGCTTTCTGCCCCAAAACACACAAATCACTGCAGGAATCAGTGAAGAGGCTCTAGATTTTAGTGTGTGGACAGTGGTTGATGTTCTAGAACCCAGGTTCTAGATTTCTGAGCATATATGAGTGAAGCTCCAGAACCTCATGAACCAGGAGAGATCTGGTAACCAATAAACCACTGGATTTTTTTTTTACTGGATTAATGTGGGTGTTTATTCTAATATTAGTGTTTAAAATGTGTGATGTTTGTGTAACAGTGTGAGTTTGATGTTTGTGTAAAGGTGTTTGTGATGTTTATTTAACTTTAAACTGTGTGTGGTGTTTGTGTAACAGTGTGTGATGTTTGTGTTACTGTGTGTGATGTTTGTGTAATGGTGTGTGATGTTTGTGTAACGGTATGTTTGATGATTGTGTAACGGTGTGTGTGTGTGTGTGTGTGTGTGTGTGTGTGTGTGTGTGTGTGTGTGTGTGTGATGATTTTGTAACAGCGTGTGATGTTTGTGTAACAGTATGTTTGATGTTTGTGTAACAGTGTGTGATGTTTGTGTGACAGTGTGTGATGTTTGTGTGACAGTGTGTGATGTTTGTGTAACAGTATGTTTGATGTTTGTGTAACAGTGTGTGATGTTTGTGTAACAGTGTGTGATGTTTGTGTTAGTGTATGTGATGTTTGTGTTACCGTGTGTGATGTTTGTGTTACTGTATGTGAAGTTTGTGTGTGTGATGTTTTTGCGTAATGGTATGTGTGATGTTTGTGTAAGTGTGTGATGTTTGTATAACAGTGTGTGTGTGTGTGTGTGATGATTGTGTAACGGTGTGTGTGTGTGTGATGATTGTGTAATGGTGTGTGTGTGTGTGTGTGTGATGATTGTGTAACAGTGTGTGATGCTTGTGTAAGTGTGTGATGATTGTGTAACAGTGTGTGTGATTTTTGTGTAACAGCTTGTGTGTGATGTTTGTTTAACAGAGTGAGTGATGTTTGTGTAACAGTTTGTGATGTGTGTGATGTTTGTGTAATGGTGTGTGTGATGGTTGTGTAACAGTGTTAGGTGTTTGTGTAATGCTGTGTGATGTTTGTGTAACAATGTGTGTGATGTTTGTGTAATGGTGTGTGTGATATTTGTGTAACGGTGTTAGGTGTTTGTGTTAGTGTGTGTGATGTTTGTGTAATAGTATGTGTGATGTTTGTGTAACAGTGTGTGATGTTTGTGGAACGGTGTGTGTGATGTTTGTGTAACAGTGTTAGGTGTGTGTAAGTGTGTGTGATGTTTGTGTAACAGTGTGTGATGTTTCTGTAACAATGTGTGTGATGTTTAAGAACGGTGTGTGTGATGTTTGTGTAACGGTGTTAGGTGTGTGTAAGTGTGTGTGATGTTTGTGTAAGTGTGTGTGATGTTTGTGTAACAGTGTGTGATGTTTGTGTAACGGTGTGTGTGTGAGGTTTGTGTAAGGGTGTTAGGTGTGTGTGTGATGTTTGTGTAACAGTGTGTGTGATGTTTGTGTAACAGTGTTAGGTGTGTGTAAGTGTGTGTCATGTGTGTGTAACGGTGTGTGATGTTTGTGTAACGGTGTTAGGTGTGTGTAAATGTGTGTGATGTTTGTGTAACAGTGTGTGTGATGTTTGTGTAATGGTGTGTGATGTTTGTGTAACGGTGTTAGGTGTGTGTGTGTGTGATGTTTGTGTAACAGTGTGTGTGATGTTTGTGTAGCGGTGTGTGATGTTTGTGTAACAGTGTTAGGTCTGTGTGTGTGTGATGTTTGTGTAACAGTGTGTGTGATGTTTGTGTAGTGGTGTGTGATGTTTGTGTAACAGTGTTAGGTGAGTGTAAGTGTGTGTGATGTTTGTGTAACAGTGTGTGTGATGTTTGTGTAATGGTGTGTGAAGTTTGTGTAACGGTATGTGTGTGATGTTTGTGTAAAGGTGTTAGGTGTGTGTAAGTGTATGTGATGTTTGTGTAACAGTGTGTGATGTTTGTGTAACAGTGTGTGTGATGTTTGTGTAACGTTGTGTGATGTTTGTGTAACGGTGTTAGGTGTGTGTAAGTGTGTGTGATGTTTGTGTAAGTGTGTGTGATGTTTGTGTAACAGTGTGTGATGTTTGTGTAACGGTGTGTCATGTTTGTGTAAGGGTGTTAATTGTGTGTGTGTGTGTGTGTGTGTGTGATGTTTGTGTAAGTGTGTGTGATGTTTGTGTAACAGTGTGTGATGTTTGTGTAACAGCTTGTGTGTGATGTTTGTTTAACAGTTTGTGATGTGTGTGATGTTTGTGTAATGGTGTGTGTGATGTTTGTGTAACAATGTGTGTGATGTTTGTGTAATGGTGTGTGTGATATTTGTGTAATGGTGTTAGGTGTTTGTGTTAGTGTGTGTGATGTTTGTGTAAGTGTGTGTGATGTTTGTGTAATGGTGTGTGTGTGTCTGTGCATGTGTGTGTGTGTGTGATGTTTGTGTAACAGTGTTAGGTGTGTGTAAGTGTGTGTGATGTTTGTTAACAGTATGGATGTTTAGTAACGGTATGTGTGTGATGTTTGTGTAACAGTGTTAGGTGTGTGTGTGTGTGATGTTTGTGTAACAGTGTGTGATGTTTGTGTAACGTGTTAGGTGTGTGTAAGTGTGTGTGATGTTTGTATAGGTGTGTGATGTTTGTGTAACAATGTGTGTGATGTTTGTGTAACGGTGTGTGTGATGTTTGTGTAACGGTGTTAGGTGTATGTAAGTGTGTGTGATGTTTGTGTAAGTGTGTGTGTGATGTTTGTGTAACAGTGTGATGCAGGTGGTGTGTGTGTGTGTGTGATGTTTGTGTAAGGTGTTGGTGTGTGTGTGTGTGTGTGTGTGTGTGATGTGAAAATATGTGTATGTTTGTGAACAGATGCAAGTAGTAACAGTGTGTGATGTTTGTGTTACTGTATGATGTTTGTAACAGTGTGTGATGTTTGTGTAACAGTGTTAGGTGTGTGTGTGTGTGATGTTTGTGTAACGTTGTGTGATGTTTGTGTAACAGTGTTAGGTGTGTGTGATGTCGCAGTAGTGGTATGTGATGTTTGTAACAGTGTATGTGTGTGTGCAATGCAGATGTCATAATACAAAACAAACAAAGATGTCAGTAATATGTGTGATGTCAAATATAAAAGATGTCATGTATGTGTGTGATGTTTGTGTGATGGTGTTAGGTGTGTGTAAGTGTGTGTGATGTTTGTGTAACAGTGTGTGATGTTTGTGTAACGGTGTTATGTTTGTGTAACGTTGTTAGGTGTGTGTAAGTGTGTGTGATGTTTGTGTAAGTGTGTGTGATGTTTGTGTAACGGTGTGTGTGTGTCTGTGCATGTGTGTGTGTGATGTTTGTGTAATGGTGTTAGGTGTTTGTGTAAGTGTGTGTGATGTTTGTGTAACAGTATGTGTGATGTTTGTGTAACGGTATGTGTGTGATGTTTGTGTAACAGTGTTAGGTGTGTGTAAGTGTGTGATGTTTGTGTAACAGTGTGTGATGTTTGTGTAACGGTGTTAGGTGTGTGTAAGTGTGTGTGATGTTTGTGTAAGTGTGTGTGATGTTTGTGTAACAGTGTGTGATGTTTGTGTAACGGTGTGTCATGTTTGTGTAACGGTGTTAGGTGTGTGTAAGTGTGTGTGATGTTTGTGTAAGTGTGTGTGATGTTTGTTTAATAGTGTGTGTGTGTCTGTGCATGTGTGCTGTTTGTGTAATGGTGTTAGGTGTTTGTGTAAGTGTGTGTGATGTTTGTGTAACGGTATGTGTGTGATGTTTGTGTAACAGTGTTAGGTGTGTGTAAGTGTATGCGATGTTTGTGTAACAGTGTTAGGTGTGTGTAAGTGTATGCGATGTTTGTGTAACAGTGTGTGATGTTTGTGTAACGGTGTTAGGTGTGTGTAAGTGTGTGTGATGTTTGTGTAACAGTGTGTGTGATGTTTGTGTAATGGTGTGTGATGTTTGTGTAACAGTTTGTGAAGTTTGTGTAACGGTGTTAGGTGTGTGTGTAAGTGTGTGTGAAGTTTGTGCAACAGTGTGTGATGTTTGTGTAACGGTGTTAGGTGTGTGTGTAAGTGTGTGTGATGTTTGTGTAACGGTGTTAGGTGTGTGTGTAAGTGTGTGTGATGTTTGTGACAGTGTGTGTTAAACTATAAACAGAGCTCAGCCCAGCTGTTCCTGAACACCTGGTCCAGTCACGTGTGCAGGTGAGGGGGGTGGCCAGAGGGTGGCGCTGTAGGTCCGTGTAAGAGACCAGGGCCTGAAGCCCGAGTCAGGAATGGTCTGGTGGTGGATTTGCTTTAAGGGACCATCTGAGCTTTACCTGGGTGTTACCTGGCCGTTACCATGGTAACCAGGTTCTCCGAGGCAGAGGGGTCTGGTTTGTGTAGATGGCACTGCCTCGTGGGTCTTAATGAGAAATAGAGGCTCTGAGAAAAAAGTGCCATCAGCACCTCAGGGAGAGTGATACTGAGGGTCTCACACTTTCTTTCCTTCCTCACACTCGGGCCTGCCCTCCTCCTGAACTCTCCCCTCCCTTCTCTTCATTGGAGGGAGTCACGGGGAGGAAAAAAGGAGGAGAAAAAAAGCCAGAAGAGCCAGTTGTAATTAGACAGCCTACTAAATCTAATAAATAAAAAATCCTTTTTTAAAATAAAAATGTTCTTCCCAGAGACAGGAGAGGCTGCAGGGAAAGAGAGCATGTAAACGAGCTCCTGTCAGGAAAAAACAACCACAGACAAACATTTCTTTGTTGTTTATTGGCCTGTTTTGTTTTGTGTTTTTTTTTTCTTTTTTCAAAGGGTATTTACCCAGCAGGTGGATGTGACGTCACTGACTTGGAACATCAAAAGAAAACAACCGTCTGAATCCGCGAAGGGGCTTTTATTTTTTATTTTTTCACCCCATTCTTCTTCTCCTTTTTTGACTGTGAAATCACAGGAAAGAGAGAGAGAAATAAAGAATGAGAGAGAGAGAGAGAGAGAGGTTCACTCCCCTCCTGGAAGAGCCGTCCGCTCCGCGAGTTAGTCCCCCGGCGGAGTGATATTGTTTACAGCGTGCTCGGTGCGCGAGCGGAGAGTTGAGCGTGTCCTCGTGCGCCGAAGCCCCGGCGGCTCGCGCCCGTCCAGCCCTGGTGAGTCTTTGAAGCTCTTTCTCTCTTTGATCTCCGCCGCGCGCCCGCCGCGCCGTTTGTTGTCACGTGTCCTGCGGCCGCCTGTCTGCGTGTCCGAGCGGCGGCGGCGTAAACAAGTAAATAAGTAAACAAACAAACAACCGGCTGCCGCACGCCTTCTCCTTTCCTGCTCTCCTCCTTCCTCTCCTTCGCTTCTATCCGTTCCTGCGTTTCGGACGGACAGACGGACGCGCGGCGCACTTTTGCAGAAGTTTACACCTCCGCTCGCACAAGTTGAGCTCTGCACGCTGGCCTGCTGTACCTGCAGGAGGAGAAACGAAGAGAAACATCTCACTTCTCACTCTTTCTCTGCAGGATGGGAGGTACAGACAGATGTGCACCCCACGGCAGCTCCAGCGGGCTCAGATTGAATGTGTTTTGCTTTTTATTTGGGATGATGAGCCTGCATTTGCAGCATCTCCTCACTTTTTAAAAACTCCCTCACTTCACTTTTTTGGGGTGTTTTTGCTCCACTTCACACATTTCCTGAAGTTCACCCCCATGTGGTGCACTCAGGTGTAAATGTTTAGGTTACAAGTCCCTTTTTTTGGCTGAAATACTTTCCTTTTCTCACTTCAGCACACTCCGAATCAGAAAGTGCTTCTACACAGAGCCAGCAGACTCGGCAAACAACAAAAAAATGAACCTGTGAAAAAATACTCAGCTAATAAAATCCTGCACACACTGTATACACTCTCACTGCGTGATCCTGACTTCTCTACACGGTTCTTGATCGATAGATCCACAAGTGATCCAGAACGGGGCAAAGACATTCCCCCAAATTTGTCAACCACTCCTTTTCTCTCTGTTTTGTCGTCCCGTTCTTTCACGGGCCGAGGGAAAACACACCTGGTCTTCTAATCCAGACAGGTGTCCCGTGTTGCTTCTATTTTCCTGTTCGGTGATTTCGGACAAGGCTTCCACAGAAACCCTCGTTTTTGGGAGGCAGGTTGATCTCGTAACGAGTTTTTTTTTACAGCAGAAAACTTAGATTTTTGCAATTATTCCCATAGAATTATTTAAAAAATCTGCTGTAATTCATCGCCTGCGTGACGGAGGGAGAGCTCAGGCCTTTAGATTTGTCGTCCGAGAGAAAAACTTTCTTTTTTCCCTGCAGGAGAAGTAAACAGCCTTCAACAAGCGAACCTTGACAACCCAGATTAAGGAAAACATTGGAGATCAAACAGTGCTGCTGCAGCCGTTGTCATGAGGGTAGAGAGAAAGAGAGAGAGAGAGTGTGTGTGTGTGTGTGTGTGTGTGTGTGTGTGTGTTTGAACAGGCACCAGGGTTTGTGTGCTCACTTATGCAGAAATGGACCTCAGCAAACGGAGCCAGGTTTTAAAAGCGTGGGGCTCAACTTTTCTTTCCTTCCTGGCTCCGTACAGAAGCCGAGCACACGCTCCTGTAGTGTGTGTGTGTGTGTGTGTGTGTGTGTGTGTGTGTTGCAGTTTTGAACCCTGACCTGCTGTACGTGACATGCTCTGGGAAGGGTTGCTCAATTAATCAAATTTTAATTTCGCTTTTTTAAATTTTGCCCCCCAAATTAAAAAATGAAATAATCCCTGTAAACCTGCCGAGGCTGAGAAGGGCCTGCAGGACTGGTGGAGACAATCCCAGAGTCTCCACCTCTCCAGTCTGGTCCTGAAATATCAGTTCATCCCACCCTGAGCTCAGACTGGAAAATCATCTCCTGCAGACTCAGAAACCAGAACCAGGTTAGCAGACCAGAGTTTCTGAAATCCCTTCAGAGATGGTTGTCCTGTTTCAATTAAAGATACAAAGTTTCCAGATTCACTGAGCGATCGTGTTGAATAATCATGATCTGAAGTTTGTCTGAAATAATCAGGATTATGGTTTTTACTCGAGGAGCCTGAGCTCTGGATTTAGAGGAGAGGCCTCTGAGTGATGGCAGTGTGTGCGTCGCCAGGCTGTAGAGGTCACTGTGTGTGTGTGTGTGTGTGTGTGTGTGTGTGTGTGTCTGTCCTGTGTCCCGCTGCGTTCACGGGCAGCTGCTGTGTCTCAGTGCCGTGTCCCCTCCACACCGGGCCGCTCGTGCTGGGCGAGAGCAGCCATTGGTCAGACTGTCGGACGGTTTCAGGAGCCTTACGGGCTCCTGTTTCCATGGTAACTCTGGACGCTGGCTGGTGGTCCGTCCCCTCCTCAAACCCAACACCTCTTTTATATTGTGTGTAACTGCTTACCCTGATCCAGCTGTGGAATTTATTCCAAAATTAATAAAAAAGAAGCATTTTTGATATTTTAACTTTTTAAAAATTTTTTTTATTTTAATTCAGAAACTTCACAGTGAAAATGTTCTCGTGTGTTTGTTTAATAAGTACATTTATTTAATGGGTTTTAATGTTTTTTTTTGGTTGTTATAAAAGTTTGTTAAAAGCAATATTTAAAAAGAATTGTTTTAAAATGACTAATATAGTGTGTGTGTGTGTGTGTGTGTGTGTGTGTGTGTGTTTGCTTACCTTTTTAAAAAAATGTTAAAAATCAATTTTGTATCAATGAGTTTAACACAGATCGACTTTTTTACTGAAGAAGGAATCGTGAATAAACAGATTATAGAAATCGATACAGGTTTGCAGGTTAACTGCGACTGGGTCAGTTTTCTGATCTCAGATCAGTTCTGGAAGGTTGGAATTTTGTTTTAAAGGCAGACTTATTTTTCCTCCCGGTTGAGGCTTGTCTCTCGTGTCTCTGTCCTGATCTGAGAACTCGTCCTCGGGGTCTCACTATTGGAGTGGGAGTCAGACTGATTGGATTAGTGGCGGATTAGAGCGCAGGATGGGGCGATTGTCCCGCTCCCTTTGTGCCAAATGCGGCGCTGACAGCTGATCTGGGATCAGCACACTGCAACCCCCCCCCCCCCCAGGGTGTCCAGCGGCTAGGCTTCTCTAGCGCCCCCTGTTTTTGTTTGGAGCTCCTGCTTCCCCAGAGAGCGAGTGTGTGGTTTCAGCCAAACTTGGTGTGGTTTGTTGTTTTTTTGGTTATTGTTATTGTCACCGTTTCTCGTTACGAATGTTTCACACAAACAGAAACGTCTGCTTCTCGCGCCTGTGAATCGGCCCGATTAAGCGCTTTCATCAGTCACAGTTTGAAAACCTGGAAGTTTCAAATGGCAAATCCTGCAATTTTAATTGTCCTAAATTTAAAATATTTGATAATTGGACATTAGAAATGATTGATGGTTTAGCTGTGTATGGGAATTGCAAAGCAGCTGCACCTTCACGCACAACAATACAGGCATGCTCACATTTCTAATAAAACAATTACTTCCTTTCAAAAATCCCAGGATTAAAGTATTTAAAGGTATCACAGTGAGGGGTCAATGATATGAATTTTGCACAGAGAGTTACTTTAATATAAAGTAATTGGAGAATACTAATGCAGAGCCTTTGAGCTGACAAAGATTAAATAAAAATGAAATAAAAAATGTACTTCGGGGCCATAAAAGGGTGAATGAATATTAATACTAAACAATTGCGTCTAAATAGCAGCCAAAATAAAGGGGACAATGCAAATAGATGTTGTTCCCCAAACTGTTCAGCCTACAGTGGTTCCCTTTAATTCAGAATAGTGCAGTGTGTGGTTGCCAGATATGCATTACTGCAGCATTTTTCAGCTTGGTCCCCATTGGCTGGATCAGAATACGATTAGTCAACAAAATTTTGGCGAACTGGTGAACATGGAGATCTGTCTGAGTTCAGCTTCAGCCTAAGCTGAGTCTAACGTGGCGAAGACGAGAAGCCAGTAATCACCCAAATCCCCTCTGCGAGAACCTCCCCAAATATCAGACAGGAAAATTCCATCTCCCTCTACAGTCTCTCCTGCATTCTTACTGTCCGTTTAGGTAGTTCGGTTCAGTTTGGTTCTGTTCCTTCTTTGTGGCTCAAACTGCTTCCTCCCAAACGAGGCTCAGAAAGTTCTCCTCTGCTCTGGAGCGATGCCACTCCTTCCAGACAGGAGATTTAAGGCGGCACGGCGCTGACGCTCCGTCAACCCTCCGTTCAGGCAAAACTTGCTCGGCTTTGATCAGGAGAGGGGAGCGGGAGGGGGATCCCGGGGTTCCTCGAGCGGCATCGACAGGGATGTTAGAGAAAGGGTGGCGAAGATGCTAATGTTGTTGACGGGATGTGTTTAATGTGCGTTTTGTCTCTGCCTTTGAGTGGTTTCGTGTGTGTGTGTGTGTGTGTGTGTGTGTGTGTGTGTGTCCTCTCTGGGAATATCAGTATTTTTTTTTCTCCCCACCCTCTCAATACTAATGTGTCCACAATTAGAACACATTTAATTAGGAAACAGGTTTGTGTGTTAACGACCTGATCACCGCTCACATGTTAATTAGCATTTTCTGTGCAACTGAATCTGCGGATGAATTCAAAGGATGGAACTTTTCTTTGATGTTCTCTTTACGTGTGTTTGTGTGTGTGTGTGTGTATCATATCAGGCGCTGAACATTAAACGGGCCTGCGTGCTGTTTTGAACCCTGATGAAATCGGGTTGGTTGTAATTGACTGGTTGTTGCTTGTTTATTTGATTTGTGTTCAGTCTTATCACAGGGATGTTAATGTGGAGCTGTAATTACCTTCAGCTCAGATCCAGCAACAAGTTTGCATTTTTTAAATCTGAAAGTAAACAAATGACTCACTGATCTCAGAATCACACGGTCAACGACTTTGCAATACCGTACGACACGCTGCGGCGCAGCGACTACGAAACGAGTGACTATTAGTCACACCATCCATCCTCTATTTAACACACACCGTCCAGCAGAGGGCAGACGTATCCAGCAACCAGGGAGCAGTGATGGGGATGGTACCTTGGTCGAGGAATCTCCGGTCAACCTACTGGTCTGGGATTCGAACCCACAACCTCCCGATCCCGGGGCCTCGTCCCTAAACGCTAGTCCACCGCTGCCCCGAAATGATATGAAAGGATCTGGTGTGCTATAGTATTATGGGATACTTTATGATTAACGGGGGAATGTCTGCTTCCCATGCCTGTGAATAGAACTGAGCGATTAATCACTCTTTTTATCCAAATTTTTATTTGCAAATGCTGCATGTTTAATTATATCATAAATTAAAATATCAAATAATCAGACATGAGATGAGAAACGATTAGTACAGCAGCCGCACACACAGCAGTGGACAGACATTATATTTGATCTGAAACAATCTAGTGTGCTACAATGTGATCCTTTGATTCCTACGGTGTTGTAATGTTTACAAAACAAGATACTTTAATGAAACGTTATGTGGAGTGCATTATATTAAGCTACCTTAAGATAAGTCGATTAAACATATGGCGAGTGTGGAAGAGAGGAGAAGAAGAGGCAGGTTGGAACGGGTGGAGAAGAGTGACAGGAGGAATGTAGTTTTACTGGATGGTAGTGAGACCAGCTATGCTGTACGGGTTGGAGACGGTGATGAAAAGGCAGGAGGCGGAGCTGGAGGTGTCAGAGTTAAAGATGCTGAGATGTTCGTTGGGTGTGACGAGGATGGACAGGATTAGAAATGAGTATATTAGAGGGACAGATCAGGTTAGACGTCTTGGAGACAAAGTTAGAGAAGCAAGGTTGCGTTTGTTTGGACGTGTGCAGAGGAGAGACGATGATTATATCGGGAGGAGGATGTTGAAGATGGAGCTGCCAGGAAAGAGGAGAAGAGGAAGACCAAAGAGGAGGTTTATGGACGTGGTGAGAGAGGATGTGCAGGCGGCTGGTTTGAAGGAGGAAGATGCAGAGGACCGGAAGAAACGGAGACGGTTGATCCGCTGTGGCGACCCCTAAACGGGAGCAGCCGAAGGAAGAGGAAGATGATTTGCTACAGTTAGGTGCCGTATGGTAGGATATAACGAGGCACTGTAGACACTGTACTGCCGGAATATCAACCAATCAGCTCTGCTCAACCAGAATACAGTCCAATCAGCTCTCATCAACCATTATACCAGGATCAGAAGGTCATGGGTTTGAATCTCAGACCTGTAGGTAGCCCCGAGTTACCCTTGAGCAAGGTATCGTCCCCATCACTGCTCCACGTAGCTGCCCCCTGCTGGACGGTGCGTGTGGGTTAAATGCAGAGGCGTAATTTCGTTGTGGTTGACCGTGTGTTGTGCTATGCCACGAGAATAGTCACTTTCACTTTATGCTATAAAACAGCACGGTCAAATTTGGGAAGTTTCATTATGATACAGCTCGAAATAAGTACAATATAAGACCAATCCAGTATATAATACTAAAATAGGATACGATTCAGTATTATACACTACCATATCATACAGTGTAGCAGCAAAGGGTCCAGTACAGACTGTTTCTGTACAATCTGATACTCTGCTGTACAAAATATACAGTATACGCTAATATGAGTACAGAATGATACAGTTCTATACAATGTGTTTAATATGATGTGAAAGTACAGTGTGATACAGTACAATACAGAGAGGATAAAAAGGAATATTACAGTATAGCAGCGACACATCCAGAGCACAAAGACGAGACTCATAAAAAAACTCATAAACTGTCTCGCTCAACAGATTTGTTTTTGCTAAAACTGCATCTGTGCCTCCAAATGCACAAAATGTAGCGTGTTCGGAGGCTGGGCTGTAATAATCTTAAGGCCTGCAGACCTGCACTGATATCAAACAGAACAGCATGAAACAATGCAGAATAATGGACATTATATTTATAATGACCGTATCGTATTCTTTGATAACACAGGACCGTGTGATTATGTAATAGCTCATGGTACAGTATGAGTATGTTCAACAACATGACGCAATACTGTAACCAACACACATTGCATTTACAGTTCTTTCAGGCTTTACTAAATAAAAGACAAATAATTATTATAGAAACAGCGATAAAAAGTGAAACATGCTTTGACATATTAATCTCTGTAGGTTTTTCTTTCTCTTCCGGCGGCTTCCCTTAGCGGGTCTATTTATTCACGTTATTAAATGTTCAAAAAGAGTTAATATCAGATAAAGAATATTTAACCTCCTGACCTCGAGTTTGTTTATTAAGGCGATAAACATGTTTATTTGCCCTGTGTGTCCCCCAGGTCTGTGTTTTGAACTCTACGCTGCTCCCTTGAGAGAAGGTCTTGTGTGAAAGGGGGTTGGTTTGGGACGTGGCTCTGGTTCTCCCAGGGGGACATGCCTGACACCATCCGGGTGTTTCGGGCCCTGCCAGCTGCCCAGAACGGTTCACCCGGTCGCCATGACGACTTCCAGTTAGAAAGCAGCCAGGACGTCTTAATTGTTACATTATTTGGGGCAGCGCTCAAGGGAGGACTGTCCTGTTACAGCCAGTGTGTAAAGAGTGTGTGTGTGTGTGTGTGTGTGTGTGTGTGTAGTTTGCCACGAGGTACCCTTGAGCAAGGTACCGTCCCCGTCACTGCTCCCCAGGCACTTTCGATAGCTGCCCCCTGCTGCACGTGTCTGGGTGAAACTCAGAGGTTGAATTTCGTCGTGTTGTGCTGTGCTGCGTTTCACAATGACAAGGGTAGTCACTTTCACTTTCACCCCCCCCCTTTCAATAGATTGGAGTGTTGCACTCTAATTTCACTGTAAGTCAGACGACAGGATCAGAAACGTGTTTAAACTGATACTTCTGTAAACCTTTCAATCTTTTAAGAAAGCCGGAAAACATGAAAAAAAACTCTAGACTGAAAATCCAAACCTGTTCACTGAGTTTACAAAGTTTTTAAAGTCTCTGGAAAATGTGAAGCGAAGTGAAGGTGACAACTTGTCCTTGTGAGTACATGGCAGAACGCTCACCCCAACGAAATTCCGAAATTAAAGTTCCCAGGGAGCAGTGATGGGGACAGTACCTTGCTCAAGGGTACTTCAAGCCAACCTAATGGTCTAGGATTCGAACGTTACCTTCCGATCCTGGGGCCTCGTCCCTGAACACTAGGCCACCTCTGTCAAATGGAATGTCATGATAATTACATAATTACATTCTAATTACTTTACCTCAAGGATCAAGTGAAGAGATTTTAAAGTAATCTTGGTTTTAGTGAAGCTCGGCTGCTGGAGTTACTGAGCTCATGATGGAGTTTATGAAGCTAGATTTTTGTGTCCGCGGTGCAAGACTGCATCATGATGGCTACGCTATTTAAGGTGGAATTGAACATTCGATCAAGACGGTCAGGGGAGCACAAATCCAGCCATTCTTTCCGTTTGGACCGTAACTTGGACCCTGATGTAATGTTTCTCCTGCGTTTCATTAAAAAATTAAACGGTTAAACTATTGAAAAAAAGTAATATATTTTTTAAAGTGTATAAACAAACAAACAAACAAAAAAATCAACATACTGAAAGGATTTAGGAAATTAATCAATTGATGAATCGAGAGGATTTGGCTGTGGTTCACTGTGCGGTCCAATGCCGTAGTCACTTTCACTTCACTTTCACTTGAAAAGCAGCAGACTTGCAGATATTCAGGGTCTGGTTGAGCAATAAAGATCTCAGTAAAGTCCTGATTTCTGATTTCTGGATGTCGGTTAATGAATGTTCTTAAACGAGGGAAGGAGGTTGGATTTGGAGCGTTCTGTGTTTAAGTCTGTTGTTTCTAACGACTGAATTGTTTTGGAGGGTTTCGGGCCCGGAGCTTTGTCCCCGTGATGTTTCGTTGGCCTCTTCAGCATAAATTAAACTCGACTCAACGCGAGCTGTTTGATCATCACAATTAACCCTCGTTAAACAGCGAGGCTGCGAGTCAATCAGGCTTAATTGGACGCGTGCGGGAAGCTGAAGGGACTTTATAAAGCGGTTCGCTCTCTTCTTTGTTCTAACGGGGACGTTTCTGCTTTTCCAGAGACTGCGGGGGAGAAGCCGAGGTCCGGCCCGAACTTCAGCGCCTCAGAGTCCGACCCCCACAGGTAACCGGGCCGTCCATCGTCCCCTCGTCCTGCAGACGCAACCCGCTCTCGATTCGATCTCTGAGTTCACGGCAGCAGTTGAGGCTCGTTTCCTGTTTAGTCAAATCACATTTCACAAGAGTGTGTGTTTTTTTTTTTTTTTTTTTTCTCTTCCATTTCTGCACTCCATCAGAATGACTCAAAACACTCGAGCAAAATTGAAAGTAGCAAAAATAGAACAGATCGGCCAAATGTAAACGAGAAAGATAAAATCAGGCGCATCACATTTGGAATTATAAGTATTTAAAAGTGCATCATCAGTTTTCACACTCGGCACTGGCTGACTGCATTTTATGCAAAAAAAAAAATATATAAACATTTATGAACGTAAAAAGAGTTTAAACACTTAATTCTGCATCATGTAGCATTTTATAGAGACAAAATGACACGATGGTGAAATTTCTGTTCACTGATGAAGTTTAGACACTTAATTCTAGGACCTGTTGCATTTCATGCAGACAAAAGGACAAAATAGAGGAATTCAGGTACATCAGTAAGATTTCACTCTTAATTCTGCATCATATAATTTTACACAGTCGAAAGGATGTAATATTAATGTTTATGTACATAAATGAGGAGTTTAAGCACTAAATTCTGCATCATGTAGCATTTTATACAGACAGAATGACATGATGGTGAAATTTATGTTCACTGATGAAGTTTAGACACTTTATTCTGGAATCTGCTGCATTTTATGCGAACAAAAAATAGAAACGTGCACAAAAATAAGGAGTTTGAACAGTGAATGCGGCTTCTTGGAGTTTTAGACTGTCTAAATGAGGAATATATATATATATATATAAAGGAGGTTTAAGACTTCTGTACATACATTCCCATATTATGTACACTTATGCACAGATTAATATATAAATACAGATATTGGCGCCACATTATCAGAAGCTTATACACTTCTTACACTTTATTATCGCAGGGTTTATTTATTATTACTCTCGATTGCATCAAAGCATTTCTGCAGCCTGATTTTGTTTTTTCATTAAAAAAAAAAAAATTATCCAAAAATATAGAGGTTTAAACTCTTTATTCATCTCATCATATAGGAGTGCTTTATTTATTTATTTATTTATTTATTTATTTATTTATTTTTTAATAATTGAAAAGATATAATACCGGGATCAAATAAAAGAATAACAAGATGAGTAATTTTCTCATGCAAGTGACCTTCATATTTCAAGTTTCTTAGCTTTAAAGCAGTGCAAACTTAATTATTTCAGTTGACTTTTTTTCTGAGAAATAATTAGGAATTAGGAAATTTGCTGTTTTATTTCATATTATTGCACATTAATCCTAAATGAGCTGCAGTTTTTCTGAATCCTTGGCGTCCGCTTGTCTTTTAACTCGTGTGAGGTTTTGTAGAAAATAATATCTAATCATCAGATCTCAGTTTAAATGGGATTATTATTGTTTTCCTTTTTTTTGATACATTTTTATTCATATTTCTATATTTTTTATTAATTATTCAAGATTCTTTTTTGGAGACCTCAGGCTTGAACTTTCAGCGTTGTGATCCAGTCTGTCAATTAAAATTCTCAGTTAATTGCATCGTTTTATTAGAATTGAAATCCCCGTTTGGAACTTTTGAAAATTGTCCCCTTTCACACGATTTTGACATAAAAGCGATTCAATGTTCAGCCCTTAATCTGGAGTCTCCTCTACTTAACGAGAGCGTGGATTTAGCTAAAATTAGTGGTTGGAGAACCGGATCCTGGATGGTCCAGGACGTGATCCTGGATTGTGCTCCTAGTTTGTTGGTTTTAAGGGTCAGAAACTGTCCTGAAATATTCAAACGTGTCATTTTTTGGGTCTCTTGCTCTTCAGAAGTTCACTGATACCGTTTAGGGTGTGTTTGTTTAGTGAAAGCCCTGTTGAAATCCAGGACGTCCCTGTTTCTCCAGTTTCTCCCCGACTTCAGCACTTGTGTGGCTGTGTGGTCAGACCAGTGTATTTAAAGCTCTGAACAGGCGCTTTAATGGGTTTTCAGGCACGTCGCTGCTGTTTGGCCCACAGCGGTGTCCCGAAAAGCCAAATTATTTACTCACTGCTTTTTAAACGGCGGTAAATGGATGTTAAGTAAATGATGCAGTTTACCCCCCCCCACGACTCCCGCCAGGCTGGGCTGCAGCGGGACGCGTGCCAGCCTTAGATGAGTGGCACCCAGATGGCACTCGCCTGACGCCCACTCGGTTACAGATTCTGGGAGGAACTCCGCCTCCTCCGACAAGCAGCAGGTCAATTGAGCGGCGGGCGCCTGTTGCTCATGCTTAGCATATGCAAATTGGTTAATGCCCTTGTTTCCGGGTATCCCCTCAGAAGGAGGCGGCTTCTCGGGGGGGAGAGGAGGGGCGTCCCAGCACGGTTTTGGAAAAGAGCCCGGCTAATGAAGGATGAGGGGGAGAGGTACAAGAGGAGACGTCCTCAGTGTGCTTCCTCATCGCTTCCTAGAGACCTTCTCACACACACACACACACACACACACACACACACTGGCTGTAATGGGACAGTCCGGCAGGCTGTCTGATCACTTTCTTCCTCCCTTGATCTCTATTTTTGAGCATGGATCTTTTGTTAGGACAATGCTTTTTTTTTCTGCCTTTCTCTCTTTTTCTCTCTCTTTTCCCGTTTTTGTCTTTCCCTTCCCATCTTCTCCTGGGCTCTGGGCTCCACACGGTGCAGCTGCTGTGCTTGTTCCTCTGAATTGTTGGACCCCTCTTCATTTAACAGCACCCAGCTGCCGGGCCGGGCCAAGAACGAGTAAATAAACACTCTTCAGAGCTCAGTTACTCCCATCAGAGACGCTGCCTCATGCCGTTTATCTTCTGACCAACATGATGCTTCGTGGTATCATGAAGAACCGCCTCAGTTCTCTTTCTGAGCGTGGCGTAGCATCAGGTCTTCCACATCGGTCATGGTTAATCCTGTGAACCCGGTTTTGGTAGAGCCCCGTGTGTAAAATGTTACAGTCCTAGTTTAAGTTTAAGTGATTCTAAAAATTCTTTAAAAAGAAAAATAAATTAAGTAACACATATTGAAGGATTATCCATGTAGTAAACGTCCTGGGGCAGCGGGGGTCTAGTGTTTTGGGACTGGGTCTCAGGATCAGAAGGTCATGGGTTCGAATCTCAGACCAGGAGGTTGCCCTGAGGTCCCCTTGATACTGTCTCAATCGCTGAACAAAGTGAAAGTGACTACCCTTGACATTGTGAAACGCAGCACAACACAACAAAATTCAACCCCTGTGTTTCACCCACACTCACGTGCAGCAGGGGGCAGCTATCGAAAGCGCCCGGGGAGCAGTCATGGGGACAATACCTTGCTCAAGGGTACCTCAGTGCAACCTACTGGTGAGGGAATCAAAAGTCTTCCGATTCGGGGCGACTCCCTTACCACTAGACCACCGCTGCCCACTAGGACACTGTTCCCCGGGTGCTGGATATGGCTGCCCCCTGCTGGCCGGTGTGGGGTTAAATACGGAGGATACGGAACAGTCGCTTTCGTTTTCAGAAGCAACTAAACTCATCTCTTGCCCACCTGTTAAGCAGGTGTGGTTTCAGAGACAAGCAGGTGATTGTGATCCCACCTGGGCTGATCTTTTATTTTCATAATCACTGGACTTGAGCATGATTAGTCGAGCAGCTTTAGCGAGATGCTCATCAGAGCTCCAGCATGGACTTGAGATCTGCACACAGGAAACGAGTGGAAACATATTTGTTGGTGTTAATTACACGCCGTGGTGAGTCGACTCCAACCTGCGGAGGAACGAAACTCTGTTGTTGTTCAGGGCTGGGGAAATTAATTGGCCACCAATTACCATCAGACATGGACACACCTTCACAACACTCAGGTGATCTGAGTGCGCACGACCAGGATGCGGTCGCACCTTTTTATCCAGGTTGCTTTATTATTTTTGCCGTTAATTACACCGAGTCGTGTCGATTGTGAGGCATGGTTCGCTGCCTAATTGTATTTTAAGAATACAATTATTATTGTATTATTAAATAATAATCACGAAACTAAAAATACCAACAAACTTGAAAATGTCATCCCACGGTTACTGGATTATTCAACAGACACAACATCTACTTTAACCAGAAACTACCTTTTTTGGACATTTGTGTGGAATTGAATTATTAATAGACATGTTTCATCCTCATCACTGCGACAGGAAGTTTGTATTTGTAAGGTTTATCTGCGTGATGATTGGTGCTCTCCGATATCTTTGAATGAGGTTTGAGACTTTAAGGACTTTACCCGAATCATGAAGCAGTCGGGACGTCCAGCTCGAGCTTCAAAATGAAAGTGAAGTGAAAGTGACAACTTGTCATTGCGAGTACACGGCACAACACTCGGTGAACCCCAGCGAAATGCAGCCTCTATTTTTCACCCGTACACGCACGTGCAGCAGGGGGCAGCTATTTAAAGAACCCCGGGAACAGTGATGGGGACGGTACCTTGCTCAAGGGTCCCCCAGGGCAACCTACTGGTCTAGGATTCGAACTCACGACCTTTCAATCCTGAGACTAACTCCCTAAACCCTAGGCCACCGCTGCACAACGTGAAGACAAAATTCAGGGACAAAAGACAATCTCAGATTTGAGATTTGAGTTTTTGGATGAACGTTGCACGATGGCTGCGTTAAATTCAGTAATGAAACGGTATGTGTGTGGACTAACTGGGACAGACTGTCAGGACCGCATGTCCTGATTTATTCCTCGATCTGATTTAAACGCTCCTTTTGCTGAACTTTCACTGATTGTTATTATTTCGTGAGAAACATTATTTGGAGCCCCAGAAAATGTTTTGCCACCTTAAGAAACGGCTGCGATAATTGGATCCACACACAACACATAACTTGCATCCCCGAAATATGCATTGCACATTTTTGCATCAGGTTTAATTGTGTCGCAGCTTGCGTTCCACCATAAACACGCCGAAAACAATCAGAGACGCCCATTAACGAGAGCAGCGCCAGAGGAAAACAGCCGTGGATCAGATGAAGTGCCGCGCTAATTCTGCCGAACCCCTCGTTCCTTCCGCTCGCCTTGTTTTCCTCCTCTCCGTTTCCGCGCAGCGTTAACGCGCTAATGTTCGTCCCCACCTCATCTGGAGAATAACCCTCCATCACGCCAACGCTCCTCTTTTCCACCCCCCTAAAGTGCACAGGAAGATGAATTCGGCCCATAAAGGCGGACTATCTCGGGGGTCTTTTATCCTAAATGGCTCTGGGGATTGGTATCCGAGCGGCTGCGCCGTTCCCGGCTCCGTCGTGTTCAATCAAGTGCCCACTTAGCCACGACCGGGAGTAATTGTCCCCAAGTGGGCCGCACACTGACCTGTTAATGTCTTCGCTGACCCTCTAACCTTGTCGGCAGGTCCCGGGAAGGCCTGTAAATCAGCCCCGTCTTCTCCGGCCCTTTTCTCCGGTCGCCGGCGGGTCAAGAGCGAGCAGGTGAAAGACCACTTGCTGATAATTGTCCTGCGCTGGGGAGGTCAGTCTGGTGTGCCCGGTCAACCGGCGTCCTGAGTGAAGGGGGCGGGGAATCTAAACGGCCCGAGGAGAGGCGTCCATTAGCATGTTGCTTGAGAATCGGTATCATGATGCTGATTTCGGCAAACGCTGCGATTTGCAAAGGAGACTCGCAGCGATCGCCTTCCCGAGTCGAGGAATTCGTGCAAAAGCTCATAAAGACGCCGACTCTTTATGGTGCTTATAAACGGACCACGTTTTATAAAGTGTCTTTCTTTTTTCATGCAGTTTGTTTGGGTTTGTGTAACAATATCATTCTTCATCGTTCATTCTCACAGGACAATTTTAAAGTGAAAGTGAAGTGAAAGCGACGACCTGCGTCATTGTGAAGCACAACACAACGAAATTCAGCCTGCGTTTCAACCATAGACACACGTGCAGCAGGGGGCAGCTATTGAAAGCGCCCGGGGAGCAGTGACGGGGGCGGTATCTTGCTGAAGGGTACCTCAGGGCAATGGGAATGGAACCCACAATCTTCTGATCCAGGGTAAACTCCCTAAACACTAGAACACCGCTGCCCCAAAACAAGTTTTCCAACAGAATCGGAATCGGAATCAGATTTCTGAATCGAGTGTGTCAAATGAAGAATTTGTTTCTGGCTGTTGGTGGCCTCGTGGTTCGGCTCTTGTGATCAGAAGGTGGTGAGTTCGAATCCTGGACCAGTAGTGCCTTGAGGTAACCTTGTTCAAGGAACCGTCCCCATCACTGCTCTGTGTTCTTTCTCTCTTCAGTGTGTGAGTGCAGCTCAGGAGTAAAATTTTTTCGCGTTCTCTGAATAAGTGAACGTCAGTGTGACTGTTTGGAGTGCTGTCTCGTCTGGAGTGACGCATTATTAACACGTTATTTCTCCAAAACGTGGAGCTGAAGTCGTATCAGATCTTTAGTGACGGACGTTCACTTTGTGTTCCTTAAAGTCAGAAACTCCAGCTGCTGCTGAAAACCTGCACCTCCTGGTTTGAAGGTAGAAAGAGACGAAAGGACGAACAGGACAAACACTGGAGCGTTCAGGACGGGGAGCAGGTCTCGTGGACGGACGAGAGTACATTCCAGCGATTTGGGGGACGTGGAGGGTTTGTGTGGGACGGTGGACTGAGGGACAGGACAGGGTGTGTTGTTCCTGCGGTGAGACATGGAGGAGAATCAGTGATGCTCTCAGGACGTTTTGGGAGGAAGATCTGGAGACTTTAGTCCAAATGAAAGTTCTTCCTCACACAGTTCCTCCTGGTTTATGGACCACTGATCACTGGAGAATGATGTCTTGTCCTCTATAGACTCCAGATCCGTCTCCCATTCAGCTGCAGGGACGAGTTGGACACACGGGTTGTCCAGTGAAGGAGACAGAACGGCCTCTTTGAAGGATCTGTTTGGACACAAGTTGTTTCCAAAGAACTGCTGGAAGGATGTGGAGAACCTGTGCTGCTGTGATAAAGACCAGGAACTTGTTTTGAAGTTCTTTCTGTCTTTCTTTCTTTGCCTGTCCTTTCTTTTTTTCTGTCCTTGCTTTCTTTCTTTCTGTCTGTCTCTGTCTGTCTGTCCTTTCTTTCTATCCTACTTTTTCTTTCTGTCTGTCCTTTTTTTTCTGTCTGTCTCCTTTCTTTCTGTCCTTTCTTTTTTTCGGTCCTTTCTTTCTGTCTGTCTGTCCCTTCTTTCTGTCTGTCCTTTCCTTCTTTCTGTCTGTCCTTTCTTTCTTTCCTTCTTTCTTTCTTTCTTTCTTTCTTTCTGTCCTTCTGTCCGTCCTTTTTTCTTTCCTGTCTGTCTGTCTGTCCGTTCTTTCTTTTTTCTTTCTGTATGTCCTTTCTTTGTCTGTCCTTTTGTTTGTTCGTTCTGTCTGTCCTTTCTTTGTCTGTCTGTCTGTCCTTTCTTTGTCTGTCCTTTTGTTCGTTCTTTCTGTCTGTCTGTCTGTCTTTTCTTTCTTTCTGTCTGTCTGTCTTTCTTTCTGTCTGTCTGTGCTTTCGTTCTTTCTGTCAGTGATAATAATGGTCTGAGGTTCTGATCTGTGGTGTGTTTTGTGGGTTCTGTACAGAAAGTGCTCTGAATGTAAATAAACACTCATTTGTGAAGATTTACTGAAAACATCAGCCTGAAATCCCGTGTTTTTATTGGTCGGATCTGATCAGAGCTCCAATCGGTGCCACCCAGTGTTTAAAGCTTGGCGTCTTCAAAGGTTTATGGAAAGACATCATTTGCATAAATATAAACATAGATCAGGGGATTTTTTTTCGGAAGGGCTTCATGAACGCGGAGCTTTTTCAGCTCCAGGTGTGTGACTGAGCCGGAACCTCGACGATGATCATCAGAAAACACACTTCTGTTGGGTGAACCTTTTGCCACACACACACACACACACACACACACACACACACACACACACACACACTCACTCACGGAGGTTCATTTCTTGAGAGGTATGAGACACAGGTGAGTGTCGCTTAAGAACGAGTGTGAGAGTCTCTGTGAAGAGGGATGAACGAGTCCAATAGAATTACACTAAACAAACTTTTCTTTATTTAAATGACATTTTCCTTGATTTTACTCCAACTGTATTAAACTCTGTCAGAAATGAAGGTGCTGTTCTGGAACGTTTTCAGTTCATGAAGGTACAAACGGTGTCAATGTCCCTCCGAAGCTCCAGCAGGTCCTTGAGGTCCAGTTTTGTACCTTTTTAAATATGTTTGTTCAGGAAAAGGGGGCGGATTTGTACCTTTTCATCACCTCGTGGTTTAAAGTAGAACCCGAAAAGTCTGGAGTGAACAGAGTCGGTCCACCTTAAAAACTCCCTGCAGTGGAACCTGAAGGAGTTCTGCTCGGGGGACAGTTCTGAGACGACAGCTCTCTTTGAATCTCTCTTTGTCTTTTCTCTCAGTTTTGTCTTTCTCTCACTCTGTTCACTTTCTCCACATTCTTTCTTTCCCTTCTAATGGCTTTTCATTTTCTTTCTTTTTTCCCTTTCTTTCTCTACTTTCTTACCTTCTTTCTGGCCTTTCAGCTCGTTCTCTCTCTCTCTCTCTCTCTCTCTCTCTCTCTCTCTCTCGTGATGGAAACGCGTCTAATAATCAACCTGGACAAACTAGGAAACTCTGTCTCTCTCTGTCTCTCTCTTTCTGTCTGTCTCTGTGTCTGTCTGTCTGTCTGTCTCTCTCTTTCTGTCTGTCTCTCTCTCTCTCTCTCTCTCTCTCTGTCTGTCTCTCTCTGTCTCTTTCTGTCTGTCAGTCTTTGTCTGTCTCTCTTTCTGTCTGTCTCTCTCTCTCTCTCTCTCTCTCTCTGTCTCTCTCAGTGTGAGACAGTTTATTGTGTAAATCTCTGGTGCAGGTGTCTCTGATGGACAGGGTCATGTCTGAGTCGGGTGGGCGAGTCGGGGGGGTGAGTCAGCGGTGCTTATTGTTGAGTGCGGTGCAGATTTTGGTGATTATTGAAGTGAAGACGACTGAAGTGAGAGCTGCTCTCTGTTCCGCAGTGAAAACACAGAGTGAGTGAAAATCAAATGTCGAGCAGTGTTAAGATGCATTTGGGTCATTGTGAGAACTCCTGGAATTAGTTTGTCATCGTTTTAAATCAACTTCTGTGGTCGGATTTCATCACGTTTGTGTGTTTTTTCCTCTCGGTTTGACTCAGTCGTGTTTATGTGGGTTGTGTAAATTGAAGGGACGCCCCCCACCTTTAGAGAGTGGTATCAATTCCTGTTTGTAATTTGCTGATGTTCATCTCTCTCTCTCTCTCTCTCTCTCTCTCTCTCTGATAGGAAGAATGGAATCTCTTTCATGTTGAAGTCACTGATTAAGGTATGTTTGTATCAAAGCTCTCATTAAGTAACATTTACAAATATCATAGACTCTTCAAAAGTATTAAGACAACAGCATTTCTCCACATAGTTTGTCCCCCCTTTACTGCATCTAGTGGAACATTGCTGTGAGGATTTGATTGCAGCATTAGTGAGGTCAGGTTCTGATGCTGGAACATTGCTGTGAGGATTTGTTTGCTGCCAGTACTTTTGGAACAACTCGATTGGTGTTGGACTTTGATTCCCAGACCTTGTCCACATACTTTTGGGGACACAGTGTACAATATGGACACACAAACACATTTCTTTGCTACCTCTTTGTCTCTTTCTGACGTGCCGATGACACTGGGGAGCTGTGATTCGGTGATCTCTTATAAAAGCGTTGTGTGTGTGTGTGTGTGTGTGAGGTGGAAGAGAGAGTGTGTTTGTGTGCACAGCCATGGCCAAAAGTTTTGAGACTGAAACACGTATTGTTTTTCACAGTTAGCTTTTTCAGGGTTTTTAGATCTTTTTATCTGATGTTTCCATGGTAACTGAAGTAGCATTTCTCAGTTTCAGAGGTTTTTATGTAAAGATTAAGTTTATGTACAGAGCCAGTATTTGCAGTGTTGGTTCTTCTTTTTCGAGACCTCTGTGAATCGCCCTGCCATGCTGTCAGTCAGCCTCTGGGCCAAATCCTGACTGCTGGAGCTCCCAGAGGACGTATTGGTTTCGTTCTTTATTCATATTTATTCATGGCCATGTTGGGGATTCATCAGAGAAGATGTTCTCAGCAGTCCAATCCCTGTAGCTTTTCCAGATCGGTCTGCCCCTGAGCTTTTTCTTGGAGAGAAAGTCTTCTCCTCACTGTGTATGCAGATGCTTTCACACCTGCCTGCTGCCGTTCCTGAGCAAGCTCTGCGCTGCTGCTGCCCCGATCCTGCAGCTGAAACTACTTTAGGAGACGTTCCTGGAGCTTGCTGGACGCTCTTGCGTGCCCTGAAGTTTTTTTAATTAAAGTTAAGCTCTTTTTCATGGTAAAGAAGGAGTTTCCAAATTGTAAATCTGATCATGTTCAGAACGTTCTGGAGTTTAAATGACCGTCAAAAACACTAAAGCAGCAACACTGTGGAGATGAATATTTGTGTCATTCTCAAAACTTTTGGCCACGGCAGTATGTGTGTTAGAGAGAGAGCGAAAGTGAGTGTGTGTGTGTGTGTGTGTGTGTGTGTGTGTTTGTGTGTGTACGCATGCATTTGTATGAGTGTATTAGGAAGAGTGTGTGTGTGCACATGTGAGTGCATTAGAGAGAGAGAGAGAGAGAGAGAGAGAGAGAGTGTGTGTGTGTGTGTGTGTGTGTGTGTGTGTGAGGAGCTGCATACTTTTTCTTTGCTGTCAATTTGACTCTGTGCCAGGCCTACTGACCCCCTACACACACACACACACACACACACACACACACTCCCCAGTGCAGAAGTGAACGTGACATTTCTGCAGAGGAAATGGAATCCGTGTGCAATTAAATCCCCAACTGTGAAGAAAACCGTGTCATCCCTTCACGCTCATCCCTTCATCCACTTATCCCTCCATCCTTTCCTCTCTATGCTCTTTCCTCCATCCTCTCTCGACACTCATCCCTCCATCCTCTCCTCCCTTTGCCCTCCACCCTCCACGCTCATCCCTCCATTCTCTCTTCCACCTTCACTCCTCTCTCTCTCTCCTCTCCTCCTTTCATTCTTTCCTCCCTACATCTTCTCTTCAGTCATCCCTCCTCTGCTCCCTACACTTTCATCGTTCCATCCTCTCTGCCTGTGCACATCCCTCGGTCCCCTCCTCCTTCCACCACGCTCATCCCCTCTGTCATCTCATCCCTCCATTCTATCCTCCGCCTGGCTCAGCAGGAGGAGAGGGCTCTGTGGAGGATAGGCTTTCTCTCCGTCTCTCCGTGTCAGCTTTTGTTTTCTGAGCTCCTCTCTGAAAGGCTCTTCTCTCCTGGCAGTTAATTAAAGTTAATGTCAATTAAACACCCCCCCCCCCCCCTAAAAAATAAAACAATAATACAGTGGGGAATTAAATTTCAATTATAAAAATTATGTTCGGAGGAGGCCGACGCTGACGTCGCTTTAATGAATTGTGCTGAAGGTGACAGTTGTTATTTTGCGGGCGGCGCCGGCGACCCCTGCGTCGTGGTGATACAGATACGAAGTGGAGGATGGACTGGGGGGGGAGGGGGAGGGGTTCTTCAGCTGCAGTTTTGGTCACTAATCTCAACCACTCGTTAGTGGGTTCATGATGGAAACGGGTCCAATAATCGACCTGGACAAACCAGGAAACTCCCTGTGTCTCTCTCTCTCTTTTTTCCTTCCTTCTTTCCTTCCCTCCCTGTATTTCTTTGGCTGGTGGTGTTGCTGCTGGCTCCTCTCTTTCTCTCCGTCCTGGTTCTGATTCTGCTGAAGGATCCAGAACTAATGAAACTCAACATCCAGATCATTTCTGTTAAACGACTGTGTTGTGATGTTTAGTTTGTTGGTCTCTCAGCTCAACCAGCTCTGTCTCTGGTTTTTCCAAAATTCAGCAGCTGGAATTCTTACCCTTACTAAGCACATCACTCCTGTCCTCCATCACCTTTACCTGCTCCCTGAACCACATTCTCTCTAAAAAGATGAACCTCCTCATTTAAAGCTCTTCATGGTGTTGCTCCTCATCATCTCTCAGAATGACTCCACCCAGGTTCTCCCACTCACCGCCTCAGATCTTCTACTACCAACCTGCTGACTGTCCCAAAATTCCCAGTGTTAACCATGGACTTCAGGACACTGAGGGTCACAGTGCTGAAGCTGTGCACCTCTCTTCTTCAAAACCTTTGTCAAATTACTTCTCTCCCCAAAACTCAACTAAAGAAGTGTCTCTTCTTTCTACTCTTCCTCCTCTTCTGATCACTTATTTGTTTTTTCGCTCCCACTGTAGTCTCCTCAGGATTGTGAAAAGCACTCTATAAATAAAATTGATTTTTGGAGCAGCGGGGGTCTAGACTTTTAGGTCTCAGTCCCAGTATCAGAAGTTCATTGGTTCGAATCCCAGACCAGTAGGTTTCCCTGAGATTCCCTTGATCAGGGTACCATCCCCATCACTGCTCCCCGGGTGCTGGATATGTCTGCCCCCTGCTGGACGATGTGTGTGGGTTTAATACAGAGGATGTGTTTGGTTGTGGTTCACAAATCACCTCTTCTGCTAATGAGTTCTAATGTAGGTAATCTTATTTTTTTTCCATTTTTAGTCATCATGAGCCTCCCAGTAAAGATCTTACAGGCCTTTGATGCCACAAGTAAAGGCCCCATGGCATTATGGGTACATTCAGGGCTTTTCTAGAGAGCTGTTGGTGCTGGAGGCCCCAGAAGGTGGATGTAAATCCAGCGCAGATGTTCAGGCCCCAGTGCGACTGCCCCGCTGCCTCTGCCCCACTGCCTCTGCCCCACTGCCTTATCCGTGTGGGACAGCCTCTGAGCCTCGGCACTGACCGCTTAACTCCTTTCCTATTTCTCCAAAGGTCAGACACACTGTAGAGACTCCGTTTCTGTCTTGTCCGACTTGCCGTTACATAACTGGAGTTAATGTGCAGTAAATGTGTGGGGAAGTGTCATGAGTAATGCCTCCCAAAATAGAGAGGTCGCCGTGGCTCTTCTCGAGCTGAGCCGAAGGTTAATTCGCAGCGAAAATAAAACAGACCTCCCTGTTTCCTCTCCTCCCTCTGAGCACGTTAAAACCTCCCGCCACTTCTGGCTCCCGGTCTTCGGAGTAGCCTTTAGACCTGTCAGCTCGCACCAACGTTTCCGTCTCTTTCCCACCCTCTTCCCTCTAATTATTATTATTTTTTTCGTTCTGACTAATGGAAGCATCTCCAGCCTTGGGAGATCTCGGGACGGCCGGGCCTCGTCTCGTTCCAGATCAGATCGGCCTGACAGATAGACGAAGCCGATTGGTCTAATTGTATAATTGGCCGTCCTCGTTCAGTCCGGCAGAAAAGTGGAGCGATTTGGGAGCAGATGGAAGCGAGTCGCGGCCTTTAGTTGCTTATTTGTGGCCGTGAACCGGAGAGGGGCGCGCAATTAACAACTAGCCCTGGGCCGGGGAAGTGTACACACTCTCGCAGAGCCGTCCCGCGGGCTCGGAAACGCATGGAGTGTGAGATATTGGCCTTTTCTTTTGCTTCTACCTCACGGGCTGTCGTCCCCGAGGTCGGACACACACTTTACTCTGCGGGCCTACGGCCGTTTGACTGAGTGACCGGAAACTTAGCACTCACTTAGCCGCAGTTTAACACACTCCAGCACTCGGCGGCCCATTAAATCACTAGCCCGAGTGACTCACCTCTCCTTCGGCGCCTCGGCCGTAAAACACGACACTGGAACGCTGCTCGTTTAAAGGGCTCAGCCTGCTTTTTCCCCCACGTTTCACTTTTTGTTGTCGGTCATTTCCGATTAAAAAAAACACAGAGTTCATTAAATGAGCATCTTCATCCTAAATGACCCTAAATGACCATCTTAAATACACCCTCTGTGTTTAACTCATGCTCACCGTGTAGCAGACAAGTCCAGGACCCGGGGAACAGTGATGGGGATGGAACCTCAGGGCAGCCTACTGGTATGGGATTCAAACCCGTGACTTTCTGATCCTACGACACCGCTGACATCACAAAAACACTGAAGTCTTGTTGTACCTTCCATGTGTGAACGGAGTGACTCTTTAATGAACAAATGAGGAAAATGCGGCTCGGTTCCTGGTGCCAGTGCAAAAGTACGTATATTTCTGTCCGGTTCTGAAGGACAGGGATTTGTGGTTGTTCTAGCTTTGAAGAACATGTCCATCCTACAATTCACTGGCTCTGTGTTTGAGGATGCTTACATTTTTTTCCCGACCTCAGGACCAGCCGCTTTGAGTGGCTCTTTGGTTTTTTTTGTCTCGTTTTTCCATTTGTTTTGTCACAAAATCACAGAATTGTGGCTCTGAAACAGGGTTTAGTTGTAAATTCTGCATAAATGGCTTTTTTCTCATTTTCATGGGCAGAAAGAGGGCCCTTGAAAGGCTCTCGAACCCTTTGTGTGTGTGGAGAGGAGAGCTCTGATGGAGAAAGTCGGCAGATGCGTCTAATGATACAACTGAGTGAGAATCAAAAGGCTGAGCGTTCAGACAGCAGCTAGGCCAGGACGGGTTCAGAAGTGTGCTGTCTGGATCTCTCGAGCTCGTTATCTTCTAATCAGTCGGAGACTTTCATTTGACCTCTCATTACGGAGCACTCAGGGTCCCTCTGTCTCCTTCAGTCCTTAAAGGAATCTGTCCACCGAAAGTGCCAGATTAATGAGCGCTGGTAGAGACCGGCTGGTCACCACGCTAACTAGTTTTTTACAAAATCCCCCATAATTCAGTGTGAACACACTCATCCGGAGTGGGTTTAGTAAAACAGTTCTGAGTTCTCTCCAGTGATGATGAATGGAACTGTGGATGATCCATATCTGTTCATTTTCTGTCCCCCAGTGAAGCTCAGAGTGTCTCTGAGGGACGGTGACGACGGTAAAATCTCTGTTCTTCATGTCCCTCCACCATGAACGGGTTCAGTTTTAGTCCAGAATCTTCTTCAAACTCAAACACCGTCTCAGACACCAGACAGCGTCTCCACCACCAGCTCATGTCTGTGAGGGACGTTCAGGCGTCCGGTTCCGTTCACACTGGGGACAACTTTGTGTGCATCTTGATGGCTGAACCGTTTGAGCTCCTGTGCCATTTTCAGTTGTTTTTAAAATATTAAAAAGTTCTCACACTTTCTTTTTGCCGAAAGCCATTCATTAGTCATCACCTAGCAACACCATGGCAACACCTTGGTAACCCCTATGAAAATCACAGCAACAACCTAGCAACACCCTGCCAGCTTCCTTGAAAACCATGGCAACCTAATCGCAAAACCTAAATGGTGAATATATTTAAATTTGCTTATTTTTGTCGGTGATCTCGGATGTCGGGAACTTCTTCGGCTGTAAACTTTTCTTCTTTTAATTGGCAAAATAATACTGGCTAGTAATATCACTCCATACCTCCCAGGAATGTTGAATAAAACAAAAGAATTTGCAATTTTAATAAAACAACCATTAAGTGCTCTTCTATCACACACATTTTACTGTATTTCACTCGCTCACACTTGCTTAAAGCTCTTCTGCTCACTTGTTCACTCAAATGTTAAATACAAATTCAAATGAATGAAGTAATAATAATAATAATAATAATAATAAGTTTAATTTTTATAGCACATTTCTCAAACCCAAGGTCACTTTTCAAAGTTAACGCACAATTTAAAAAAACAAAAAAACAAAAGACAAACATTAACTTCATTAACTTTACCGCTGAGCTCGATTTAAACACAAAGAGGAATTTAACCCAAACAGACTCCGTCTGGAATAATCACACATCAGCGATTTCTGGATGTTATAATCTTTTGATGAAATACTTCAGTATTTGGAGAAAACCCCAGATTATTTCCTAAAAGTTTAGTTTTTTTGGTGCTGAAGCACGTCAGGTTGAGTAAAAGGTTCTGATTTCCGATTTGGGCCCATTAAAGCTTACACTCGCCCTGACTGTGACTTCCTGTTTGGGCCGGCGGCCGGTCGGCGCAGGGCCGGCGATGTGAAAAGGGTGTCAGGAAAAGAGCGGTGGGTCCGGGATGAAGTCCCGGGCAGCTGGCCAAACATGTGCGTACGTGTGTGTGTGTGTGTGTGTGTGTGTGTGTGTGTGTGTGTGTGTGTGTGGAGGAAACAGTGAAGAAACTTGCAGCAGGCAGCAAATTAACGCTCATATCTCCCATCTCTTCTCTCTCTGTGCTCTTTCCTGTTTGGACTCGAAGGTGATTGGGGGGCCCTGGCAATGACAGTTGACGGAAGTGGAGTGTGTGTGTGTGTGTGTGTGAGAGTGTGTGAGAGAGTGAGAAAGGTATTTATTTACAGTGAGATGCTTGTGATGCTTGTTAAGTATGCGGTTTCACACAGGATGCCCCCCCCTCCCCCCGACCCCCCTTCTGCAGGTTTAAAGGGCGGAGCTGAGGGTTCTGGCCTGTATTGTGGAGCCCGTCTGGCCCTGGGCTGGACCCGCTAACTCTCACTCAGCACTGCTTCCCGTCTGAACCACAGCCAGGTTAGAACAGGTCACTGGGAACAGGAGGGGGGGAGGGGGAGGGGCAGGAGAGACTGTATGAATGTGCGTGTCCTGAATTTGTCTTCAGGCTGCACTTTGTATTCTGCGCTTTTAAGGTTTGGACCATGACCTTGATATTAGGGACCTTGATATTAGAACCCACCGTGGAACTGATCAGGCGAGACAGGTTTGGGTCCAAATTTTGTTTATTTAGTTTAGAACGTGAGTTATTAGAATTCCCCCAAACTTCACTCGGACCTTTTCATAAAGGTGGAGCAGATCTTCATGAAGATACAAACATCAACTAAACTCCAGCGTTTTTGCAAAAACCAATAATACAATGAACATAATTGATTATAATCCATTATCAGTTATAATAGTTGTCAGCTAATCAGTTTGTTGGTTTCTTCTTTTCATCTTTTCTCGATGGGAGTATTGAGATTATCAGCTATGTTGTTGGGTTGCAAGTGCTCATGGGAATTGTAGTTTGAGGTGGATGTGATAACACCCACAATATTCAGACACCAAACTGTTTATCCAAAGAACTGATTAACAGATGATTATTATTATTCTCGCTCTGTCAGCTCTTGAGTTTTTATATAACGTTTTCAGAAGTGCTGATCTACAGTCAGTCCTAAATATAGAGGAATCTGATCCCAGATCAGTCTGAACAGCAGTCCTGGGGTTTATCTGGAGTTAAGTTGATGTTTGTATCTGACAGTAAGTCCTACTATGTCCTAAACCTCACCCACATGTCTGCTCCACCTTCGTGAAGATCTGGATGAGGGCTGGGAGGAAAGATTTGGTGACTTGACTTCTAGTGTCTTGTAGCTCCAGCTTAAAACCTAAAAAGGCCACTTTTGATTTTTTTTATCCAGTAGGCTCATTAATCTGCAGTATTCAAACACTACAGAAGTGCAGACGTTTTACTGTCCAAAACGATGTGACAAACATCTCTAGCATGAAACTTTTGGCCACATTCATTAAATACATTAAATGACTCTGCCGGGTAAGTCGACTACATGCAGCACCGTTCATTTCCAGGACAGGAACTAATATGAGCTCCAGCGACCGAGTCACCACTCATCCTGTTCCTTTAAATCCCACCGTCCGGGTGTATAAGGTTAATGACCCTAATGAGGCTGAGTAACGCAGTGAGACAGCGTCTCTGCTTTTTATTCATGGATCAGCTGCCTAAATAGTGACGGTCATTCAGCCTGAGTCTGATGAAGAGCTAATGAAGGTTTTAATTCAGGCTGAAAGTTGGAAGAACATTTGAATTCAGTTTTTCTGTGTATGGAGGACAGAGTTCTCTGGCTCCTCCAGGTGTGATTATTTATGCAATGATACAATGATGGGACGCTGGCGCACAGGACGAGGTGGACGGGTGAGCAGACCAATGCCAATACCTCGTGATGGCTTTATCTTGTGTTAATAACATTATACCACATTTATTTTATTACCCATCTCTCTCTCTCTGGGTGTGTAGGGTGGTCCTCCCTCTCCCCCATTGCTCAGTAGAACTGTCCTCTCTCTCTCTGGGTATGTAGGGTGGTCCTCCCTCTCCCCCATCACTCAGTATAACTGTCCTCTCTCTCTCTCTGGGTGTGTAGGGTGGTCCTCCCTCTCCCCCATCACTCAGTAGAACTGTCCTCTCTCTCTCTCTGGGTGTGTAGGGTGGTCCTCCCTCTCCCCCATCACTCAGTAGAACTGTCCTCTCTCTGGGTGTGTAGGGTGGTCCTCCCTCTCCCCCATCACTCAGTAGAACTGTCCTCTCTCTCTCTGGGTGTGTAGGGAGGTCCTCCCTCTCCCCCATCACTCAGTAGAACTGTACTCTCTCTGGGTGTGTAGGGTGGTCCTCCCTCTCCCCCATCACTCAGTAGAACTGTCCTGTCTCTCTGTCTCTCTGGGTGTGTAGGGTGGTCCTCCCTCTCCCCCATCACTCAGTAGAACTGTCCTCTCTCTGGGTGTGTAGGGTGGTCCTCCCTCTCCCCCATCACTCAGTATAACTGTCCTCTCTCTCTCTGGGTGTGTAGAGCGGTCCTCCCTCTCCCCTTCACAGTTTTTTTGTGAACCCACAAAAGTCATTTACATATATTTCCTTATTTAGCCTTAGATAGCTTAGCCCCTCCCATTCACCCTGAAGTTGTAAGCACCGTTTCAATCCACGCTTTTAAATGGGCGGCCAATCAGAAAAGATTACTTTGCACAAATAAGGCGCAGTAGCAATGAAGTCCCGCCAACTGTCCAACACCCTTCTTAATAAAGAAATCCGAACACCCAGTACTCAACAAGAGCTGTGATTGGTCAACCTGTGGTTCATTAGATGCTAATTTGCATACTGCAGTCTTGTGTGATATCAGAAACCAACATAAACAATAAAGCAATAAGAATTAAGAGACGGTTTACTGTGCAGGCCCGCGTCCAAGAGCGTTGATCTGTCCGCTGCGGGTTGAGAAGGTTGGGATGAGGCGGCTGATTGGTGCGATGGGCTGATAGGTCGAGCTAACGAGGGGGGCGGATCCGACCAGGAAGCAAACACCTCCTGCGCTTCTTTCGACACTGAATGGAGATGCAAACTTGATCACAATGCACCATCGTTTCAGAGATGGCTTTAATGTGGGACTTTATTTTGGAGAAAGGCTCCCAGAGCGATGCCTCGACCGCTGGAGTTTCTCACTGAGAAGAAAGAGGAGCATTTGACACTTTAATGCTCAGCTAGTGCTCAGTGGGCTGGAGGGAAGGAGTTTAGTGAAGGTGGATCTGAAATGACGAACATGAGCAAAGAAGGGAGACGCAAGAAGCAAGAAAACAAGCTTCCTGTCGCCCCAGGTGGACACACACACACACACACACACACACACGGCACCCAGTGATCTGTGATAATTATCCATACTGAGCCAAGGTCTGATACGTTTGTGCATCATCTCCATATTTCTTCACAATCTAGAAACTCGTAATTTGGCTTTTAGTGATTTTTCAGTTAAAAGAAGAACGTTTCGTTTGGTTTCCCTGATTTTAAACTTTGATGCCACCAAAATGGATTAGCATGCCTCCGTTTTGAATATTGACATTATTCTTCTTATTCTTCTCACACTGGACTTTATTGACTGCTCTCTATGAAATAGTCTGAGCCCCTTGGCTTTTAAAGCCCCGCCCACTCTGAAGATGACCCGGTTGCTGATTGGACAGTCACTTAAATGCTCCGCCCCTCTTTCCCTGCAGCTTTGAAGGGATGGGTATGTTCTCCTGCAGTGGAATCAGTTTAATTTAAGAGTAAAGCAACATTTTGGATCCTTTCTCTGAAGTGATACACCATTAAATACACACACACACACACACACACACACACACACACACACACACACACACACATGGCTGTTTAAAAAAGGACTTTTATATAATTATAAAATAATAATAATACAGAATTAAAAGTAATATTTTTTTTATAATGTTTAATAATATCATAGTTCAAGAAATAATAATATATATATATATATATATATATATATTATATATATAGACACACAGCACTGTGCAAAAGTTTTAGGCAGGTGTGAAAAAATGCTATCCCAGATCTTCTGTGGATGTAGCTTCCTCACATCCATCTGTCTCTTCATGTGATCCAGACACACTGATGGTGGAGATCAGGCTCTAGGGGCCAGAAGAACTGATGCTGCTCTGAAGTAAAAAGGTAGAAACACTAGATATTGATCTGGATTTAGATTTTTCTTTTGTTCTCACTTTGCATTTTGTAAATTGGTCAAAATAAGCACTCATTATTGATATTTCTGAAAGCGTTCTGCCTTTCTTCACACCTGCCTCAAACTTTCACACAGTGCTCTGTGTGTGTGTGTGTGTGTATATATATATATATATGTATATGTATATATATATGTATATATATCTTGTGTGTGTGTGTATATATATATATATATATATATATGTTAGTATATATATAATGTATGTATGTGTATATATATATATATATATATATGTATATATATATATGTGTGTGTGTGTGTGTGTTATTAGTTATATATACATCCATTTCATACATACATTACTTTTATTGGTTTGCTAAAAAAATAAATGTGGCCCAGTGTTGAACAAGGCCTTGGGATTGGGAGGTCGTGGGTTCGAATCCCAGTACATTAGGTTGCCCTGAGATACCCTTGACCTGAACAAGGTACCGTCGCTGTCACTGCTCCCCGGGTGCTTTCAATAGCTGCTACCTAAGCCATGTGTTTGTGTGTGTGTGTGTGTGTGTGTGTGTGGGGGGTTAAATGCAGAGGCTGTATTTCGTTGGGGTTCACTGAGTGCAAACGACTCACAAGGGCACTTTCGCCCACGCTCTCTTTTTCTTTCTTTCTTTTTAATCACACAAATAAATGGCATTAACATTCCAGATATTCATTTATCTTCATATGAGTTTTGGGCCGGGCGCCTGATCACACTGCTCCTCTACAGTACAGGCTGCTTATTCTTCAGGTTTTTTCTTTTTTAGAAGAACCTCCCAAACACACAGAAAACCACATTCGAGCAGAAAAAGCTCCAAGAAGAAACCAAAAACCATATCAGTCGCCAAATTCTGAAACAGCAAACGTCTGCAACCGAACTTACCTCCCCCTCCTGCCCGCCCCTTACAAATAACGTGAACGAGGCCGGGCTAAAAGAGACGGATAATATATGTGGCAGGATTGATCATGGCTCGAGACCTCATTATCTCTCCATGTTAATTACAATGCTCAGCTTGTATGTCAAAAGACGATACTGAGGAAGGTAAAAAGATATGCCTCCTTTATTTATGCTTTTCTTCGTAGCTGGCGGCAGCTTTCCTGTCTCCCGCCGACGCCTGTCTCCTCGCTTCCTTTTAGCTCCGTTATTTATCGCCGTAATATTAATTGTCACGGGTGATCATCTTTTGCCGGATATTATTCTCAATCGCCACCTTCACGCTTCTTCCATTTGGACCCTGCTCGGTTACCGCCGTCCTCCTCCTCCTCGGCAGGAAGGTGGAGCGGCAGGCCTGGACGGATTCGCAGGGTTTTCCGGCCGTCCCTCGGGGCACCGGAGAAGCTAATTTGCTGCCTGATCGACACGCAGGCTGCCGATACCGCTGTCTGCAGACACCCGGAGATCTAAAAAGTGCCCTGCAGTCTCTCAGATTGAACTGGGTTGTGTTTTTGCTGAAGATCTCTGCAAACATGTCATGCTGATGCCAAAAACTCCAGGCACATTATTCAAATTCACTGAATTTAATGTTTGAGTTGGAACATGGGGGGGTTTCCCACCAATGTTTCAAATCCCATCAAGAAGGCCATCATCCTGTGGTTTCTGGTGGAACTTGGGTTCAAATCTTCACGCTGGTAGTGAATGGAACCAGGCGCCCTGTAAATGCAAGGGCTCCACGTGTCTCCTCGTGTCTCCTGTGGGACGGTGATGATGGTAAAATAGTCCATCTGAACTAAATCTCTGTTCTTCGTGTCCCTCCACCATGAACGGGTTCAGTTTTAGTCCAGAATCTTCTCAGAACTAAAACACTCCAGACAGCGTCTCCACCACCGGTTCACGTGTGGGACATTAAGACTAAAAAGTTTTCTTTCAGCACTTTTTGCCAAAAGTCATTCATCACCAAGCAACACCATGGCAACTCTTTGAAAATCACAGCAACCACCTAGCAACACCTCAGCACCCCCTTTGAAACCATGGAAACCAGCTCTTGCTCAAATCTTAATGGCATAATTTGTCGTTTGCAATCCAGAGAAGTGAGAAACGTTGGATTTTTCGAAGGTAGGAGGAGCTTTGCTAATTTATTTTTTTTTTTATACCAGCCAATACGTGCAAGTTTTTGAAGAAAAGAAAGAAATAGATAAATATCGAAGAGAGTTGAAAAAGTATCTTCTGACTCTGAGAGATGAAAGATAACCGCCAGCAAAGGCTGAGAAGTTTTTTTTTTTTTTTTTTTTTTTTTTTGACTCGTGTTGACCCTTGTCTGTTGCTGTTCTGAAGCTCTCAGCACTGAAACCCCCAAGAAGGGACTTTTCTCCCTTTTTGTTCTCCTTATCGCAGAGCGCGAGGTGTCGAGGTAACATCAGTCTTTTCCTGTGGTTTAGTGAAGTGGTGTCTTTTACTGCTGCAGGCCTCGGGTCCGCCTTTGCATCAAGAGTGCATGCAAACCCAAATAAAGCCTCATTCTCTGCTCCACCACTTCCTGTTTCTTGACCAGAATAAATAAGTTTACCAGAGCAACAAAATAAAATGCAAAAAACAAAGGCGGCGCTCGTCTGGAGGTCTCTGTTGAAAGCTGAGATGGTAAAAGTCTTCGCGCTGTTGTTTTGGAGATAACGTTGCCTCGCACCACAGTTTGACGTTTTACATGGTTGGAGAAAGAATTTACTTGTGGGTTTTTTTGTGTGTGTGTGTGTTGTAATGATTGTGTGTGATGTGAGGAAGTGTGTGTGTGTGTGTGTGTGTGTGTGTGTTTGTTTACTTGTTGTTATGGTACATGGTGAAGGTGAGGGAACTAACGTGCAAGTTTTCTTTTGATGGTCTTTGCTGGGATTTGGTGCCATTCGGTCGTAGATTTTGTATTAATTTTTTTTTTTTTATTTTATGCACGTTTTAGTCGTTTTTTTAAAAGCCGTTTAATTATTAGAGTTCATCATATTAACAGTGTAATAGCATTTCTTTCTCGGTTGTGCAAGTGTTGTGTGTTTTTCTCAAGAAACCATGACAACCACCTTGCAACTCCTTTTCAGTCCCTTTGAAAACCATGGCAACCACTTAGCAAAACCCTGACAACACTCATTAACCATGGCAACCACCTAGCAACACCTTTTCAATCTCTTGGAAAACCATGGCAACCACTGAGCAACACCCTAACAAATTTTAGAGGCACAACTAGTTGGCAACCAGTGATGCCAATATTACAGGCTAGCAACACCCTAGCAACCACCTGAAAAACTGTCACCCCATCATCTTAGAACACTTTTACACCTGAGGCCATGGTCGCTGCCTAGGAGTGAATTTGTTTTTAAAGATAAAGTAGAAAAAATCCAACTTTTGGTAAAGCAGCTTCACCCCACATTGGAAAAAATACCCAAATATGTATTTTTTACCCCAAAATCATATGGCACATCTATCAGAGGAGAGACAGAAGCCAAATTCCCTTACTCATCCATCAGCTTGGAGAAGGTGTTGGAACAATCAGACAAAATGAAGGATGTGTGTTGACCTTCATACGATGCAGAAAGCTCTTAAAAAACAGCTTCTCACCTGAAAAAAACAAAATTAAAACAGTGGATCAACTGGAATTGTTAGACATGTCTGTTTATTATTCTCAGGTCCAGAGAGACATAAAATCCGTAAGGAACAGAAAACAGCAGACACTGGGCTTATCTAAACCACCAGCAGATGTTACTTCCATGCCAAAGTGGTAAGGTCTGCCAGCCTTTACTGTCAATTTACAACAAACAGTAGCGTCTGGATTTGGACCTGAACCCTTTTTTTGGTCTTCTGGAACAAAAATGGACATTTGGGACAATAAACACTCAAAAAGGATGAAAAAATAAGAACTTTATCCCACGGGTGAAACTTGGTGGTGCCCATGTGGAACCTTGTTAGGATTCATGGCATCATGGACTTGAGGAAATACCAGGGCATTTCTAAATTCAAATCTGGGTTCCTGGATCTTCAAGACGTTCCACAGAGTTCCTAATACAAAAACGGCGAAATGAGCTGAAAACATCTGCATGAGCTCAGATGCCCTGCTCTGGATTCTCCAACCTTCTGACATATTTCAGGAGGAAACTTGAACCGGATGGTTAAACTGACTTAAACCTGACTTAATCGTGACAGCTTTTCACGGGTATGAGGAGGAGCCTGTTGTTCTGGGGAGAAGAAATGCAGCATCACTGTTTTAAACTGTCGGGCAGCACCTGAGGGATCTTCACACCTCTGTACGCTGTCCTGTTTCTCACATCCTCTCACCGAATCAACTCCTGCACCCCACTAACTGGGTCAGGCTTTACATAATTGTCATCCCAGTTCCCACAAACCCCTCTGCTTTAGCGCTGCTGCTAACCACAGTAACCGTCTCCATTTGAATGTGAAAACAGGCACACTTGCACTTTCCTCTTATTGAACTAGCATCACTTACCAGTTTCCTTCGTTTGGCCTCTTTATTTAATAGAGGACGTTTCCTCACATCCCAGCTGCCAGAGAGCGTTTCCATCATCGCGGCCGCTGATCCGTGTTGAGACCTGTTCTGGGCTTTTTATTGATCTGAACAACATCAGGCTTGGCGGTGATGTTATTACGGTGGAGATAACTTCACAGCGACCTCTGCTCAAACAACGTGTTAGTGCGATATCACCTCCAAATAACTCTCTCTCAGACGCTAATGCAGCCGATTAGTCAAACCCATCCTCTTTGTGGCTGGAGGATCTTAAAGAGCTTCCTCTCCACCGTGGACGTCCGAGGAGGAGCCAGGCCGTCCAACACACAGCACGGTTTTTAAATAAATCTGCCAAAATCGATTATATGGCATAAGAATACACGATATATCGTTTTTAGCGGTGGTCTTGTGATTAGGGACGAGGATCAGAAGGTTGTGGGATTGAATCCCAGACCAGTTGGTTGCCCTGAGCTTCCCTCAAGCAAGGCACTGTACCCATCCCTGGGGCTGGATATGTCTGGCCCCTGCTGGACAGGACAGTTTGTGTTAAATGCACAGGACGTGTCTGGTTCATTGTGTTCACAATAACTGATAGTCACTTTCACTTTCATTATGTCAAACTCTATAGAGCCAATCATACTGGTGAGTAGAACTATTCGTTCAATGGTCCAATTATTTTTGGCCACTCTTGGAAAAAGGCTTATTCTCCGTGGTGTCCTTAAAAGGCCCGTATTTGAAGTTTTCCTTTATTTGATATATGTAAATGATAGATTTTCTGATTGGCTGCACTTTATCACTTTTCTCCATTAGGTGTGATCTACACGTTAAAGGTCATTATTACAGCATTACTGTCGCAGCTGCAGTAAAATCACGATGCTGATGTTCTGTCCATATCGTTCAGTCCTAATGTGGAGAATTGTGCCTCGGGTTCCTGAGCTTGAAGCACACTGAGAACCTTCAAGTCTGTGCGTGATAACTGTCTGCGGGTCATTTTATTACACTAAGCTGGAGAGAAAAGGATATTTACCTTTGACACTGTTTATATTGTGTTAGTTTCAGGATTTTATTTGAATGGGAATAATCAACATTAAAAGTGTGAACATACCATTAAAAAAAAAACGAATTTAACCGGAAGTCGGGAGGTTTTCTGGGACGCTTTTTGGAAAGTTCCTCTGTAATTTTTGCATATGATCAGGAGATCAAGGGTAAGAAAATGATGCACAGTATAGAAATCAAATATAATAAACAAAGTCACAAGAAGACGGAGGTGATTTATTTGATGATGCTTTAAATGTTAAAATAACTTCATTAACTAGTTTGCTGTGAGACGTCATTCCTTCAGGAACTTCAGTCTGTAGTGAAAAACCAAGAAGGTGCCGGCAATGTGCTGGTTCTACACATCGTGATGCGATGATTTATATTCTGAAGGCTCCACATCCTCATTTTTCTGAAGTTTGTATGCAAATATGATCAAATTGTCATTCCCCCACCCACACAGCACACAAATGGAAACAGAGAAACCAGCCTGTTATTTTTAATATAGTTTTTGTGATGTCACAAAACCAGCACATTTACATATCTCCTTATTCAGCCCACCATTGTTCAGAAGTTCTAAAGAGGGCTTTATGTGAGCAATACAACCAGCCAATCAGGAAACAGTTCTCTTGTGCCTGTATCAGTTTTAAAATCACAAAGTTACAAAATAAAGAGAGACAAACACTCAGGCTCTCAGCTGGAGCTGGGATTGATCATCTTGCGATGGGTTAGATGCTCATTTGCAAATTCCTGTTATGTTTAATATCTTACACAGACCGGTATCGTGATAAAGATACATTGTGCAGCCCAAGGCCACCTCTTCTCAACTTCTTCAGCAGCTGCTTCTCCTCTGAGTTGAGCTGATAAAATTAACAGTCTCTCGCAAAACCTCTTTTCTGTTCCACAAAATAGAAAAACAAGGCGAACGGTTGTTGGAAATTACTGTGCAGAAGATCTTAAGCCCAGTGAGATCATTTCTTCATTTTTTTTGCTTCCAAAGATGTTCTTGTATGTTTAATGTGTTGTTGAGGAACAGTTCTCCAGATCTTCCTGAAGGACAGTGTTGTTGTCTCTCATGTTCAGTCCAGTCTCTGTACCTGAGCAGTTCCAGAATTAGTGTGGGATCATCTCCACAGGGAACAGAGCTTTGCAAAGAAGAGCTTTGGGACGTCCTTCAAGAGCCTGGAGGAGTGTTCCTGACTTAAAGAAAGGAGCTGGTCTAAGAGAGTTGAGGCTGTGCTGAAGAATAACGGTGGTGGTGGTGAATATTGACTGTAAAGCTGGTTAGAATGAAACTCTGTGTTTAGACATGAGCTCCTGCTTTTACTCTCAGACGGAGTTACTGAGTGTAAACGCTCGCGGTTCTAATCGGCAGGTGTGAACGAGGTTCTGGTCCCGATTTCAGCTGGAAAGAAACGTGGAACCTTTTTAAAATCCTCGTCTGCTTTAAGGACTGTAAAATTCTCACGTCTGCTGCTCTGAGGAAGGAAAGTCACGTATTAATACCAATAATTGTTTGTGCTTTCAACATAATTGATTAACTGCCTTTCACGCAATTTTTTATGGACGTTTGGACTTTTTTTCGAGTCTTCCAAGGGCACACCGAATCCAATATTTATATGGAATAACGATCTCATTCATCTCCAAGCATATTTTCCAATGGAAATTTAATTTGCAGCTATTTAAAGCCCTGCTTTTGGTAATGAATTATTTTGTCATCTCGCCTCTGATGAGATTCATCTTTAATAACTGTAACAATTATTTTATAAAAAAAAAAAGGGGGAAAAAAGAGAGAGAGGAGCCGTGCAGCATGGCTATCTCGCCGGGGTCTGCAGCGAGAGGATTCTCATTAGGAGTATATTATTACCCCCGCCGTGCTTTCATTCCGGCGCCTTCAGTGAAATTGCATTACGTGTCAACAATGCTCGTGCTAACAGTAAGCAGTCATATTTACCCAGAGCTACTGCTTTGTTTTCTTTTCTTTTATATTTTTTAGTTTTTCAGAACCAGTCTGACACATTTAGATGTATTAATAAGATAAGGCTGCAGCGCTGTATCAGATAAGCAGCTTATTAAAGTTTATTTCAGTTTTTAATAAAGACACTATTTTCTGCCTTGGATGTGAAAGTGTGTGAACGCCGTAACCGTGGAAGGGTCTTTGGTTGTTTTTAGGGCCGAGCAGCCTGTTGCCTGATTGTTTATTGTTTGTAGGGCTGGACGATGGGAGCGTATTTATGGTTATTGTGATGAATTACACCGCGATGTTCTTGTCGGAGTTTCAGGAAGTCGTCATTAATGAAAGAACTCGGATGCGTATTTGTGTGAAAGGCCAGCAGGCCATCGGGGCAGCGGTGGTCTAGTGGTGAGGGAGTCGACCCGGATCGGAAGATTGTGGGTTCGATTCCCTCTCCGGTATGTTGCCCTGAGGCACCCTTGAGCAAGGTACCATCTCCATCACTGCTCCCTGGGTCCTTTCAGTAGCTGCTGCCTGTGTGTGTGTAGGTGAAACGCAGAGGTTGAATTTTGTTGTGCTGCGTTTCACAATGACGAGTAGTCACTTTCACTTTTCACTTTCAAAATCCGAAAACAATGGAATATCACATTGTGTTTCTTGGAGAATCAGGACATAATTGGCCATATTTACATTTACAATTATGGCGTCTTATGCAGCGTCACTTCCATTTCCTGATTACAGGGACAGTCCCTCTGGAGCAACTCGGGGTTCAGGGTTTTGCTCAGGAACCTAATGATGGTAGGGCTGGAGGTGGGATTTGAACCTGCAACCTCTTGGTTGACTAGAGGTACAATACTCGCCTAGGGGCCAACATCCACCGGTGGTTAGGGGATCATGGGTTCGAATCTCTTACAAGTAAGTTGCCCTGAGGTACCCATGAGCAAGGTACCATCCCTGTCACTGCTCCCTGGGCACTTTAAATATCTGCCCCCTGCTGCACGGTGTGTGTGTGTGTGTGTGTGTATATATGAGTGAGTCAGGGATGCCCTAGTGGTTAGGGACTAGACCCCAGGATCAGAAGGTCACGGGCTTGAATCCCAGACAAGTAGTTTGCTCGGAGGTACCCTTGAGCAAAGTACCGTCCCCTTTGCTGCTCCCGTGTACTTTAAATAGCTTCCCGCTGCTGCACGGTGTGTGTGTGTGTGTGTGTGTGTGTGTGTGGGTAAAAAGCAGAGGTTGAATTTGGTTGTGTGCCGTGCTGTTTCACAATGACGATGATCGTCACTTTCACTTTCACTTTGGGTGTATTGGGCAGCAAAGACTGGACGAGTTTGTCCCACGGACGCTGGAAGCGACTGAGATGTGGGGAGTTTGGAGAAACGCTTTGAGAACTTTGTTCCTCAAAAGATTAACTTGAGTTTTAACGGGAGCTTGTTAAGCTTGGGTGCTAAATGGATTCAATTAGTGGTGCAAACTGATCCAAACGCAGTTTTTAGATTGTCATTTCCAAAGACATTAAACGATGACTCCATGACCGTTTCTACTAGACCGGAAGGTGACGTTTACATCCTTTTCAGGAACTGATGTCATCTAGAAGGAGAAAAAGGTAGAGTGGATTCTCACCAGAAGAAAGTGTTTTATGAGCTTGGGCCTCGTGTCTCGTTGTCTCGGGGATAAATGTCTCGCTCGGAAGCGTAACGCCCATTTTAACTGGTGCCCATTTTTAGTGGCAGCTCTCGTTGAACGGTGCCAACCTCAGATCTCAGGACTGGGCTGAGCTACTCCAAACCGGCTGCCCATACCAGCCGATGGTTCACGGTTTAGTAAAATTAACCTATTTTGGACGAGACAGAAGTGAAATTGCTGAATGTGAGGTAATCATTTCTTTCCAAGTCACCACTTCCCTAAACATGCGCTACGAGTCATGAAGGCAGCCGCTCCCACGAAAAGCCCTCCCTGTAACGGTACAGTGCCTTTATGTAAATATTCTCTCCGCCAAGAAAGGAAAGAAGAGCTTCTGTTGGTCCAAACCAGGAGGGACGGCCGGGGCTCTGGAGTCTGGTTTGGCACAACAGTGGGGTACTTCTCACTGGTCTTGGGTTCCTCCGGTTCCTTTTAGTGCACTCTTGGAGAAAGTAAAATAAAATCAGCACAGTTGCCGTCCCTCAGGGTTACATCTTGAGGGAATCGAGTTCCTTATGCATTTTTTTTGGTCGTAATGCATTTTTAAGCTCCTTAAGTCCTGAATTGTGCCCTTTTATTTCCATTTGTGTTTATGTTTTAGTTATAAAAAGAGACCGATATGGATCTGGGAAAGTCAATGTTTCTGTTCAGAGTGGGTGGTAGACCTTCCAAAGCAGTGGCTGTGCAAGCAACAAATGTGCCCGAATTATTTTTAAAATAAACAATGGAAATGCCTATGAATAGTTTTACATCCTTATTTATAGGTTAATTTATGTTTTGTTATTTTAGGACAGAATTCTCCAGCTTTTACAGCTCCTTCTGGGCCAAAGAATGTTTGTTTTTTGCATTTCTGTAGAAAAGCATCAGTTCAGCGTCAATAGTCCCGGTACCTTGATCCTCTGGGAACCTCAGGACAACCTGGTCTGGGATTGGCACCCCTGACCTTCAGATCCTGGGCACTCGTACCTAAACATTAGACCACCGCTGCCCAAAATGCTGAAGAATGCAGAAGAATGTTTTGTTTAGTCAGTGATGAACATCCACAAGGGGGCGCTCTCAATGGTTTTTCCTTAAGCTGGCAACAGGGGTTCACTCTTTCATTCAATCCTTCAGTTATTTCAGAATTAAAAGTGAAATGAAACATCTTTTTGTTCACACATCATCAAGGTGGTGGTGGTCTAGTGGTTGGTTCCTTGCCTACAGAGGTCACGGGTTTGAATCCCACCTCTAGCACTTCCACCAGAGAGACCGTCCCTGTAATCAGGAATTGGAAGTTGCTCTGGATAAGCGCGTCTGCGAAATCCCATAAGTCTAAAGGTACCGTCCCCACCACGGCTTCCTGGGTGCTGAATATGGCAGCCCCCTGCAGGACGGTATGTGTGGATAAAATACAGAGGATGGATTTGGTCGTGGTTCACTGTGTGCAAATAGTCACTTTCACTTTCTCTAAATTGTACGTTTTACTAGCTGCTAATTTCCAAAGTTTTTTGAGTTTAATGGTGGGGGAAACACTGTAGGGTGACCGTCGTTTAGTCTCTCTAAAGAGACACGATTGGACCTTAAGGACCTTGTTGGCGCTCAGAGGAAGCTTTTGCATTGATTTTAAAAAAGAAAATGTCGGAGAAAAATGCACTGTTACGCGCCTTTTACCCGACTCTGTGTCCCAGAAGACCCCAAACCGAAACGTCGGGTTCTTTTTCAGGTGGAGATCCTCGCTGACATCCTTTCTCTCCACGTGGTTCCATCATCTACTGGATGGATCATCCGCTAAAAGTGCCCTAGCTTTGACATTATCACCTGTTCCGTGTTTTTATCTGTTTTTCTATTCACACTCCTTCCTCAAGGACAAAGCGAGCGAACGTGGAGGCGGATCTCCGTGCGAAAGTCCCCGAGCTCACCGGATCCCTTTTCAGTGCCAGCTGTTCTGTCAGATCCACGCCTGAAACTTTCCCTTCATGTAATTCCGCAGGGTACGGCTCGGGAGAATAGCTGCGAAACGAGCGTGCCAGGCGGAAGAGAGCCCTGAATTTTTCATTTTTTCCACTTTTCCCCTCCCCTACGAAGTGGGCAGCGCTCTCATTCATGAGCAGATGTTCAGCGCTGGTCCGAGCTGCAGTCAGCATGAACTCTGCTGGCCTCTCCGCCATCGGCAGCAAGGACGTTGGCAGCGACCCCCGGCATCTGAGAATTAACTGCCGGTAAACGCTGCCGGGCCGCTGGCTAGCCTCCTTTTTTAGCCGGCTCAGGAGCCGGCCAGAGCTGGAAGGGGGCAGGGGGTGGGAGGTGGAGCTTCTGACAGGCCATCAGTCTTCTCATCGACACTGATGAAAGGCTGGACCGGGTCAGCTCCGGGGACGAAGGGCCGGGGAAAAATTCTCGAAGACAGTTTTGCACACGTTTGTTATTCATTTTTTTAGAGACAGGACAAGAGATCAGGCCTGGAAATGGGCCCAGGGTTCAGGGAACATCAGTTTTGGGTCTTCTGGTGATGATGCTGTTCCAGGACACTTTTAGAAATAATGCAATTGTGTTTTTTTTTTTTTTTTTTTTTTTTTTCTTTTTTTAATAATTATTGAGAAAATGATTTCAATTGCTATTATGTTCTCTGGTTTTCTGTAGTTTCGGGTTCAGGCCTGTTGTTCAGCAGTCTCCTGAAGGAAGTGTCCCAGGCTGGGTTTGTGTTGGTTTAGTTCCGTCTGACCCGTCTGCAGACAGTCTGTGAGGTGTTTTATTGACACGTTAACGCTGAGACTTTTGATGAATGTGGTTCATTTTTAAAGCAAATTTAAAAAGTAACATTTCACGATACATTTTTAAATTCTTATATAATTAGATTTTTTTTTTTTTGTAGGTGTGCAAACATTACCTTTTTATATGCATCCAAATATGAAATTAGAAACAATACATGCAGAAGAAAATATTGTAATATATTAATGTGTATAAAAATGTAAATTAATGTTTATTTCATGCACACATTTGATTAAATATTTTACAAAATAAACAATTAAAAATATTAAATATATTATTTAACATATAATACATTTTAAAATGGACATTTTTATTGTAATGTAAGAATTTTATTTAACATTTATCCCAAATATAAATTTGTTTATTTATTTATATTTAAAATGCCTAATTTATATATATATATATATTTTTTATCTTCAGTTTTGGACATTCAGTTTATTCTTGAATCTGGGGGGAAAAGAAAACAAAAAGTTGCCTGTGTGTTATTAATATATAATTCACAATTAAATAAAGAATATTTTGTTTGTGATTTAATGGCGTGTTGAAAGTTGAACGCTGGGCTCATTTAAACTTTTTCTCCACAAACGTCGAATCCTGAACGTTACCCTTGAAATCGGGCTTGAATTTGCTCGGAGGTTCTGCTGGAGACCTTGTTAGGTAGTGTTAAGTCCCAGCTGCTGCTGTGCTTTTCCAGGTGGCTCGGTTAGCGCCGCTGACCTCTGCGCCCCCCCGAGACGTCCACGCCGTCCAGTACAGATGTAGTTTTATGATCCTGCCTCACTTCCACGGAGCCGTTTGAGTTCGGCCCTGGTTTCATGCTTTGTCTTTGAACGTCGGAGCAGCATATGCCGTGTGAAACCTTTCTCTCTTTTTTCTTTCCCCCTCCTCCTCCCGTTGAAGTGGATGTGTAATTGAAGGATGATGAGGTTTTTCTCTTTTTCTTCCTCTCCTGCTTTAAGCGCTTGTTTCTTCAGCACGTTCCCCACTTCACACTGTCTAATTGGCCATTTTCAGGTTGGGTTTATGAGAGCAAAACTAATTAGCGTTTCTAAATTCGGCGAGAGGGAGAGAAAGGAGGGAGGGGGGGAGGAAGAGAAGAAGAAAAAACTCAGTTGAATTGATTGTTCTGGTTTCCTCTGCGGTGTCAGACTCTCAACAATAATATAAAGACTCTAATCGCTCTCAGACTGCTTGTATTTTTAAACCGCCGCTGAATGTCACCGCCGCTCTCCTGGCATTTTGTTTGGCAGGAGCTCGAAGTTGGGGGGGAAATAAAAAATTAAAAAAAGGGAAAAAGCAAGGCTGCCCTCTTTGCGAGGAATTTTCGGCCCTTTTGTGTTGGCTGGGAAGGTCGGGTTGAAATAACAATGCGGGGTGTTTTTAGGTGGAGTCTGTTCTGACCGTTTGATTTGGGACGTCCCGCTGAAAGATGGCCGGGAGGGGAGCCTGAACAGGGTTTACAGTAGCGCCGCTGTCCTTCCTTCTTTACTTTTATTCAGAGAAGGACAGCTGCAGCGAGCCCTCAGGAAGCCCACCGCACACACACAGCCTTGTGTTAGTATTGCTGTGTTAGTGAGGACTTCCATGCTTATCAGTTGGAGAACCTTCGAAACAAGCAGCGTGATGAACACGACCACTTATTATTCATTTAGATTTAAAGCATTTAGCAGAGTCGCTTATCCAGGGAGGACTTGCTTTTCCTAATTTTGGGGACAGTCTCCATGCACTAACTTAAGGGTTCAGGATCTTGTTCAGGAACCCAGTGGTTCTGGTAGTGCAGGTGGGGTTTGTAGCTGCGAGCTCTTGGGTCATAGGTGAGTGTCCTGCCTCGAGACAGTCACAGTCGTGAAATCACTGTGAAAACACTGAACAGCTTTCCTTGCTCTGTATGTTTATGTCTAAGAAGGGCATTTATAGTCACTTAATTTCTGACAGCATTCATCAGCGTCACACTCTTAAACAACAGTGTGCTCAGAAAAGAACAAACTATAAACCAGAACACAATGCTGTTTCTTTTAGTTTCTGCTCCTGATTGTAGAAGTATAAATTCAACTGCTTTACTTGGTATAAAGGAAAAAGTACAGGAATGTACTGAGTGTAAAGGAAAAAGTACAGGAATGTACTGAGAGGAAAAAGTACAGGAATGTACTGAGAGGAAAAAGTACAGGAATGTACTGAGAGTGTAAAGGAAAAAGTACAGGAATGTACTGAGTGTAAAGGAAAAAGTGCAGGAATGTACTGAGAGTGTAAAGGAAAAAGTACAGGAATGTACTGAGAGTGTAAAGGAAAAAGTACAGGAATGTACTGAGAGTAAAAAGTGCAGGAATGTACTGAGTGTAAAGTAAAAAGTACAGGAATGTACTGAGAGTGTAAAGAAAAAGTATAGGAATGTACTGAGAGTGTAAAGGAAAAAGTACATGAATGTACTGAGTAAAAAGTGCAGGAATGTACTGAGAGTAAAAAGTGCAGGAATGTACTGAGAGTAAAAAGTGCAGGAATGTACTGAGAGTGTAAAGGAAAAAGTGCAGGAATGTACTGCGTGTAAAGTAAAAGTACAGGAATGTACTGAGAGTGTAAAGGAAAAAGTACAGGAATGTACTGAGAGTGTAAAGTAAAAAGTACAGGAATGTACTGAGAGTGTAAAGTAAAAAGTACATGAATGTACTGAGTAAAAAGTGCAGGAATGTACTGAGAGTAAAAAGTGCAGGGAATGTACTGAGAGTAAAAAGTACAGGAATGTACTGAGAGTGTAAAGGAAAAAGTACAGGAATGTACTGAGAGTGTAAAGGAATGAGTTATGTTGCACGAGTTGGAGACGGTAGTGAGAGCAGCTACATTATACAGGCTGGAGATGGTAGTGAGTCAGTGGAGCTGGAGGTGTCGAGTTAAAAATGCTGAGATTTGCGTTGGGAGATACGAGGATGGACAGGATTAGGAACGAGTTTATTTGAGGGACAGCTCAGGCTGGATGATTTACAGGAAAACGGGATCAGGGTCAGAAGGTTGTGGGTTCCATTCCCAGACCAGAAGGTTGTCCTGAGGTACCCTTGAGCAAGGTAGCGTCCTCATCACTGCTCCCCTGGCGCTTTAAATAGCTGCTCCCTGCAGCACGGTGCAGGGGTGAAAAGCAGAGATTGAATTCTGTTGTGTTTCACAGTGTGCTGTGTTTCAAATAGTCGCTTTCACTTTCATATCACCCAGTCCTGGAACAGAGGGCTAATTTGAAGATGATGAACTGTGTGTGTGTGTGTGTGTGTGTGTGTGTGTGTGTGTGTGTGTGTGTGTGTGTGGTGAAGATGGTCAGTGTCCTGAGTGACTGCAGGGTTGCTTCGAAAACTTCAGTCTGTTCACTGGTTTTAGTGCAGATTCCAGTTTTACGAGCTCAGAGAGACCAAACTTTGGGCTTTGACTTTACAGGAAGTGTCAAATTCGTGGGAGGAAATGATGAAATTAAGACTCTTATTCAGGCAGTCGTTTTGTGTTAAATGTGTAAACGGTTGTATTTGCTGTTAGAAAACCAGCAAATCGGGTGCAGAGCTTTAAATCCGCCTCTCGGGTCCTGGGATGATGTTTGTACCTCGAGAAGGAAGTTTTCACTTTTTTGTTCTCACATTCTCCACCGGGTCCCCTCAGAGTGCTACACACACACTCTCACACTGCCCCCTGATCCGGCCCTGTTTCATTTGGCAGACGCCGTCCTCTCGAGGAGTTTTTGCTGCTTCGGCAAGAAAGACTCCAGGATGTGCTTTTCTTTCCCACCCTGTCCACTCAGTCAGGAAACACATTTCTGCCTCTCCGAGCGAAAAACACACCAGGAGAGGAGTCGGAGGGATGAGTGACAGCTCGGGGTCCGCGGGGGACACGGATAATCTGTGGCGTTTAAAGCGTTTAGGACGCAGGGAGGCGAGACGTCCTCCCCCGGTCCTCTGCTGGGGTTTCTTTTCTATTGAATAAAAAAAAAGTTTATAGGTCACTTTAACAACGTGGTGTAAAAGTCGCACTATTTTTATTTTCCCATCTCGGCACCGGCGGGACCGGCGGCGAGAGGCCCAGTAATTAAGAAGCGGCGAATGTAGGGTTAGGGACGAAGAGTGTTTAAATGCAATTAGAGCGTCGCACGATTCAATTTGAACTCAATTACAGTTTTCTTGAATGTGCTATTATTTGTTTAATCAAGGGAATTTCGCCCTCCGTGATGCTAAATACACACCGGCGGAGATTTTAAACAAGGAGCGACCGAGGAACCGGGTTAATGTTGCAGTAATGAACAAGTGCTTCAAAGTGACCTCTCTTCCTCTTCTCCACTCCCTCCCTCTCTCTCGTTCTGTTTTTGTCCGACCCCCACCCAAGCCCATCTTTCTAGAAGAGCAGTCGGTTTGATTGTCTGGAGATAAAGCCGTTACAATTGGAGGATAATTAGCACAAGGCGTTTAGTGTAATGTGTTTCTGCCTGTGGAGCTTTGTTTTTGGATCGTAGAGCACTTTCACTTCTTTTGTTTCTAAATTCATCTCTCTCTTTCTCTTCCTCTCTCGCTCAGGTTGTACTGACTGAGAGCGGAGCGTCTTTGGATGCTGTGGGAGAGTAAGTGCAGTAAGTGCTGGTCTTTTCTGAAACCTCTCTGTAGAGCTCTCCTCTTCCAGGAGGCCGCGGTGTCGGAACATTGCTGTGATGATTTGATTACAGACAGCCATGAAGGCTAAGTGAGGTCGGGACACTCGAATCATCGCAACTTCGTTCTTGATCCCAAACAGAACTGATTCCATTACACCTGCACAGACGGACAGCCAAGAGGCACAGTTAGACAAGAACATATACAAATAATACATAAACAAATCATCTGAAATAAACACTGTAAACCACTATAATGTGTTAAAAATACCATATACAATATATACTATATAAACTGTCTCTATATACACTATATGCTATATAAACTGTACTATATACACTATATACTATATAAACTGTCTTTATATACACTATATACTACAAACTACTATTTACACTATATACTATATCAACTACTATATACACTATATACTATCAACTGTACTATATACACTATATACTATATCAACTACTATATACACTATATACTACATAAACTGTCTCTATATACACTATATACTATATAAACTGTCTCTATATACACTATATACAATATAAACTGTCTCTATCCTGTCTCTATACACTATATACTATATAAACTGTACTATATACACTATATACTATATAAACTCTCTATATACACTATATACTATATGAACTGTACTCTATATACAATACATGATCAACTGCACTATATACTATATAAACTTCCTCTATATACACTATATGAACTGTACTATATACACTATGTACTATATAAACTTCCTCTATATACACTATATACTATATGAACTGTACTCTATATACTATACACTATCAACTGCACTATATCAAGTCAAGTCAAGTAGGATTTTATTGTCATTTCAGCCATATACACAGTACACAGTGAAACGAAATAACGTTCCTCCAGGACCCTGGTGCTGCACACAAGACACAAGACAAACACAAGACAACATAAGACACAACACGGGGCAACAAGTGCGGACAAGACAGACAACAACTATATACTATACTATATAAACTGCCTCTATATACACTATATACTATATAAACTGAACTATATACACTATATTCTATATAAACTGTCTATATGCACTATATACTATATGAACTGTGTTATATACACTATATACTATGCACTATATACTATATAAACTGTCACTATATGCACTATATACTATATAAACTGTCACTATATGCACTAAATACTATATAAACTGTCACTATATGCACTATATACTATATAAACTGTCTATATACACTATATACTATATAAACTGTACTATATACACTATATACTATATAAACTACTATAAACACTATATACTATATAAACTGTACTATATACACTATATACTATATAAACTGTCTCTATAAACACTATATACTATATAAACTGTACTATATACACTAAATCAGGGTTGTTGTGATTATAGTAAAAGTTTTCTTGTAAGGCGTTCGTTCATGATCATACACTCAGTTTAAATAGCTGTCGTTCTTTGCATCTGCCCCGCCCACAAGCTGAAAGGGAAATTTTAATTGGTTTTCAAATATGTTTTTAGCTATGTTACATGGTTTGGAGAAGGTAGTGAGACCAGCAATGCTATACGGGTTGGATATGGTGATGAAAAGACAGGAGGTTGAGCTGGAGGTGTGAGCGGTGTCCTAGTGGTGAGAGAGTTTCCCCAGATCAGAAGATTGTGGGTTCGATTCCCTCACCAGTAGGGCCGTCCCCGTCACTGCTCCCCGGGCGCTTTCACTGCCTGCCCCCTGTTGCACGTGTGTGTGTGGGTGAAATGCAGAGGTTGAATTTCGTTGTGTTGTGCTGTGCTGCGTTTCACAGTGACACGGGTAGTCACTTTCACTTTCACTTAAAGATGCTGAGATTTAAGTTGGGAGGGACGAGGATGGACAGGATTAGGAATGAGTGTTTTAGAGGGACAGCTCAGGTTCGACAGTTTGGAGACAAAGTGAGAGAAGCGAAACTGTGTTGGTTTGGACATGTCCAGAGGAGAAAGCAGATTATTAGGAGGGTGTTGAAGATGCAGAGGAAAGGAAAGAGGAGAAGAGGAAGATCAAATGCAGGTGCATGGTGGAAAAAAGGAGGGTGCAGAGGACAAGAAGACATGAAGTGTTGGAGGGTAGTTTTGGTTGAGTGAACGAGGGGAAACTAATCCAGAGCAGATAAACAGCACTTTCAGGAGGGCACACACTCAGTTTGGGTTGAGAGGTGATGGCAGTGGGTCAGTTTTAGGGTCCAGAGATGTTCCTGAGATGTTCCTGAGTTGGTCCTTTAACAAGCAGAGAGACCGAGATCATCCTGATCAGCTGTTTGGTAAGATAGGATGGAAGTGGGGCAGCGGTGGCCTAGTGGTTAAGGAGTTGGCCCCAGGATCAGAAGGTCATGGGTTCGAATCCCAGACCAGTATGCTGCCCTGAGAGACCCTTGAGCAAGGTACCGTCCCCATCACTGCTGCCCGGGTCATTTCAATAGCTGCCCCCTGCTACACGGTGTGTGTGAGTGAAAAGGTGTAATTTGTTGTGGTTCACTGTGCTGCGCTGTGTTACACAAGGACAATAGTCACTTTCACTTTCACATGAAAACTTGTCCTGGAGGTGAAACGTTGCGTGTTCAGTGTTGAAACCGCGTTAGGTTTGCTGAAGAATGTGTTCTGACTTGTTTTGGTCTCGGGACTCAGGACTTGAAACTTGCCTACACTGGAGTGTCAGCACTGTGCAAAAGTCTTCAGCTCCTCATGTATTCATCTTAATGTTCTAGACTTTCTGGAACATAAAGATGAATGCAGAATTTATGTTTAATGTGTTGTTGAGGAACAGTTCTCCAGATCTTCCTGAAGGACAGTGTTGTTGTCTCTCATGTTCAGTCCAGTCTCTGTACCTGAGCAGTTCTCCAGATCTTCCTGAAGGACAGTGTTGTTGTCTCTCATTTTCAGTCCAGTCTCTGTACCTGAGCAGTTTGATAGTTCTGTGTTGGTTAATCCACACAGTGATCTACGTCTGAACCTTCAAGCAGAACAAAGCGTCTAACTTAAGACATGAAGCAGAGAAGAACCAGGTGCAGATGATCAGGTGATTCGTTTACTGCCGGTGCTGAACACTGAGTGGGTGGAACCCCTTTATCTAGAACCTTGTATCTTTAGACACTGTGCAGCTGCATTAAAACATTTTTTCCAGTTTCTTTTAATAATCAGCTCAATCTGATACAGCTCAGTTCGACAGGAAACCGGATTTTTGCACCAACAAGATGATTCTCAGCAAAATATAAAGAAATGAGGGGGTGAAGACTTTTGAGCATGAGTCTACTTGCAGCTCAGTGATCTGTTCCCACCTCTTTTATTGAAAGATGATTTTCCCTGTTCATTTGTGTGTTTTTGTCATTTCAGTGCATGTATTTGTTTCTTTTTCACCACTTGTTTAAAAAATCTGAATTTTCAAACCGTTTGAAACAGTCAGTGTGTTTAAATAGAATTTTAAATAGAATTGTAAAAAGTAAATGTTTTTTTTTTTTTCCGTTCATATTAATTTTCTGAAGATCACAAAGTGATGCACTTTCAGTTTAGAACAGAACTATGTTTACGTCAATCCAGAACTCAGAAACACTTCACACACTCTGCAGTGTCGGGGGGAGATGTGTGTGTGTGTGTGTGTGTGTGTGTGTGTGTGTGTATGAAGTAAACAAGCTTTTTTTTCTTAATCTTTCCTCAGCCCTCAGCGTCCTGTCCTCCTGCGTCTCTCTGCTCTGTCTCCAGTCACAATACCAAGATTTGTTGTTCTTATGATCTTCCTGAACGCTGGATACTTCTTGACCCCAGTCTCACCAGTGTGTGTCCTGTGTCCAGTGTAAACACACAATAAACAAACAGTGACCCTGTGAAGACACCCACCATCAAAGTGTGTTTAAAGCCTCTTGTGTACTGTAAACGCTCTTACTGTATATGACCTTCACACACACACACACACACACACACACACTCGTTCATTCATTCATTCATTCATTCATGGATGATTCAGTTTTCACTCCAGACTGCCTCAGTAAAGATGCTGTGATTAGTGTTAGGTCCAACTCGTAGAACATGGCTGGTCTCACTACCGTCTCGAACCCATATAACATAGCAGGTCTCACTACCGTCTCCAACCTGTATAACATAGCAGGTCTTACTACCGTCTCCAACCCGTATAACATAGCAGGTCTTACTACCGTCTCCAACCCATATAACATGGCTAGTCTAACTACCGTCTCCAACCCGTATAACATAGCAGATCTCACTAGCGTCTCCAGCCTGTTTAACATGGCCGGTCTCACTACCGTCCTGTAACCCTTCCCCATCGTGCTGGTCCCCGTCTGTGTGATGTTGTGTTTCTAAAATGGTCTGAGAACCAAAGCTCTTTAAATTTTCTTTTCCAAGGACGTTTTTTTTTTGGTTCCTTTATTTTTTCTGCACCGTTTTCCAGCCTCAGACGTCCTTCCCTCCTTGCAGCCAGTTGATATGTAAATGACCTCTTTTCTGATTGGCTGCACTTTGAAGAGCTCGAAACGTGAATCAGGGCGAAAGTGTAAAAGTAGCTGACAGATGGAAATGCGTAACTCCTTTGTGATGTGTCACACGTGAATTCAGAGCGGCCATATTTCCTTAAATGGACATTTTTCAGACTGTTCTAAACTCTTTAATATATGAATGAAATGAGCTTTGAAAATGAGGGAAAAGCTGAAAAATGACGCAACATTTATTAAATAACTCAAATTATGTTTGCTATATTTAAAAATATTTTTATCACCTAAATCTGGCGTGAGGTTTCATTTTCTCAGTTTTCTTTTTGGCGGCTTTTCCAGAACGTGCGTGTTGTGTAAATATTTTATTAAACACAACAATATGGGCTGCTGGTCTGGGATCAGGTTGATCAGTTGTTTTATGATGAGAATCGGTTTGAAAGCTGATGCCGGATCAGCGCGGTCCTGTTGGTTTGGTGAAAACAGGTGCTGGTGTTCGGTACTGAAGATCACAGATCACAGCTGCTGGACGCCAGCGTCCCCTGGACATTTTTAAGGTGGACTGACTGAGCAAGACTTTGTATTTTACTGCTCCACTTTAAAAAATTACATTAAACTGGAAACTATTTAAGTGACAAGCTGGAAACTGTTTAAAGGACAAATTGTCAATTATTTAAGGGACAAGCTGGAAATTATTTAAGGGATGAAACTCACAGATGTTGGACGTGTAATTAAACGTTACACTGTATCTAAATGAAAACGCAGCTCCTTCAATTCTAATTCAAGTTCTGCTTTAGTGGAACCGATTGGTCCCCGGTTCCAGTCTCGAGTGAGAACGCCGTCTCTTCTCTGAAGGTGTTTAGAAGGTGAGGAGCAGTGTGTTGGTGAGGTGTTGAGTCACGGCCGCCTCCAGTGAGGTTCAGGAGTGCGAGAGCGAGTGTAACGTTCTCGACTCTCCAAGCGTTCGACACTTCTGCCTCTCGGTCCCCGCCGTCCTGATGTTCTCAGATGTTCTTAAAGACGGTCTTCAGTCGTCTGTTCTGGTTTAGTTTGTTTTTAGACAGTCGGCCTCGTCTTCTCCTTTTACTGCTTTCTAAATTAATAGTTTTCTGTTTTAATGTCTCATTCCTTTTAGTTACTATTTCCATCCTTGGTGACTTCAGCCTTTTATTTGATTTAAATTTAATTTATCTTATTTTTTTATTTTATTTAAAATTAACTTTAATCTAATCAAATTATTGCTTTAGTTATATTACATTTTATTTGATTTGTTTTTATTAGTTCCATTTAATTTAACTGCATTAATTTAAATCTAATTTCATTAGAATTTTATTCAGTTCATTATTCCAGTCACATTTTAATTACATGTTTATGAATTAATTTATTTTATTGTAGATTTTTAATCACATTTTAAATACATTTTATTCTTTGTTCTATTTTTTGTATTCATTTTAATCCGGTTTTAATTTCACTTTGTTCTGTTTTGCTGTGAGACATGCCGTCTTTCACAGCTGCTCTAGAAATAGTGATGATTGCAGTTTGAAGGATTTTTAAGAGGCGTTAAAAAGTTAAAAAGTTCTCTCCGAGCTGTGTACCTAACAGATTGATAGTAAATGGAAAACATGAATGTAAATGGTGTCATTTGATCATGCAAATAAGCTGCTCGGCCACTTTTTCCCCCGCCCCCGTAAAGAAATCAACCATATTTACATAGTCAGTTGTGCTTATGAAACTTATGGAAATCAATCTTTTGTCATTTTTCCAACTACACGATTTTGTGTTGGTTCAAAGCTCAGCAATTTGAAAGTCAATACGGCGACTTTGGGCTCGGTTCCTCGTCGGGGACATGCATTAAACATGATAAACAGTGGGGGATGAAAAAGAAGAAGAAGAAACGCCGTGGCGTTGAAGGTTCCTCCAAACTTTCAGATGGGCGGTAATTTGATGATCCTCCACTTCGAGTGAGAGCTGACCTGAAACGTGTTTGATTCCAGGATCTTTGGCTCGCTGGTGGAAAATGTGAGAGTCGATGTAAAGAGGAAGCTCCTCAGACTTTCGGAACTTCTTCCAAATTATGAAACTCTGAAATTTCATTTTGAATCTCACTTTTAGTGAAAGGGGTCCAGACCGTCCGTGCCTTCACATTCTGAACCTCTTCCCAAACCTCACAGCTGCTCCTCGTGGGCTGGAGAAGGACCTCTGTGAGCCCATACCTCTGAAATACTAGTTTACCATTTATTTATTCATTCATTCATTTATTCGTTTGTTTGTTTGTTTTTAGTTTTTAAATGAAAGGGGAAAAGTGAAAGTGACAACCCTCGTCATTGCGAGGTCACAGCACAGCACACAGTGAACCACAACGAAACTGGACCTCTGCATTTAACCAATGCACACAATCACTGTGCAGCAGGGGTCAGCTATGAAAGTGCCCAGGGAGCAGTGACTGGGACAGTACCTTGCTCAAGGTTCCTCTGAAATCCCTGTTATTATTATTGTTATTATTATTTAGTTTCAAAACACACTATTTCCTTCCTAGTTTGTCTAGTTCATTAATGTAATATTAGTTTTGAATTTGAATTAAGATTTGTGATGTCACACATTCACTTAAAGGGCCCATACCTCTGAAATCCTAAGTAGTGTAGTAGTAGTAATAATAATAATAAATAATAATAATAATAATATGCAACACATATTCAAATCCACCAACAAATATTCACCCTCACAGTGTACAGCAGTTAAAGCAAGCCAATCAGGATAGAGCTCATTTACAGTGCCTTGCAAAGGTATTCACCCCCCTTGACATTTTTCATGTTTTGTTGCCTCACAACCTGGATTGTTTGAGAGTTTACACCATTTACAGAACGTACCTAAAGTCTGAAGATGTATTTTTTTTTTTTTTTTTTAATTGTGAAGCAAACAAAAAACAGGACAAAATAACAAAACTTAACAAAACAGCATGCCTAATGTTCCTCCACCCCCCCCCCCCACCCCCCCAACTGCTCCAGCTCCTTCATGTTGGATGGTTTTCACTCGTGAACAGCAATCTTCCTAGTCTGACCACAATTGGATTGAGGTCTGGACTTTGACTGGGCCGTTCCAACACATTTAAATGTTCCCCTTAAACCACTGGAGTGTTGCTCTAGCAGGATGCTTCGGGTCATTGTCCTGCTGGAAGGTGAACCTCCGTCCCGTCTCAAATCACAGGCAGACTGAGAGGTTTTGCTCAAGAATATCCCTGAATTTAACTCTTTCCCTCCACTCGGACCAGTTTCCCAGTCCCTGCTGCTGAAAAACATCTCCACAGCATGATGCTGCCACCGCCATGTTTCACTGTGGAGATGGTGTTCTGGGAGTGATGGGATGTGTTGGGTTTGCACCAGACAGCATTTTCCTTGGTGGCTGAAAAGTTCAAGTTTAGTCTCATCTGACCAGAGCACCTTCCTCCATACATTTGGGGAGTCGCCCACAGGCCTTCTGGCAAACTCTAAACATGTCTTCTTATTTTTAACGTTAAGTAATGGCCACTCCTCCATAAAGCCCGGCTCTGTGGAGTGTAGGGCTGATTGTGGTTCTGTGGACAGATACTCCAGTCTCTGCTGTGGAGCTCTGCAGCTCCTTCAGGGTTCCTCCGGTCTCTGTGCTGCCTCTCTGATTAACGCCCTCCTTGCCCGCTCTGTGAGTTTTGGTGGGCGGCCCTCTCTTGGCAGGTTTGTTGTGGTACCATGTTCTTTCCATCTGAAGATGATGGATTTGATGGCGCTCGGGGGGATCGTCAAAGATTTGGATATTTTTTTTGGAACCCAACCCTGACTTCTACACAACTTTGTCCCTGACTTGTTTGGAGCTCCTTGGTCTTCATGGTGTGATGCCTCTTACTTAGTGGTGTTGCAGCCTCTTGGGCCTTTCAGAAAAGGTGTGTTTATACTGACAGATCATGTGACACTTAGATTGCACACAGGTGGACTTCATTTCACTAATTGTGTGACTTTTGAAGGTTATTGGTTGCACCAGGACTTTTTAGGGGCTTCATGGCGAACGTGGTGAATACATATGCACATGCCAATTTTCAGTTTTTTTATTTGATTTTTTTTTGGTTGAATACTTTTGCAAGGCACTGTACATAGTCTCCAGTAACAGGCCGTTTAATTTGAGGGGGCGTGAAGCAAGATTGACTGGCAGATGCACTTGAAGGAATTCAGTGAGTTTCAGTATCAGTCTTAAGGGTCCTCCGGTCTCTCCTCTCCACCTGTGCGCGCGCGTGTGTGCGCGCGTGCATGTGTGCGTGTGTGCGTGCGTGCATGTGTGCGTGCATGTGTGCGTGCATGTGTGTGTGCATGTGTGTGTGTGTGTGCGCGCGTGTGTGTGTGTCAGGCCCTAACCCTGGTTCTGTTTGTAAACATACAGATGGTGGAGCTTCGTGCTGCTCAGGGTCACGACTTCATTGCAGATTCACACAACCCGACACGACACACGACAGATGTCTCTCTCTCTCTGTCTCTCCCTGCTCTGTCTCTGTGTCTCTCTCTCGCTCTCTCTCTCTCTCTCTCTCGCTCTGTCTCTCCTTGCTCTGTCTCTCCCTGCTCTGTCTCTCGCTCTGTCTCTCCCTGCTGTCTATCTCTCTCTCTCCTGCTCTCTCTCTCTCTGTCTGTTGCTCTCTCTCTCTGTCTGTGTCTCTGTCTCTGAGAGTGTAGACACTGATGGGAGGTTACAGGTAAGGGGACGGTCTGTCCTGCTTTGGTGGACATCTGTTGGAGTAGAGCTGCAGTGACTCATTGTTTCATTGGAGGTGGATCAACTGGAGCTCAGAGCCAAAACAACTCACATTGTGTTTCTGTCTGTTTACTGACAGACGAGACAGGATTATTGTCCACTGATACTGATGATGTGTCTGTGAAAGGACAGATGTTTCCCATGGACTTTTATTTACTGCTCAGGACAGACAGTGTGTGTGTGTGTGTGTGTGTGTGTGTGTGTGTGTGTGTGCGCCCTGTAATGTACTTGCAACCTGTCCAGCTGTTAGTTTTGGGCCCAGAAAATAAGACACTATATATGTACATGTATATAATATATATATATATATATAAAATGTATGGATCGTTTGTCTCCATGACTTCCTGTCCTCTGCATCTTCCCTTTTCTGGCCATCCTCTTGCATGTCCTCTCTAACTGCGTCCATAAACCTCCTCTTTGTCCTTCCTCAACATCCTTCTCCTGATATAACCCTCGTCTCTACTCTGGACACAGTCTCGCTTCTTTCACTTTGCCTCAAAGCTGTCCAGCCTGAGCTGTCCCTCTAATATACTCGTCTCTAGTCCTGTCCATGCTCGTTGCTCCTGAGGCAAATCTCAGCATCTTTAACTCTGACGCCTCCAGCTCCACCGGCTTATTTCTTGAAAAATATTGCATGGAAAAATTAAGTCATCTAATACTGCCTGTCTAAATACTGCCAGTTTTTGTTTAGGAACTCGATGGTTTGGTTTCCAAATGGTTCATAAGCATAACCTGGAGAGGTTCTGCCACCTGAACAGATTGTTCCCCCCTGAAGGGAGAGGGAGGACCACCCTACCTGTCAGGGACTTGTGACCTGCTGAGAACGAAATGCACATTAAAACAAAAACCCTCGTCATTAATACAGTTCAGAGTGCGATTAATTTAAAACGCTCCTGAAACAGAGTCAGAACCATCCCCGGTGTGTGTGTGAACGGAACCGGACATCTGAACGTCCCTCACAGACATGAGCTGGTCTGGTGTCTGAGACGGTGTTTTAGTTCTGAGAAGATTCTGGACTAAAACTGAACCCGTTCATGGTGGAGGGACACGAAGAACAGAGATTTAGTTCAGATGGACTATTTTACCATCATCACCGTCCCACAGAGACACGAGGAGACACGGGAAGCTTCACTGGGGGGATTAAAATCTACAGACCTGGGACGTCCGGTTCCGTTCACCACCAGTGATTTACTTGCTCTGAATGAAACTTTGAAATATGAGTCGAATTCTTCGCTAAAGGAGCCGCTCGATACATCGGTCCGCCTGTAGCCTGATCTGAAGCGTTCTTTGATCTTTGGTGTGGATGGCGTGGACAGCGGCGTCTCTCCACTTCGGAGAAATCTTCGCTGAGACGGGCGCCGTGTATTTCTTTCTGTCGTTTCTTTATGCAGCTCTTTTCTTATTTTTCAGACAGAAAGACAACGGCGAGTCAGAATCTCCTTCTCAAAGCGCAGAGATCAAAGCGCCTCTCGTCCTGTCCGTCTCCACGCATTCTGTCTCCCTCCCCCCTCCCTCCATCGTACAGGCCCGAGGACGTTAGGCCAGGCCTATCGTTAACTCCGTCTTCCCCAGTTTAATCTGACCATCTCTTAAGCAAATCGTGTGGGATAGTCCAACTGAAAAGAAGAACGGGTTTGCATTGTCTTTACGAGACGTCAAGAAAGAGCCGGCGAGTGCAAACTGGACCATCAGGCTTTAATAGTCAGAAGAGATGATGATAATAAAGCTTTATTTATGGAGTTTCTCTCCACATCTCCTTCAGAGAACATCAGCACAGGAGTACACCCCCCGAAAAAGTGGAAAAAGCTTCTCTCATTCGTGCCACATTAAAAGCTGTTATGAAAACTTGTTTTTGATACGAGTTGCCAGAAGCGTTACAGTTAGTTTATGTAAATTTAATCCCAGTTTGGTATAATGACACGTGTGGTGGTGGGCCGGAGCTCAGCAGCCCAAACCAACGCCATCTTGGACCCCCAGTGTCTGCAGGAAGCAGGTGATCACATGACGGTGATCGGCGAGTGATGTGTGTGAATGTCAAAGGTTCGGTTTCGGGGGGGGGACCGCTATCGGGCAGTTTGTAGCTCACACATGTATGGAAATTCCTAGCAAATATCTCCATCTAAAGTGAAATATTTAAATATTCAAATATGACCCCTAAACAATTTGATGGGGCTGCTTTGCATGCAGTGTTATTTGTTGGTGTTGGGACGAGGTGGAAGCGGCGCAGCAGAAACGGAGCGGACAGGCGGTTCCAGAGCTCAGTCCCGTATCTCGGTGAGTTCATTTCGGATAAAACCGACAGGTCAGGATTTAGAACTGGAGCAGAGCCTTAGATGAGTTTTCTGGTTCTTTGAGATCTGCTTTTGTATTTTACTTCCTTTCTTGTGCTTTTATTGTCCTGCTGAGGACCTGCTGATGCTGAACGCTGAGTGCGTGGAACCCCTTTATCTAGAACCTTGTATCTTTAGACACTTTGCAGCCTGGAGCTCTAAAACTTCTGTTCCCGTTTCTTTCATTTCATCCTGATGAAGATCAGACAGTCTGACAGACCGAAAATATGATTTGTGCACCCAAAATGGTGTTGAATTGATATATTTATCAGGCGTCAGTGAGATGTACATCAGTAAGATCGTATTTGGGTCCTTCGTTGAGTGTGTGTGTGTGTGTGTGTGTGTGTGTGTGTGTGATGGGTTGTTTTAACTCCTTAGTGTCTCTGCTGGACAGAGACACTTAGTTTTCTTTTGGTCCTCCTGCCCAAAACGTCCCCCCAAAAGTGCCCTGTGCAGAAACTGATCCTTGATGGGACTCAAGGGTTCACCTTCAGTACCTTTAAGGTGGTCTGACTCTGTTCTCCACAGATTTGTATTTTCTACTTTAAGACACGAGCTGATGAAAAGGAACAAATAAATAAACATAGGGAACAAAACTGGACCTGAAGGATGTGCTGGACCTTTGAAGGAACAAAAATGTTCCAGAACAGCACCACCATGAGAACGATCCACCATCCCTGTGGTTCCTGCTCACATACCATCATTTCTACAAAAGCTTCCCTGAATGTTCCACTGAATGGAGAAACGGGACTGATTTCTGTATCAATCCTGCAGCCGCTCTGCGTTTTAGAGGAACCGATGATCACGTTCTGCTCCAACACGCAACGTATGCAAAGGTTTAACAGCTGTCAGATTACAGTGGAGCACGAGTCCAGTGTTGGAACATACGTGCGGTTTAGCTTTTATTGAAATAATGATTATAATGTCTAGTGTTTAAGGACGATTCCTCAGGATCAGAAGGTTGAGGGTTCGAATCCAGACCAGTAGGTTGCCCTGAGGAAGGTACTGTCCCCTGTCACTGCTCCACGGGCTCTTTTAGTAGCTGCCCCCTGCTGTATGTGTGTGTATGGGTTAAATGCAGAGGCTGGAGACAGCGGTGTCCTAATGTTTAGGAACGAGGCCCCAAAATCAAAAGGTCATTGGTTCGAATCCCAGACCAGTAGGATGCCCTAAGCAAGTACTCTTGATCAAGGTACCGTCCCCATCTCTGCTCCCTGGGTCTGCCCCCTGCTGGACGATGTGTATGGGTTAATGCAGAGGATGCATTTCGCTGTGGTTCACTGCGTGTTGTGCTCACAATGACAACTTGTCACTTTTTCATCCAGCTGCTTCAGAAAAATATTTTTATTTATGTATTTATTTATATTTTTTATATACATTTTTTATATTTGTTTATAAATGAAATGAAAGGCTGGGATCCCCAAACTTTTTGGCTCTTTTTAAGCACCATGAATGAATATTTTTTCAGTTTAGAAATCTAAACATCTGGCGGGTATTATTTCTTCAAAACCGAAACTCTGTGATGCATAATTCTAAAATAAAACGAGTCTCTGGAGAGAATGTGGTCCCATTTACACTTCAACAGGATTGGAACCGGAGCGCCCAAACTTTTGAACAAAAACTTCAGAGAGAAAAAGATTTAAGGAGTTTTCAAAACTAGGAGGACGACAGTTTCTGTCTCCGGGACTGTAACCTGTCCTCTTATTTGCGTCTCTCCGAACTTTCTCTTTCAAACACAATGGCTCCCATTGTGGACGTCCAGGCAGATGTTTACTTAAAGTCTCCTCTCTCACACACTAATGCATGTCCCACCCAAAGAAAACACACCGTCCCCCCTTCTGCTCAGCGAGCGGGGAGAGAAAAGAGACGTGGAGACGGAGGGGTGATTTAGTGAGAGAGAGAACGAGAGAAAGGAGAGGGAACATCTGTGGGGGGTGGAGGTGAACGATGAGAGACTCCACAAATCAGTGACGTGTAGGGCGTCTCAGCGAGAGATGGAATTAAGGACCAATCAGTTTTTCAGTTTGAATCATGTTCTTTACTCGCCTTTTTCCATCCCACACTTCGTTAAAACTTTATAAACTAATCTCCTGATCATCTGGAATCATCTCCACCTGGTTCTTCTCTGCTTCATGTCTTAAGTGAGACGCTTTGTTCTGCTTGAAGGTTCAGACGTAGATCACTGTGTGGATTAACCAACACAGAACTATCAAACTGCTCAGGTACAGAGACTGGACTGAACATGAGAGACAACAACACTGTCCTTCAGGAAGATCTGGAGAACTGCTCAGGTGCAGAGACTGGACTGAACATGAGAGACAACAACACTGTCCTTCAGGAAGATCTGGAGAATCGTTCCTCATCAAGATTTTAAACATACAGGAAAGATGAAGAAATGAGGAGAACAAGATCGTAGCTGCTTATGAAGTATCATACATCTCAGTCTACCGTCTACTAAAGGTGTTGATAAAATTAAAGTTCCAAAGTGCTTCATGGGAAAAAAAAAAGCTGGGAAGCTATGAATAATGAATAAGGATGGACAGTGGACACAGGACGGTGTTTAAATTTAGCCAGTGACTCTGTCAGAGCACCTGATGAATTGGCTCTTTTTCAACATCCAAATGAAATATTTAATATATATATATATATATATATATATATATATATATACATTTCTTTGTTCTTTGTCCCGCACTGCATTTAGACGTTCTACGCTTTAGAACCAGATGTTTCTACATGCTCCATATTGAGCACCTTGTTGGTTAATCGCAGTGGGGGGTGCTGTTGCCTCACAGGGAGACAGTTCTGGGTTCGATTCCCAGACGGGACAGTCAAGGTCCTTTCTGTGTAAAGTGGACATGTCCCCGAGTCCAGTTTCCTCCCACCATCCAAAGACCTGCAGCAGGATTGGAGATGCTAAATTGTCCTCTAAGTGTTTGGATCTGTCCTCCGATGGACTGGTGACCTGTCCAGGGTGTGTCCCTGCCTTTCAACCTATGAGAGCTGGATAGACTCATTATATCTAGATACAATCTATTCAGGGCAAGTGGCTCAGAAAATGAATGAGTGATGATCAGAATACAGTGTGTTAAAAGGCCTGGATACACTTTTCTGTACTCACTACTGATGCAAATGAGATATGCTCTGATTGGCTGCTTCCAATTAGTCAATTTTGGATGCATTTCCTTCGATTTTTCGCTCAGTGCTGTGTAGCGGGAATCGGCAAAAATATCGGAAAATCATCATCGGCCTGCAAAACCCACACCTTTCGTTTTTTATGGATGGGCTGAAAGGCAGCGTTCCTTTAACAACTCTCCTCGCTCCGACTCCACCTCTTCTACCTGCTGCAGGTTCGAAATTCATACCCGGGTATGTGCAGTGTAGGTTTTTTCATCCTTTTATCAACAAACATAATCTTATACATTTGGACAGAGAAAGAGTTAATCGTTCATAAAACATTTCATCTTCCAAAAGTCCATAAACTCTTCTGAAGCGCCTTCCATTCAAATTATTCAATAAGAAGAAAAAAATACCTGCTCAGGTACAGAGACTGGACTGAACATGAGAGACAACAACACTGTCCTTCAGGAAGATCTGGAGAACTTTTCTTCAACTAGACATTAAAAAACATCTGGAAGAGAAAGATGGAGAAATGAGGAGCTGAAGACTTGTGCACATCTCTACAGCTACTTATGATGCATCTCAGTCTGCTGTCCATTAAATATGTGGATTAAATTACGGTACTTCGTGTGCTTTGTATAATCCTGTAGTCGTCCTGAGTGTCTGCCTGAGTAATTACATTTTTGGCTTTTTCTGGAGGTCTCAGCTGACCAGCTCTCTGACTCTCATCAGCTGATCATCCTTTTATATTGAATAATTGATCTGTATCCCTTGAATAATTGAGTGATGTTAATTTCTGATCAAATTAATATTAACACTGTCTGAAATATTGATGGGGTGTGAGGGGTGTGTTGAAGCGGCGGCTCCGTTAACAGGCTGATAAATAGACCAGGCAGGTCCCCAGTCAGTCCAGAGTCATTAGTCTTTCACCAGCACTGGAATAAAGGGGTGAAAAGTGAAGTTTTTTGGATCTTCTGCATCCCGCCGCTCTGCTGAGGCCAGTTCAAGGGTTTTCCTCTCCGGCTGAAGTTTAAAGGAACCCTAAAAAGAACGGCCCCCAAATAAGATTTAGGATTTCTGGCTCAGTGAAATCCACACGGTCTGCAGTGTTTCTGAAGGAAACGCACATTAATGAAGAAAATCATGCACGAACGATCATCTTTACATCTTTATTTTCCCACTTTCTGTCCAAAAGTATGCGGACAGCTCTTCTATTGAGTGAGATCAGCTGCTTGTTGCAATCAGACCCTCACAGCTGTGTTCATCATCAGTACCTCACTGATACAATCAGACCCTCACAGCTGTGTTCATCATCAGTACCTCACTGATACAATCAGACCCTCACAGCAATGTTCATCATCAGTAACTTGAAAGTTTGAGTGACATTCACGTTTGTTGATGATTTACTGGGAAAAATTAATTTATTTAATCAGATCGTTAATCAATTATATTTACCTTTATCTTTTTCAAAACAGCATTGGGCTAGTGTTTATGAACGATGCCTCGGGATCAGAAGGTCGTGGGTTCAAGTCTCAGACCAGTAGGCTGCCCCGAGGTACCCTTGATCAAGGTACCGTCCCCATCACTGCTCCCCGGGTGCTGGATACGTCTGCCCTGTCTGGACGCTGTGTGTGTGTTAAATACAGAGGACGAGTTTGGTTCACTGTGTTCACGATGACTGAAAGTCACTTTCACTTAACAGTGAGATAAAAGGTCTGAAAAGCCTTTCGTCCAGACTGCATTTCTTCGCTCTTCTGAAACTTCCAGAATGACTCTTTTTATTTTTTGTGTGTTTTGGAGAAACACTGGTTACACACATTCGTCCGCAGATCTGTGTGATGCTTCTAAAGACCTTTCAGCCTTCAGAGCGATTCTTCTTCCCGTTTCATTTCAGCTGTGGAATGTCTTCTTGGAAGTGTTTCCCGGATTTATTAATCCATGTTCCTGCAGACCCCCACCCCCTCTCCCCGGTCCTCTCCAAATTGACTGCATATTTTATTTTAGCATAACAATGTATTGCCAAAATTAAATATTCATAGTCATCCCAAAACAATGCATTGCTCCAGCTAAAGCGATCGCCCCCGTAATAAATATGGTCACGTTTAATGATATTACTGAATTTTAATGCCGCTTTAAAAGCTGAAATGGAGGCGACATGAAAGAGTTCTATTCAGCGGCGGATCGGCGGGTGAGAAGCGCGAGATTCGGACTGTGTGATATTTAAATTATTTTCAGATGAACAGAGAATTGAGCAGGGAGATGGAGAGGGGTGTCCGCTGGTGATTCTTCGGGGGGCTTTGTTTCTGCGGTGTGGCTCATTAGTGGAGCAAGGCCGTGGAAGCACCAGCGCGCGCGCACACACACACACACACACACACACACACACACTCTGTACTCCGAGCCCCTTTAAGGGACGTTAAGCGTGCTGTTTAAAGCGCCGGCTCTTTGAGGAGCGGCTGGCCGAGAAGCTGGCCTGATTAAAATGACAATAGTCTAATCAACTCGACCTCGGTGTCGTCGCACAATGCGGACGTTTGGCCTGCCAGCCGCCGTCTTTGTCTTCGCCCACTTCCAAAAGTGAGACATTTTGTCCTCTCTCTCAGTGTAGCACTCCGAGCCTTTTTTTTTTTTCCCCCACAAGATTGTGCTAATGGCAATTATTTTTATATGCTAATTAAATCGCGGGCTTTCTCGTTGCTTTTGCGCCAAACCCCCTGGAGGGAGTTCATCATTTAAGAGGAGGGGGAGCATTACAGGAACCTTCCAGCAGTTGTTAGACCTTCCAACTGTTACACACACACACAGAGAACCTTCTGCCTCCGTTCAACCTGATTTGGTCCCCCGGCACACTTAATTACTCCCGATGCCCGGCACCTGCGAGGACACCGATACCGTGATGTGAAGATGTTGCACTTAACCGCGTGTCTCGGAGCAGACGGACGCCATAAAATTGTCCAACTTCACCAATGAACGCATGTGGGGCAGAGCGGTCCTAGTGTTTATGAACGATGCCTCGGGATCAGAAGGTTGTGGGTTTGATTCCCAGACCATTAGGCTGCCCTAAGGTTCACTTGATCAAGGTACCGTTCCCATCACTGCTCCCCGGAGCTGGATGTGTCTGCCCTGTCTGGAAGCTGTGTGTGTGTTAAATACAGAGGACGAGTTCGGTTCACTGTGTTCACGATGACCAATAGTCACTTTCATTTGATCACTTTTTGCTGAATTAATTTGCTTCTGCGCTTCCAGATGACGCTTCCCTAACATCACAGAGTGAAACGTCCTGATTGGATCATTTTCTGCTGGACGTTTCAGATTTAACCCTATCGTCTTCAAACAAAGTTCCCCAAAATGGTTAAATCTTCATCCAATCGTCCGTCCGGCCCATTTTTTAGATACTTTTGCAGATACTGATGATTTTAATGCCGCCCTGGATCATTAAGAAGTTGTAAACGTACTGTGAGAGCAGAGGAGACATTGGAGAGACGGCGTGAGAACGTTCCCTCCTGTTTAAAGCTCATGATTCGGCAAGTTGCCCCCTCGATCCGCCGCTGTCATTTGATTGGATAATCTCATCAGAAGGAAAAAAAAACAGCTGTTAGAGAGAAAGAGAAAGAAAGAGAGGAGCTTCTCAGACGAGTGTAGAGGAAAGCACTTTAAGTTCTCCCTCCCAACGCTGGCGATTAATGTCCGTTGGGAGATAATTACGCTTTATTCTTGATTTAATGAAACAAAAACTTTTTTTTCTTTTGTGTTTCTCTGTAAAGAAAGAAAGAAAGGAAGGGGAGATCTTCTGCGCCACCATCTAAAGACATCTCCCAGCCTTGACAGGGGCGCATTGAGAATGCGGTTTTGTTTTTTAGGCTGCAAGAAGCTCTGCCCTCCCCCTCCAGCACGCGCAAACACACACACACACACACACACACACACACACACACACACACACACTCACTCTGGCTGTCAGTAGAGCAGTGATATGGCACATCCCTCAGTTTATGCAGAACGGCTGGGTTTTTCGCACAGTTTAACCCGCAGCCCTGAAAATATACAGATTTTCT